>CM076578.1:1699409777-1699522025 GCA_034641835.2 Pinus albicaulis
AAATGAAATCTTAAAAGTAACCAAACGAAAATGAACCCGCACTAAAAATTAAACGCATATGTAAATGTTAGAAGTTAAATGTATGCGTTTTGGTATTTCTTGTGCAAGTCGACGAGGGATGGAGTCTGGACGGCGTGAGGGATGAGGAGAGGAGACGGGTTCGAACAGAAACGACGGCAATGAGAACGTAGGCAGGGGATTCGACAGACGAGGAGCTTGGATAGGACGGTGGAGATGGAAAGCTTGGACGCGAGGGCAGAGGTCGAAGAGTGACGGCTCGCAGAGATGGAGGACAAGAGAACGAGCTTGACAGCGTGAGGATAAGGTTGAAGACGGAGGAGCGGCGTCACAATGGGAAATCACCAGCAGAGGTAAAGATGGGTTAACGCAGAAGATGGAAAATGGATATCGATGGATGGCACAGCGTAAGGAAGGTGAAGAAGTGGAGAGAAAGGGTCAATGAGGAAATTGGGTTCGATGCAGAGAGAAATAGGAAGGGCGTGAAGAAAATTTCGGACAGGCAGGCAGAGGGAGCAGCGAATGCAATGAGGGGCTTCGATGGAGTGATAGATGGCTGGTTGAATGAGAGTGAAATCGATGCAATGAATAACCCAATACGTCCAGCAAAAATTTATAATTTTTTCTGTCAAAACCCTGACTTTGATCTTCCTTAAATCGAACGATACTCAGATTTATAATGCTCCTTAAAAATATCGCCCAGACTTTGCCCACAGTAGCAGTTTAAGGCTAGATCTGCCTCAAATCTTTAAAAAAAAAAAAAATTCTGATTTAAACTCACAACCTGCAAGAAACCAGCCAGATCTGAAGTTATACACACTAAGAAAACGTTTAAACCCTTACAGTCTTAAAAATAATTTAAAAATTTACAAACTAGTTTACAGCTTTAAAACCCTCATGGTCAGATTTGAATCCATTTTAGCACAATTTTTAGAGATTTAAAATTTTTTGGAGAGGCATAAGCCTTAGAAAACCCTGCAAAACCACCAATTTTCGTAAGATAGTCTTGGAATTTAACAAATAATGAGCTTTTCAGACTTATGTTTATTGAGAGTCGGCTGGTCCAACCGAAGACTTCCCCAAAAGCTCAATCTTAAAAAAAAAAATCCCTGCACCCTTAGATCTAAACTTTAGATCAATAGAGATTTAAGAAAATAACATAAGATCCTTCAGAAAAATCAAAATTTCATTTTATGAATCCAGAAAACTGCACAAGATACCTGTATGCAGATTAATCCATGAAGGCCATCAACCATAAAATGCAAAAACAAAGTAGCAGAGTTTAGAGACAATTCACCACATAGATCCAAGAAGAAACATCAAAATTTCTAACCCCAAAGTCTTTATGCATTATTCCTCAAAAAATTTACAAGAGTTTCTAAGAACAAGTGCGCGATCCTGAGATCGGATGATTCAATACTCACAAAGACCTCTAAATTTATAGGACAAAATCTCCAACGGCTAATTTGGATGATCCTTGTCAAAATAATCTCAACCGTCCAAAAGATTTAATCATCTTTTAACCCGGAGCGTTGAAATTAAAATTTTGGGGAAAAAACGAATTTATTATTTAATTCAATTTTAATTAACTCAAAAATATTATTTTTGAGTTAATTACCCCAAAATTTTGACTTTGACTTAACCACCAAGGCCCAAGGGTCCAAAATTTCTTAAAATTTTCAATATTCCCTTGGCCTGGGGCTTTCAAAAATCATTTTCCAAGGACCCACAAATTTTGCCCTTAAAGATTTAATCCTAACTTAGGACCCTAAATTAATTAAATTTCTAGTTTAAGATTTTTTTAAATTAATTGACCAGAAAATTTAATTAATTGACTGAGAGGAGATTTTAATTATTTTTTCAATCCTCTTTACATGAGATAATACATTTACACATGAAGGGGGAATACCCATTCGTATAGACCCTCAAATAAATACCCAATTCTGCGACTCAAAACATGATCTAGTAGACCAAGTAGCTCAAACTACCTTTACAAGGACTTGATAGAAAACACTAGGACTCACTTAGCATGCTGATGACAAAATCCACCCTAGCTATGGGGTGAGGCTGGAGGGAAAAACTCTACCGATCACTTTCGTGAATCAGTGAGACAAAAAACCTCCTAGGATGGAAATCATCAACAACATACTAGGCTTACCTAGGTTGTTACATACATTGATGGTCTTACTTAGATCATTTACATCATTACATGCAGAATGGGTTTACATCATTTATAACAAAATGTCGTCTGTTGACTGATGATGGAATCTGAATGGCGCGACCACGTCGAACATGACGAATCCCATTTGAAAAAATGGGGGTGTACTGCTATGGGGTAGTTGACAAAGTGTGGTCAACATCTGGCTCTACTTGGGGACATGTTGCTTCATTGAAGGAATTTGAGAATATAGAATCTGCATCCGCAAGCAACACACAAGATTACATAAGTAGCATCCATCCAAATATCATAACATTAAGCACATGAAAAATAGAAGCTCTTCTGTCATTCTACTTAACATGGAAAGTAAATCTACTCTAACTGTAAAATGAAATGCTGAAATAACAAGGAGTAGAGTTAGAAATACAATACAGAGGATTCCCTATGGCATCAGATGTGCTCAATATAGTGCATGCTGAGCATTTGCCTACTTTCAGGCAAGTCTGTGGGCTAATTTTTAGATGTGCCATGGCCGATTTTGCATAATGTAGGACTTTGTCTTATCCGAATGTCAAGCTACTCTCGACCATCAGACGAATCAAACCACTTACTTCTTCATTTTTTCTTCTTTCTCTTCTTCTGAGTGGGTTGTGATGTCAGCAATGAGACCACTGTAGATTTCTTGTCCTTATCTTGAAGATGTTTTTACAAAATATCTAAAGAACCTGGAGCGTGACCAATATTATTCTAGATATACTTTTTCAATGGTGACACATAAGCTTGGTCTCTCTCAACATCCTTTGAAACCATAGTTAAATTTTCCCCAATGGGAGAAGTAACCTCCCTGTGATGAGATGGGAATGGCTTTAGCAAACAAGAAGTCTTATGATCTGTTGATGAATCTTCATAATCAAATTTCCGCCGAAACTTTTGTAATTTTTCCATTTTTTCCAACCTTTTCTGTATGGAACTCATCTCCAACAAGTGATTTTCCTTCATGGTAGTCGTTTCCTGGGTGTGTCTTGCTTCCATTGCAATCATATGATTCTGTATAATGGACATTTGATTAGAATGATTAACTTCCATTATCTTTAACCTGCTTTCCATGACATTTATTTCTTGTGCATGACTTGCTTCCATGGAATTTATCCTATTTTGAAGATTGATTTGGTTAGCTTCCATGTTTTGAATCATTTGCGTATGATTGGGTTGCACATCCTTAATCATCTGAGCTGGTTCCTTAACCTTACTTTCATGATCTCCTATATGCATGTGATAGTCCTTACCAACAACATTAATTTGATGGCTCGACCCTGCCATTCTACTATCTATGATTCTTTTGACAACATGGCAAGTAACTTCTTCATGAAGAGCATTACAGGCTCTACAATAAGGCAGAGCTTCATCCACAAGATTTGCAAACTCAAGTTGATTTGTCGGTCTCTGCTCATTAGATAGGCCTCTTTCCTGCAAAGCATTATTATTTCTAAGTTGGGAATTCTGCATTTGAGCCCTTTCCATTTGGACCAACCTAGCCTGTAAGACACTTATTTCCTTAGCATGATTAAGCTCCATGCTTTCAAGCTTTTGCATTAACCTTTTCATAGGGTCATCATCATCTTTTAGAGGTTCTTTTAACTTAGTATCTGTCAAAGACCTATCAAAATCTAGAGTTTTGGACATTCCAGATGCTTTCTTATCCTTTTCAATCTCCTCAGCCAAAGATTGACAAGCTTTATAATTTGCAGTTTTAGCTCGCCTTAACTCATATGAAGTATCAGAATCAAAAGCATCAATGTAAAAATTCAGAAGATCCATTAAGGAAGGTTTATACGAGTTCGGGATATTTCTGAGATACCATTAATCCCCAACGATAAAATTACAACCTTACGATCGTTTCATTTTTTTCTTGATCTTGATTTTTGTAACTTCTAAATACCTATCTTCACTGTTATCTGTGACTTTTCACTTAAGGCTACAATTAATTCAGGTATTGAAATGAATTGCTCGAGTTTTTAAATAACCATTGTTAACATCCTCGGTGGAACAGGGTTTTCATCTTTACATCCTTGAAATTATTATTTGCAATTGCAAATCTATTCCACCAGTTAGTGAAAGCAAACAAATGAGACTTAACACTAACTGCATCATTTCCTTGAAAAGAAGGTAATTTATCCATTTGAGGGACATCATGGGGATAACCCTGAATATTAGCAAAATTACACGAGGCAAAAACATCCATGATATCGTTTTTAGGATTTTAGAAATAGATCCGTGTTCAGGAATAGTCAAAAGGTTCTCAAGAAGCGAACTTCCTAGCAGGAACTTTTGTAAGAAATGAAAGAATTGGAGTCGCCTCTTAAACATGAAACTAATTCTAAAATAGAAGAAATAATCGAGAGATAGCAGATGGATATTAGGGGGGGATTCTTGTCTGGGAGTAAAAAGATGAATAGTTGGAGTCGCCACCCAAACAAGAAGCCAACCGAAATGTCCAGGTGCTAAAGATGAAATGATGAAATGATTAATGATATGACGAAAGATAAGATGATGAAAATATGAAGAGACGAAAAGATGCCAGAAAATGTGAATCCTTGCAACAGGCTAATGAATGGCGAGGAAAGATTAGAAAATTTTATAAAATGTCGTTAAGACCAAGGACATAAAAACTCTATCCCCGGCAACGGCGCCAAAAAATGTTGTCGCATAGATTGTCCAGGCACCGCGACAACGGCTCAGATCGGGGCTGTCACCTCTATCCCCAATCTCTCTATTTACGCTGTCTCCTTGCAAGCGAAGGGAGGTAGACCCTTATTAGAAATGAAGAGGAAGAATCCAGGAGACACAGCTAAAACATCAAATACTTGATAAAATTAACGGGATTCCACAAATCTAAATTAGATTTCACGTTTAAGACCAGTGCCCTATGGAGTCAAACAAGATCCCGTTATGCAAATTACAAACAAGCAAATGAGGATTAACTGCTGCATATTAAAACACGATTGATCACAATGATATTCAATAGAAAATGCCATAATCATTCATTAAGATACTGAAGCCAATAAACAAAGCTATCACGAAACGATGCCAAATGCTTAAAAAATTTCCGAAATTAAGATATTCCAATATAACCCAGTTCGAAAATTAAAATGATCCATAGTCAAACTTTAGATAGAAAAATTTTAGCGCATTTGACTATAGAAAATGTGAAATTTTTTTATATTTTTGTATTTTCTAGGATTTTTTAGAATTTTTTGGAATTTTTTATTTTTTTATGACTTTTTATTCATTTTTTGAATAAAAAATAAAAAATCTAAATCTAAGTTAAAAACTTAAATCTAAATTAAATCTAAAACTAAAAAGAAATCTTAAAAAATTAAAACTAACACCAAAACACAAATTAAAACTAAGACTAAATCTAAACTAAATTATAAAACTAAAAATAAAACACAAATCAAACCCTAATGTTAAACTTCAACAAAATCGAATTGAAATAAAAAAAGGAGAAAGCTAATGCTATAATCTAATTAGAAGCACAACGAAATTAAAACAACAACAACAAAAAAAAATCGAATCTAAATCCTAATGCGTTAAAACTAAAGTCTAACACTAAAAAAAATCTAAATCGAAATCCTACGACTAACTAAACAATTCAAAGCCACACAAAAATAAATTAAGTGTTATGTGTAATGTATGATTTTCGTTTTGTTCTGCAGGTTGGACGTGACAAGAAGAGGCTTCGACAGGGACGCAAGCTCAGATAAGGAGATCGGGTGCCGGCAAGACAAAGAGATGGACGACGAATCAAGGCAGCATTGAATGAGGGTTAGGGGATGCGTTTTGGAAGAAGGATAAACGTTTTGCAGATGTGGCTAGGGCAGAGGGACGGCAGCAAGACTGGAAAGCGTAGGAATGAAGTGTGAGAGCAGGAGAGATGGGTAACTGCAGTGTAAGAATAACGATGAAGAGGGATATGGTCGATGCTGATTGATGGTGAGAAACAGTAGTGGGTCGAATTTATTATCTGATGAAGGACGGATTTGCAGGAAGAGGGTTGAAAACGATAAAGAGAGGATGGCAGAGATAAAAGGGCAAAGATCAGTGGCAGCGTTGAGAGAACTCTATAGTATGAAAAATCTGCCAAGAAAATTTTAAAATTTCTTCAATTTAAACTCAGATTTTATGCTCCCTTAAATCGAAACAATGTCTAGATTCGTCCACAATTGTAATTTGAGGCCAGATCTGGTCTTTGGAGGCTAGATCTGCCTTAGATCAAAAAAAAATTTACGATTTGAACCCTGAATCTGCAAGAAACCAGCCAGATCTGAAGATACACACCAAGAAATGATTAAACCCTTACAGTCCTAAAAAAAATTTACAAATTTACAAACTAGTTTACAACTTTAAAACCCTCATGGTCAGATTTGAAACCATTTTAGCACAATTTTTAGAGATTTAAAAATTTTGGGAGAGTCACAAGCCTTAGAAAACCCTGCAAAACCACCAATTTTCATAAGATAGACCTAGAATTTAACAAGTAATGAGCTTTTCAGACTTATGTTTATTGAGAGTCGGCTGGTCCAACCGAAGACTTCGCTAGACGCTCAATCTTAAAAAAAAATTCCCTGCACACATAGATCCGAACATTAGATCGATAGAGATTTAAGAAAATAACATGAGATCCTTTAGAAAAATCAAAATGTCATTTTATGAATCCAGAAAACTACAAAAGATACCTGTATGCAGATTAATCCATGAAGGCCATCAACCATAAAATGCAAAAACAAAGTAGCAGAGTTTAGAGACAAATCACCACATAGATACGAGAAGGAACATCAAAATTTGTAACCCCAAAGTCTTTATGCTTTATTCCTCAAAAAATTTACAAGAGCTTCCAAGACAAGTGCATGATCCTGAGATTGGACCAAACAAATCATGAAAGGAACTCTATCTGGACAATCTCAGGATGGTTTGGATAATCCTTACATCAAATCGTCTCAGCTTCGTCCAAAAAGTTGTGTCTTTTGTCTTGAGTGTTGGAAATTCAAATTTTACAGGAAAAACAAATTATCATTTCAATTCAATTTTAATTTAGCTCCAAAAAATATTGTTTTTGATTTAATTACCTAAAAGTTAAAATACGACTTTGACTTAACCACCAAGGCCCAAAGGTCCAAAATTTCTTAAAATTCTCAATATTCCCTTGGCTTGGGGCTTTCAAAATCATTTTCCAAGGACCCACAAATTTTTTCTTTAAAGATTTAATCCTAACTTAGGACCCTAAATTAATTAAATTTCTGGTTTAAGATTTTTTTAAATTAATTGACCAGAAAATTTAATTAATTGACTGAGAGGGGATTTTAATTATTTTTCCAACCCTCTTTACATGAGATAATACATTTACATACATGAAGGGGGAATACCCATTCGTATAGACCCTCAAATAAATACCCAGTTCTACGACTCAAAATATGATCTAGTAGACCAAGTAGCTCAAACTACTTTTACAAGGACTCAATAGAAAACACTAGGACTCACTTAGCATGCTGATGATAAAATCCACCCTAACTTTGGGGTGAGGCTGGAGGGAAAAACTCTGCTGATCACTTTCGTGAATCAGTGAGACAAAAAACCTCCTAGGATGGAAATCATCAACAACATACTAGGCTTACCTAGGTTGTTACATACATTGACGGTCTTACTTAGATCATTTACATCATAAAATGCAGAATGGGTTTACATCATTATAAAAAACTGTCGATCGACGATGAAATTTGGATGACACGAGCCTCGAACATGATAAGTCCCATTTGAAAAAATGGGGGTGTACTGCTATGGGGTCGTTGACAAAGTGTGGTCAACATCTGGCTCTACTTGGGGACACGTTGCTTCATTGAAGGAATGTGAGAATCCAGAATCTGCATCCAAGCAACACACAAGATTACATAAGTAGCGTTCATCCAAATATCATTATATAACATTAAGCTCATGAAAAAAATAAGCTCTTCTTTTGTTTATTATTCTACTTAACATGAAAAGTAAATCTACTCTAATTGCAAAATGAAATGCTGAAATAACAGGGTGTAAGGTTAGATATACAATACAAAGGATGCCCTGTGGTATCAGATGTGCTCAATATAGTGCATGCTGAGAATTTGCCTGCTTTCAGGCAAGTCTGTAGGCTGCTTTTCAGATGTGCCATGTCCAATCTTGCTAATTGTAGGACTCTGTTTTATCCGAATGTCAAGGTTCTCTCGACCATCAGACGAATCAAAACACTTACTTCTTCTTTTTTGCTTCTTTCTCCTCTTCTCAGTGGGTTGTGATGTTAGCGATGAGACCACTGTAAAATCCTTGTCCTCATCTTGAAGATGTTTGTACAAAATATCTGAAGAACCTGGAGTGTGACCAATATTATTCTGGATATACTCTGTCAATGGCGAAACATATGCTTGGTCTTTCTCAACATCCTTTGAAAACATAGTTAAATCCTCCGTGTGATGAGATGGGAATGGCTTTAGTAGACAAGAAGTCTTATGATCTGTTGATGAATCTTCATAATCAATTTTTGGCTGAAACATTTGTATATGTAATTTTTCCATTTTTTCCAACCTTTTCTGTATGGAACTCATCTCCAACAAGTGATTTTCCTTCATGGTAGTCATTTCCTGGGTGTGTCTTGCTTCCATTGCAATCATATGATTCTGTATAATGGACATCTGATTAGAATGATTAACTTCCATTATCTTTAACCTGTTTTCCATGACATTTATTTCCTGTGCATGACTTGCTTCCATGGAATTTATCCTATTTTGAAGATTGATTTGGTTAGCTTCCATGTTTTGAATCATTTGCATATGATTGGGTTGCATATCCTTAATCATCTGAGTTGGTTCCTTAACATGACTTTCATGATCTTCTATATGCATGTGATAGTCCTTACCAACAACATTAATTTGATGGTTCGACCCTGCCATTCTACTATCTATGATTCTTTTGACAACTTGTAATAAATAACATATTTCATAGAAAAACATTAAATCTACAATAGAAGCGATTCATCTGGAATTTACAACTCAAGTTGATTTGTTGGTCTTTGCTCATTAGATAGGCCTCTTTCCTGCAAAGCATTATTATTTCTAAGTTGGGAATTTTGCATTTGAGCCCTTTCCATTTGGACCAACCTAGCCTGTAAGACACTTATTTCCTTAGCATGTTCAGAGATCAATTTCGATTGATTAAGCTCCGTGCTTTCAAGCTTTTGCATTAACTTTTTCATAGGGTCATCATCATCTTTTTCAATTTCTTTTCCCTTAGAATCTGTCAAAGACCTATCAAAATCTGGAGTTTTGGACATTCCAGATTCCTTCTTATCCTTTTCAATCTCCTCAGCTAAAGATTGACAAGCCTTATAATTTGTAGTTTTAGCCCGCCTTAACTCATATGAAGTATCAGAATCAAAAGCATCAATGTAAAAATTCAAAAGAGATCCATCAGGAGGTTTATGAGTTTGAGATATTTCTCTAAGGATACCATTAAATCTCCTGTTAAATTCTTCAGTCGTTTCATTTTCTTTCTTTTTTATGGTACTGATCTCCCTTACCAAATGCCTATCTTCCCTTTTATCACCATACTTTTCCTTAAAGCCAGCTACAATGGATTCAAAGTATTGAATGAATTATCAGGGTTTTTTAAATGAGCCAGGTGAATAGCATCCTCACCAAAGTAGAACAATTTTCATCTGCATCCTCAGAAGTATTGTTTGCAGTGCAAATATTCACAAGTTAGTGAAAGCAATAAACCAGAGACTTAACACTAAGCATCAGCTCCTTGAAAATGAGTAATTTTGTCATTTGAGGATTCCATGGGGATAACCCTGAATATTAGCAAAATTACACGGGGAAAAAACATCCATGATATCGTCTTTAGGATTTTAGAAATAGATCCGTGTTCAACAATAGTCAAAAGGTCCTCAAGAAGCGAACTTCTTAGCAAGAACTCTTGTAAATGAAAGGGTAGATCGTCTCTTAGACATGGAAACTAATTCCTAAAGCAGAAGAAATAATCAGAGATAGTAGATGGATATAGGGGAGATTTTTATCTGAGTAAAAGTGCTGAATGGTGTAACAAACAAAAACTAACCGAATGTCACAGTACCTAACGAATGAAATAGTGAAAATGATTAGTGATATGACGAAAGATAAGACGATGAAAATATGAAGAGATGAAAAGTCGCCAGGAAATGTGATCCCTTGCGACAGGCTAATGAATGGCGATGCAAGATCAGAAGATTATAAAATGTCGTTAAGACCAAGGACAGAAAACTCTATCCCCGGCAATGGCGCCAAAAAATGTTGTCGCACAGATTGTCAAGGCACTGCGACAACGGCTCAGATTGGGGGCTGTCACCTTTATCCCCAATCTCTCTACTTAAGCTGTCTCCTTGCAAGCTAAGGGGGGTAGACCTTATTATAAATGAGGATGATAAATCCAGGAGACACAGCTAAAACATCAAATACTTGATAGAAATGAACGATATTCCACAGATCTAATTTAGATTTCACGTTTAAGACGAGTGCCTTATGGAGTCAAACAAGATCCCATTATGCAATTATAAACAAGTAAGTGACGATTAACTGCTGCTTATTAAAACACGATTGATCACAATGATATTCGACCAAGTGCGATAGTTCGTTGAGATAAAACGATCAACAAGCGTCATGAAGCGATGCCAAATAACCCAAAAATTTCCGAAATTAAGATATTCCGATATAACCTAGTTCGAAAATTAAAATGATCCACAGTCAAACTTCAGATAGAAAAAATTTAGCGCATTTGACTATAGAAAATGTGAAATTTTTTTATATTTTTGTATTTTCTAGATTTTTTAGAAGTTATTGGAATTTTTTATTTTTTTATTATTTTTTATTCATTTTTTGAATCTAAAATAAAAAATCTAAATCTAAGTTAAAAACTTAAATCTAAATTAAATCTAAAACTAAAAAGAAATCTTAAAAAATTAAAACTAACACCAAAACACAAATTAAAACTAAGACTAAATCTAAACTAAATTATAAAACTAAAAATAAAACACAAATCAAATCCTAATTTTAAACTTTAACAAAATCGAATTGAAATAAAAAAAGGAGAAAGCTAACGCTATAATCTAATTAGAAGCACAATGAAATTTAAAAAAAAAAGAATTTAAATCCTAATGCGTTAAAACTAAAGTCTAACACTAAAAAACATCTAAATCGAAATCCTACGACTAACTAAACAATTCAAAGCCACACAAAAATAAATTAAGTGTTATGTGTAATGTACGATTGTCGTTTTGTTATGCAGGTTGGACGCGATGAGAAGATGCTTCGACAGGGACGCAGGCTCAGATAAGGAGATCGGGTGCCGGCAAGACAAAGAAATGGACGACGGATCAAGGCAGCACTGAATGAGGGTTAGGGGATGCGTTTTGGAAGAAGGATAAACGTTTTGCAGATGTGGCTAGGGCAGAGGGATGGCGGCAAGACTGGAAAGCGTAGGAATGAAGCGTGAGAGCAGGAGAGATGGGTAATTGCAGTGTAAGAACAACGATGAAGAGGGATAGGGTCGATGCTAATCGATGGTGAGAAACAATAGTGGGTCGAATTTATTATCTGATGAAGGACGGATTTGCAGGAAGAGGGTTGAAAACGATAAAGAGAGGATGGCGGAGACAGAAGGGCAAAGATCTGTGGCAACGTTGAGAGAACTCTGTATTATGAAAAATTTGCCTAGCAAATTCTAAAATTTCTTCAATTTAAACTCAGATTTTATGCTCCCTTAAATCGAAACAATGTCCAGATTCGTCCACAATTGTAATTTGAGGTCAGATCTGGCCTTTGGAGGCTAGATCTGCCTCAGATCAAAAAACAATTTATGATTTGAACCCTGAATCTGCAAGAAACCAATCAAATCTGAAGATACACACCAAGAAACGATTAAACCCTTACAGTCCTTAAAAAAAATTACAAATTTACAAACTAGTTTACAGCTTTAAAACCCTCATGGTCATATTTGAATCCATTTTAGCACAATTTTTAGAGATTTAAAATTTTTCGGAGAGGCACAAGCCTGAGAAAACTCTGCAAAACCACCAATTTTCGTAAGATAGACTTGGAATTTAACAAATAATGAGCTTCTCAGACTTATGTTTATTGAGAGTCGGCTGGTCCAACCAAAGACTTCCCCAGAAGCTCAATCTTAGAAAAAATTTCCCTGCACACTTAGATCTGAACTTTAGATCGATACAGATATTAAGAAAATAACATGAGATCCTTTAGAAAAATCAAAATGTCATTTTATGAATCCAGAAAACTGCACAAGATACCTGTATGCAGATTAATCCATGAAGGCCATCAACCATAAAATGCAAAAACAAAGTAGCAGAGTTTAGAGACAATTCACCACATAGATCCGAGAAGGAACATCAAAATTTGTAACCCCAAAGTCTTTATGCTTTATTCCTCAAAAAATTTACAAGAGCTTCCAAGACAAGTGCACGATCCTGAGATCGGATGACTCAATACTGACAAAGACCTCTAAATTTATAGGACAAAATCTTCAATGGCTAGTTTGGATGATCCTTGTCAAAATAGTCTCAACCGTCCAAAAGATTTAATCATCTTTTAATCAGGAGTGTTGAAATTAAAATTTTGGGGAAAAACGAATTTATCATTTAATTCAATTTTAATTAACTCAAAAATATTATTTTTGAGTTAATTACCCCAAAATTTTGACTTTGACTTAACAACCAAAGCCCAAAAGTCCAAAATTTCTTAAAATTCTCAATATTCCCTTGGCTTGGGGCTTTCAAAATCATTTTCCAAGGACCCACAAATTTTTCCTTTAAAGATTTAATCCTAACTTAAGACCCTAAATTAATTAAATTTCTGGTTTAAGATTTTTTAAATTAATTGACTAGAAAATTTAATTAATTAACTGAGAGGGGACTTTAATTATTTTTCCAACCCTCTTTACATGAGATAATACATTTACATACATGAAGGGGGAATACCCATTCGTATAGACTCTCAAATAAATACCCAATTCTGCGACTCAAAACATGATCTAGTAGACCAAGTAGCTCAAACTACTTTTACAAGGACTCGATAGAAAACACTAGGACTCACTTAGCATGCTGATGACAAAATCCACCCTAGCTTTGGGGTGAGGCTGGAGGGAAAAACTCTGCCGATCACTTTCGTGAATCAATGAGACAAAAAACCTCCTAGGATAGAGATCATCAACAACATACTAGGCTTACCTAGGTTGTTACATACATTGACGGTCTTACTTAGATCATTTACATCATTACATGCAGAATGGGTTTACATCATTATAAAACTGTCGATCGGCGATGAAATCTGGATGACATGAGCCTCGAACATGATAAGTCCCATTTGAAAAAATGGGAGTGTATTGCTATGGGGTCGTTGACAAAGTGTGGTCAACATCTGGCTCTACTTGGGGACACGTTGCTTCATTGAAGGAATGTGAGAATCCAGAATCTGCATCCAAGCAACACACAAGATTACATAAGTAGCGTCCATCCAAATATCATCATATAACATTAAGCTCATGAAAAAAATAAGCTCTTCTTTTGCTTATTATTCTACTTAACATGAAAAGTAAATCTACTCTAACTACAAAATGAAATGCTGAAATAACAAGGTGTAAGGTTAGAGATACAATACAAAGGATGCCCTGTGGCATCAGATGTGCTCAATATAGTGCATGCTGAGCATTTTCCTGCTTTCAGGCAAGTCTGTAGGCTACTTTTCAGATGTGCCATGTCCAATCTTGCTAATTGTAGGACTCTGTCTTATCCAAATGTCAAGCTTCTCTCGACCATCAGACGAATCAAACCACTTACTTCTTCTTTTTTGCTTCTTTCTCTTCTTTTGAGTGGGTTGTGATGTCAGCGATGAGACCACTGTAAAATCCTTGTCCTCATCTTGAAGATGTTTGTACAAAATATCTGAAGAACCTGGAGCGTGACCAATATTATTCTGAATATACTCTGTCAATGGCGACACATGCTTGGTCTTTTTCAACATCCTTTGAAACCATAGTTAAATCCTCCGTGTGATGAGATGGGAATGGCTTTAGTAGACAAGAAGTCTAATGATCTGTTGATGAAACTTCATAATCAATTTTCAGCTGAAACTTTTGTATATGTAATTTTTCCATTTTTTCCAACCTTTTCTGTATGGAACTCATCTCCAACAAGTGATTTTCCT
Source organism: Pinus albicaulis (assembly GCA_034641835.2). Classification (NCBI taxonomy): domain Eukaryota; kingdom Viridiplantae; phylum Streptophyta; class Pinopsida; order Pinales; family Pinaceae; genus Pinus; species Pinus albicaulis. Next base: position 1,699,424,232 of record CM076578.1, read on the forward strand.
TCATGGTAGTCATTTCATGGGTGTGTCTTGCTTCTATTGCAATCATATGATTCTGTATAATGGACATATGATTAGAATGATTAACTTCCATTATCTTTAACCTGTTTTCCATGACATTTATTTCCTGAGCATGACTTGCTTCCATGGAAGTTATCTTATTTTGAAGATTGATTTGGTTAGCTTCCATGTTTTGAATCACTTGCGTATGATTGGGTTGCACATCCTTAATCATCTGAGCTGATTCCTTAACCTGACTTTCATGATCTTCTATATGCATGTGATAGTCCTTACCAACAACATTAATTTGATGGCTCGACCCTGCCATTCTACTATCTATGATTCTTTTGACAACATGGCAAGTAACCTCTTCATGAAGAGCATTACAGGCTCTACAATAAGGTAGAGATTCATCCACAAGATTTGCAAACTCAAGTTGATTTGTCGGTCTCTGCTCATTAGATAGGCCTCTTTCCTACAAAGCATTATTATTTCTAAGTTGGGAATTTTGCATTTGAGCCCTTTCCATTTGGACCAACCTAGCCTGTAAGACACTTATTTCCTTAGCATGTTCAGAGATCAATTTCGCTTGATTAAGCTCCATGCTTTCAAGCTTTTGCATTAACTTTTTCATAGGGTCATCATCATCTTTTTCAATTTCTTTTCCGTTAGAATCTGTCAAAGACCTATCAAAATCTGGAGTTTTGGACATTCCAGATGCCTTCTTATCCTTTTCAGTCTCCTCAGCTAAAGATTGACAAGCCTTATAATTTGTAGTTTTAGCCCGCCTTAACTCATATGAAGTATCAGAATCAAAAGCATCAATGTAAAAATTCAAAAGAGATCCATTAGGAGGTTTATGAGTTTGAAATATTTCTCTAAAGATACCATTAAATCTCCTGTTAAATTCTTCAGTCGTTTCATTTTCTTTCTTTTTTATGGTACTGATCTCTCTTACCAAATGCCTATCTTCCCTTTTATCACCATATTTTTCTTTAAAGGAAACTACAATTGATTCAAAAGTATTAAATGAATTATCAGGTTTTTCCGTAAACCATTCAACAACATCCTCACTAAAAGTAAGAACAAAAGTTTTCATCTTTACATCCTCGAAATTATTATTTGCAATTGCAAATCTATTCCACCAGTTAGTGAAAGCAAACAAATGAGACTTAACACTAATTGCATCATTTCCTTGAAAAGAAGGTAATTTATCCATTTGAGGGACATCATGGGGATAACCCTGAATATTAGCAAAATTACACAAGGCAAAAACATCCATGATATCGTTTTTAGGATTTTAGAAATAGATCCGTGTTCAAGAATAGTCAAAAGGTCCTCAAGAAGTGAACTTCCTTGCAGGAACTCTTGTAAGAAATGAAAGAATTGGAGTCGCCTCTTGAGCATGAAACTAATTCTAAAACAGAAGAAATAATCGAGGGATAGCAGATGGATATCAGGGGGGGATTCTTGTCTGGGAGTAAAAAGATGAATAGTTGGAGTCGCCACCCAAACAAGAAGCCAACCGAAATGTCCAGGTGCTAAAGATGAAATGATGAAATGATTAGTGATATGATGAAAGATAAGACAATGAAAATATGAAGAGACGAAAAGATGCCAGAAAATGTGATCCCTTGCGACAGGCTAATGAATGGCGAGGAAAGATTAGAAGATTATAAAATGTCGTTATGACCAAGGACAGAAAAACTCTATCCCCGGCAACGGCACCAAAAAATGTTGTCGCATAGATTGTCCAGGCACCACGACAACGGCTCAGATTGGGGGCTGTCACCTCTATCCCCAATCTCTCTATTTAAGCCGTCTCCTTGCAAGCGAAGGGAGGTAGACCCTTATTAGAAATGAAGAGGAAGAATCCAGGAGACACAGCTAAAACATCAAATACTTGATAAAATTAACGGGATTCCAAAGATCTAAATTAGATTTCACGTTTAAGACCAGTGCCCTATGGAGTCAAACAAGATCCCGTTATGCAAATTACAAACAAGCAAATGACGATTAACTGTTGCGTATTAAAACACGATTGATCACAATGATATTCAATAGAAAATGCCACAATCATTCATGAAGATACTGAAGCCAATCAACAAAGCTATCATGAAACAATGCCAAATGCTTAAAATTTTTCCGAAATTAAGATATTCCAATATAACCCAGTTCGAAAATTAAAATGATCCACAGTCAAACTTTAGATAGAAAAATTTTAGCGCATTTGATTATAGAAAATTTGAATTTTTTTTATATTTTTGTATTTTCTAGATTTTTTAGAATTTTTTGGAATTTTTTATTTTTTATTCATTTTTTGAATCTAAAATCTAAAATCTAAATCTAAGTTAAAAACTTAAATCTAAATTAAATCTAAAACTAAAAAGAAATCTTAAAAAATTAAAACTAACACCAAAACACAAATTAAAACTAAGACTAAATCTAAACTAAATTATAAAACTAAAAATAAAACACAAATCAAATCCTAATGTTAAACTTTGACAAAATCGAATTGAAAGAAAAAAAGGAGAAAGCTAACGCTATAATCTAATTAGAAGCACAATGAAATTAAAACAACAACAACAACAAAAAATTGAATTTAAATCCTAATGTGTTAAAACTAAAGTCTAACACAAAAAAATCTAAATTGAAATCCTACGACTAACTAAACAATTCAAAGCCACACAAAAATAAATTAAGTGTTATGTGTAATGTACGATTTTCGTTTTGTTCTGCAGGTTGGACGTGATAAGAAGAGGCTTCGACAGGGATGCAGGCTTGGATAAGGAGATCGTGTGCTAGCAAGACAAAGAGATGGACGGCGGATCAAGGCAGCATTGAATGAGGGTTAGGGGATGCGTTTTGGAAGAAGGATAAGAGTTTTGGAAGAAGGATAAACGTTTTGCAAATGTGGCTAGGGCAGAGGGACATCGGCAAGACTGGAAAGCTTAGGAATGAAGCGTGAGAGCAGGAGAGATGGGTAACTGCAGTGTAATAACAACGATGAAGAGGGATAGGGTCGATGCTGATTGATGGTGAGAAACAGTAGTGGGTCGAATTTATTATCTGATGAAGGACGGATTTGCAGGAAGAGGGTTGAAAACAATAAAGAGAGGATGGCGGAGACAGAAGGGCAAAGATCAGTGGCAGCATTGAGAGAACTTTGTAGTATGAAAAATCTGCCCAGCAAATTTTAAAATTTCTTCAATTTAAACTCAGATTTTATGCTCCCTTAAATCGAAATAATGTCCAGATTCATCAACAATTGTAATTTGAGGCCAGATCTGGTCTTTGGAGGCTAGATCTGCCTTAGATCAAAAAACAATTTACGATTTGAACCCTAAATCTACATGAAACCAACCAGATCTGAAGATACACACCAAGAAACGATTAAACCCTTACAGTCCTTAAAAAAATTTACAAATTTACAAACTAGTTTACAGCTTTAAAACCCTCATGGTCAGATTTGAATCCATTTTAGCACAATTTTTAGAGATTTAAAATTTTTGGGAGAGGGACAAGCCTTAGAAAACTCTGCAAAACCAACAATTTTCGTAAGATAGACTTGTAATTTAACAAATAATGAGCTTTTCCGACTTACGTTTATTGAGAGTCAGCTGGTCCAATCGAAGACTTACCCAGACGCTCAATCTTAAAAAAAATTTCCCTGCACACTTAGATCTGAACTTTAGATCGATAGAGATTTAAGAAAATAACATGAGATCCTTTAGAAAAATCAAAATGTCATTTTATGAATCCAGAAAACTGCACAAAATACTTGTATGCAGATTAATCCATGAAGGCCATCAACCATAAAATGCAAAAACAAAGTAGCAGAGTTTAGAGACAATTCACCACATAGATTCGAGAAGGAACATCAAAATTTGTAATCTCAAAGTCTTTATGCTTTATTCTTCAAAAAATTTACAAGAGCTTCCAAGACAAGTGCACGATCCTGAGATCGGATGACTCAATACTGACAAAGACCTCTAAATTTATAGGACAAAATCTCCAACGACTAGTTTGGATGATCCTTGTCAAAATAATCTCAACCGTCCAAAAGATTTAATCATCTTTTAATCAGGAGTGTTGATATTAAAATTTTGGGGAAAAACGAATTTATCATTTAATTCAATTTTAATTAACTCAAAAATATTATTTTTGAGTTAATTACTCCAAAATTTTTACTTTGACTTAACCACCAAGGCCCAAAGGTCCAAAATTTCTTAAAATTCTCAATATTCCCTTTGCCTGGGGCTTTCAAAATCATTTTCAAAGGACCGACAAATTTTGCTTTTAAAGATTTAATCCTAACTTAGGATCCTAAATTAATTAAATTTCTGGTTTAAGATTTTTTAAATTAATTGACCAGAAAATTTAATTAATTAACTGAGAGGGGATTTTAATTATTTTTCCAATCCTCTTTACATGAGATAATATATTTACATACATGAAGGGGGAATACCCATTCGTATAGACCCTCAAATAAATACCCAATTCTGCGACTCAAAACATGATCTAGTAGACCAAGTAGCTCAAACTACTTTTACAAGGACTCGATAGAAAACACTAGGACTCACTTAGCATGCTGATGACAAAATCCACCCTAGCTTTGGGGTGAGGCTGGAGGGAAAAACTCTGTCGATCACTTTCATGAATCAGTAAGACAAAAAATCTCTTAGGATGGAAATCATCAACAACATACTAGGCTTACCTAGGTTGTTACATACATTGACGGTCTTACTTAGATCATTTACATCATTACATGCAGAATGGGTTTACATCATTTATAACAAAATGTCGGCTGTCGATGAAATCTAGATGACATGAGCCTCGAACATGATAAGTCCCATTTGAAAAAATGGGGGTGTACTGCTATGGGGTAGTTGACAAAGTGTGGTCAACAAGCTCTACTCTCATTAACCATCACCCGGTTCCTGAGAACTTGATGCTCCATCTCATCAAAAGGAACCCTTGCATGTCTCAAACTTGATCAGTGATAAATTGCATCATCCTAAGGTGTAAATTAAATCCTATATCATAAAGAGCAAGCTTTGATCCTTGAGCTATGCACCGAAATAAAAAACATTATACAAAAGAATTAAAAGGTGCACCAAAGGGGATTAATATGAACACTCTAGCTAGTGAGCTGATGTGAACTTGGTTTTTTGTTCCATAATGTTTATTTGGGCAACAATAGAATTATAATTTTGGATAACTTTGGGTTTCCATTCTTCAAAACGTTACTGGCATTAAAAACAAAGTCACTCAAAGAAAGGCACACCATTTCAATGTTTTGTTGGCTTACTACCAAATTTGCTTCAACTCCTATAACATCATTTTTAGCTTGAATGATGATAATGGGGTTCCTAGCTCTGAGGAAGTAAGCAAATTTCCCTTCAAAATCTTGTAAGCAAGTTGATAATGTGTCATCATTTGGTGGTCTTAACTTTTCACACATAATATTCATTAGAAGATCAAATCTTTGATTGAAACTTTTGATGTTTGCAGTTGTTTCATTTTTTACTAAGTAGAATCTATCAAGCAATTGTCCACAATCTATACTTTAGCCCATCTTTGAATAAAGGCTACTTAAAAATCTATCCAAGATTGAATGCTCTTATTTGGGAGAGATTGATACCAAGCTTTGGCATTTCCATCTAGGGATAAGGCAAATAATCTCATTTCCACTTCTTCCTCTATATTTGCATCAATATAAGAAGCACAAGTTGTTTCAAAGGCATCTATATGTTCAATGGTGGTAACAAAACCATTCCCATGAAATATTGGTACCTATTTATAATCTGTAGGCATTGGATTTGTGAATCCTGGAATACATGTCATTTCAAGTGGTTTGATAACATATTATCATATTCAATCCAAAATTTCATTATCACTGCCATATTGAGTTTAAACTTTATCTAGGATAGGGTTGGTATCACTGGATGTTTCTTTGGATCCTCTATGGTATGTTTTCATAGGATCAAATTCTACAATTTTTGGATTCATAATTGGAGTTGCTAGATGAGCAATTTAGCCCAGACTTTGGGATGAGCTCATCAAATGAAATTAAAGAATAGACTATGGATCACGAGGAGAAGGACTTAACTCCTCCTTGGCAACGAGGCCAAGGATGTTACTGCAAAATTTGATAGCCTAGTGCAAAGCCTCACCAGGCACTCTAGGTTAAGGGAAACAATGAGATCAACCACCAGTGTAACCTTAGTGGTTGTTTCCTTGTTTTGTTGATGGAGGTTATCCATAAAAGGGAGGTTTCCCCAATAGATCTCAAACTTTAACTAACCTAAGGATTCCTAGGCTAAATACCCTCTAAGTACTTTGTTAATCAGACACCTCAAAATAATATACAATACTGTAGGGTTCTCGGTGAAATGAATTAGTGAGTTCAAAGAACCTATGGCTAAGTCTAGAGGGATGAGATAAGTTCTAGAGACGCTCAAATAGTTTCCAAACATATGCTATTTTAATTAAATTATTGCTATTATAAATTAGGGTTTATAACAAAGGAAATTTACAACATGCAAATTTTATGACAGCAACAATAAAAACAACCCACAAGTGATGATAAACAATAAACTATCAAAGGTTATTCAATGGGAAACAAAGAAAAATATTAAAACAAATTTTCAATGGCTGAAAATTCAGAAAAAAAACAACTATAAAACCCTAGACAACAACCCTAGTATTATGGTTGAAAAATGCATAAAAGTGACGTTCTTCCTTTTTCATTTTAAGAGATGCAAAACCTATCCCTAGGGCCATGACATTTAAGGTATTTTATGTTATTTAATGCACATTTTTCCGTAACCTAACCCTAGTTTACCATAAAAAAGAAGAAAAAGATCAAATTTTTTAAAGATTGACACAAGTACTAGTGCCTTATCAATACTGAGTATATGGAGTCATAAAGGGTGAGGTTAAAGGTGGAAGACCTTGGGTGGAATGAGTAACAGAGAGAACAACCTCTCAATCAAACCCTTCTGGATTTCAATCAATTGGAGATTTAGGGTGAACAAATGTTATTAAAGTTTCCTTTATGGATATTGTTGCCTCAAAATCTAGCAGTTCTTGTAGAAGGGTACCCTACAAGACAAGCACTAGACCAAGTGACAACAATGAGGTGTGGCCCATTGTCACCACAACCACTACCCCTTGCTCTTTATGGATTTTCGCCCATGGGGGGAGTCTCATTATAAAGGTGATCTAATAGGTATTCTAGCTTTTATAGGCATGAGGTGACTTGAAGGCTTCTAAGGGAAAGACACAATTTAGGTGCTAGGTTCCAACTATGAAGAGGAGGCAATTCACTTTCCTTAGAGAGGCCAAAATGGGGCAACACAAAACCTATGGTCTGATTGATAGGTTGAGTTGGGATGGGCGAAGGTCAAAGTGTCAAGAAAAGGTTTCCCACAATGTGTTTCAACAAGGTTATGGAACATCAAACCCTAAAAATTCCTCAATTTGAAGCTAAAACCAAACTAGGGATTTACCCTAGGGCAAACAACTAGGGAAAGAGAAATTATGGATGAAATTGGAATGAATTCCCACCAAAGAGAATGATTTTGAGGGAACTACCACAACCCTTGATGTTTAGACTATCCAAGACCAAAAATATCCCTTCCTAGTCAATTCACAGTAAGCCCTAGATGGCTACTTGGCCTTAATAGCATTGAATTAAGAAAGAGAGAGAAAGAGAGATTATGAATATAATTTATTTGATCACCAACAATGAATGGCCAGTGCCTAGCCCTAGGGTTGATGGAGCCTATGGATTCTTTATGTTATCTAAAACTTGCAAATGAGTAAGGATATATTGATGCCCTAACATCAAAAGCCTAACTATTGCCTTTGTGAGGGATCACAATTGACTTGGGAGAGCTAATGTAAGATAACCAAGGGGATTGCCATTCACATATCATACGATGAGTAATGCATGCAATAATATGACCTAGTTTCTATACAATTGATATTCAACAAAATTAGGGCATAATATTTAACCTAGATCACCAATTTATTCCACACATTAGACATCAAATCAGAAATTTTTAATAAAAAGACACTTAAAATATAATATGCATATACAATTTAATCATTGATCTAAGACAACTTCTCCAAAGACAAGAATATAACTCCAAGACAAAGTATGCTCCATAGATCACATCCCTCTAATAGGTACAAGAGGTAGAATTTGTTGAGAAATCTAGGGGCAGCTAGATTAGGTGATTTCTCTTACTTTGATAACTACTTGTGATGTATTTGTACTTAACTTGATTAGCTTCTTATTCACTTGATTATTATTATGTTCTTATCATCAAACAACTACCAAACTACGAATATCAAATCGACAAGAGGACACAAAATGTAGGTTGCAAGCCAGTGCCAAAACCTCTCTTGAGAGGAAAAACCACAAGAATTCTTCTCTTCTTATAGAATATTCAGATGACGAATACCAAGACCTAAGACCCTTGTCAAAGATCCCTCTAAGACCAAGTTAACTTTCACATCTTCCAACAACTTTTCTAACAATTTTGACCTCAACAACTTCTCCAACAACTTCGACCCCCAACAACTTCTTGACTGCAATTTTGGGCTACTGCAAAAACCCTAGCTCTTGCACGTGTGGAAAGGATGGTTATTTCTTCCTTTCTTCTCCTTCGCTTGACTTGGTTCTTCCTTCTTTAGAACTCGACTTGCAAAGTAGACCTTTTGGTGCCCTAACTCGACTCATTTCTGCAATTCGATCTTGCTGTAGTGATGCAGCCCTAATCTTTGCACGTGTGAGGAGATGATAGCCCAAAAACAACTTTCAAAGATTTCGTTCCTTTCCTTCCTCTAGTCCTCTTCTTCTCTCTTTTTCTTCCTTGATCGAACTTATTGTGAGTTGATTGGATGATTTCAAGTGAGGTCGATGTCCTTATATATAGGGTTGTTAGGAGGTTGAATTGTTGTCCATGAGGCCGACTTGATCCTTCTTGTAGGCCGACTTGTTTGACAAGGTCTCAGAGGGTCTTTATGACAATTTTTGACTTTACAAAATTTTCTTTACAAGATACAACATGCCCAAAGGGGTCTTACATGTATGACAATGACTCTTTTGACTTCATAACTCTTTGACAAACCTATAAGCAATCAATGGGTGCTTGACCTAAAAATAAATTTATCTTGAGCATGAAACCCATGCATCAAGAATGACAATAATAAGTTTATTTTCTGTTTAATATCAAATATATAAAATCATGATTGCAATAGACATTATGAAGACTAAACCTAGTTACACATTTCAACACTCTCTCTTAACTAGGGAGGTATTCATAATCCATACACGGTACTTGGACATTCTCATACTAAAGAATTTTCATAAGAGTCGGGTTGGTAAGCCACATAAGCTATTTTCTCAGCTTATACCAGTGCATCTCAACATATCAGCCAACATTGTCACATAGCAAGGCCTTGACTAACAACCCTATCTCTCCACAAGATTAGAGCACAATGTTGGGGAGGCCAATGATTCATAGACACCTTCATCATTGTCTCTCAAGGCACATATCCTATCTGGATGTTCACAAGGTATGTCCTTTTAGGACTATTTCTGTCTTGGAATAACACATCCTCAAGGAATTTCCTCTTCGATTACTCTTGGCTATTGGATGCCCTACCACATCCTCAAAGAGTATCAGAATCAACTTAGATGCTTACCTAATACTCCATTCTTTCTTCATAACATGAAGATAAGAATGATGTGTCTATCTTTCCCTATTAATTAGGGAGGGTCTACACATTCCTATAAAAGGAATATTCCCAAGCTCCCCTTTAACACGAGACTTGCCCAAGCTTCCTCTCAACTAGGGACTTGTTTCCAATAGAAACTATCTTCTTCTTTAGTGGAGATCATGGTACTATTAGTTGCTTGTAAGGATCATCTTTCTGCAACACGTCATGAACTTCATCTTCTTCATCATCACTTTATTGTAGGGCATTGACCATCTTCTTCATCACTTTCCTTTCAACAAACCATAATGTTGAAACAATAGTCGTGTCATCCTTCTCTCCATCGGAAAGTGATCTTCTAGTCCACATCTGGCTATTCTTCATACAACTACCTCTTCCAAGTCATGTTTCTTTCAGGATTTTCCATCCAATCACATGAGTATTAGTTGTAGGTGACTTCTACAGCCTTCTTTCGGTAGCCCTGTAACAACCCGACCAGATGTTTTCAAAAATCAAAATGAAAATCAAATCAAAGTTACCTTTTTATGATGGCCTTTCGCCATGACATCAACTTCTTGCAACATCAACATCCCGCACATGTATGAATCCATCTCCAAGACATAGATTACCAAGGTTTTCCTTTTCCAACATACCTATCACAGTGTTCATACCTTCTTCATGGAGATGTCATAGCTAATCTTTCTTGTTCTCAGATGTTGATCACTTATCTTATCTTACGTGTATTGATTTTTGTAGCATCGAAAAGTGCTCTAAGCCCCAAATTTGGTGGAGAGGCTTAGACATGGGTATTCCAAAGAACCCAGAAACTGTTTATGGAAATTCCACTCAGATCATGTTTTACTAAAATAATAAATTATTTTAATGGAGACCCTAAGTCTAACTTAAAGAAATTAAATAGTTAAATGGCTTTAATAAAATAGAGTGAGAATGATCTAGAAAACAAAGATCAATTCATGTTATAATCTTAGCCGTTGATTGGAGATCTAATCTCGGTTGTTGATTTTTCAACGAGATGAATACAAAAGGAAGACTTAAGAGTCATTTGGAAAGACACACATGGAGTGAATCTTGAGATCAAATTCTTCTGACCGAGCAAGTGCTCGGACGAAGATCAGATCTAAGTGATTTAGTGCAGTGAGGGGCAGAGATAGCATCTAGACAGAGATGTTCTCTGCTGGAGAATCATCAGCAGAGACAAGCAGAGAAACATCCAACAGAGCCAACGGAGAGCCAGTCAGGGTGACGCAGAGGCTGTGTAGTGCCACGCAGAGGCTGTGAAGTGGATTAGAGGGTTTATGAGATTTCACTGTCAGAATTAATCTAGAAGCCGGAAGTCGGGGTATGAGACCGGGAAGCTGAGATCTGTGATTCCGGGAGTCAGATCGATCCACAGCTAGGGTGACGCAATGTCAAGAGGAGGTGACGCTGTGCCTACGTAGTCACTGCGCAGAGGTTGCACAAAGATCTCCAAGGGCAGCTTTTCTAGTGTCTAGATCAACTAGATTTTCTAGTGATTGAGTGAGGTATTCTCACAATTTTTTCTGCCAGTATTTCTCTCTCTAACTAAATAACCCTTGAGCTATTCAAAGATGTATTCAAAAATTTCTACTGCTTAATAATACAAAACCTAAGGTCTACTGCACCGGTTTTCCCGCATTAGGTTTTCCGGGAACTTAGTCCAAAATAAAGGTGTCCTATGTGTGATTGATTTCTTGCTCAGTTTTCTTGTTTTAGAATCATTTTAATTAAGTGTACGCTGCTTCAGTATTTACTTCAATAATTCAAATCTAAATTAATTTTGTAAATGTAATTTACATAATAGGAGAAGTAACTCAAATAGTTGCAGTAGGATTTCTTAGATTGTCAGATCTAGGAATTTTCACATGGTACCAAAGCGTTTGATATGAAACAGGAAGAGCAGATCTGACTCCGAAGAGAAGGCCAAATTGCTGCAGCAACAAAAAATCGAATCCCCAAGGGGATTGCACAGTTCCAGCTAGGAGGGCCAATTTTTCGTGGTTGTCACCCTCTGAGTGAGTCGAGAGAGAGGTAGGACTTTCAATTTGAGATTTTGCCGAGGCAGAGGGAGCAGCGTAGAGCCTTCACGCGGAGCTAGAGGGATGCAAATTTTCTGTAGGTAGTTGCTTGACGGAAAATCGTCAGAAGAAAGAAAAGAGCATATAGCAGGGAATTCTTCCTCAATGAGTTCCTAGCCGAGGAATTCAACATTTTTCCAAGATTTGAGCAGTAGATCTACGAGCTCCAGAAGGAGTGCGTAAGCCTGCCTAGTGCTACACGGAGGGGGAGAAAGAGGAAGCAGTTCGACGGTTGTTCGACTGAGACGGCAGCTCATGGTATTAGAGATCAGGACCGGTTGGAGTGTTCCTCCAACTATGTAATCTAGAAGGAAAGGATTCAATTCCTTCTAGATGAATATGATCTCAAGACGTTCGTGGTGAATGTGGTTGTTGTACCTTCAAATCTGGATCAACTTAAGAAGTATCGGTCCGATATGGCAAATGCCAAGAGGATGATCCTTGATGGTGTCAAGGATCACATAGTCTCTCATGTAGCTGGCAAGAACACCGCTAGGGAGATGTGGGAGGGCTTGTCCTTGTTATACGAAGGAACTTCCGAGTAGCAGAAGATGTACTTGGAGAGGAAGCTCTGGTTGGTCCAGATGCAGAAGGGGGAGTGCATTGCTCCATTCTTTACGAGGCTTCAAGAGATTCGAGATCGATTGACAGTCGTGGGATGCACCCCATCTTCGACAACTATGGTGAGGCTAGCCCTTAACGTAGTCACGAAGGAGTGGCAAATTTTTGTCCTGTTATCGCTTGCCGCCTACACCTACCTACAAGTTAGTGGGAAAAGCCTTCAACCCCACCAGGTGTGGTTGGTGGCAAGGAACCAAGAGAAGGGGTTGTCACACTAATCCCGACTCTCTCCGTTTAAGCTATCTCCTAGGTTAGCTTAGGGGGGGGGGGGTTCCCTAAAGACAAACTAAATCAAAGATGTGAGATTTCTAGGAGGATTGATTATAAGAAATAGATTACTTCTTAATATTTATAAGCAAAAGTGATATAAGCAATAACCATCAATACATATGAAAAACCAGTTCCTTCAAAGTATTGCTCTTTGAAATGAAAATGTATTTGCTTAAATGAAGTAAAATGCTTTCAAGATAAATAGATTTCTAAATCAAAGCATGAGAAACTATCTTGGTCAAAAGGAAACAATTAGTGTTCTACTTGCAAAATGTAGATAAAAGAAATATTTGCCACAACAAAGTATTCAGTTTCAAAAATGACAAGAGGAATAAACAATTTGCAAGTAAAACCATGAGATGTATTAGCATGAGATGCAATTACAGTAGATTTGGATGCAATTAATTGTGGTTACTTTTAATCTAAAATGCCTAATCTAGGTGATAAGTCCTCCTCTTGTGCTCTTACCAAGGGGTAAAAATTGGGGTGACTGTAAGAAAGACAGGATGAGGACACGAGGGTGTTATTAACGATATCCGTCCCCTGAGTCTTATGAGTCAGTGTGTGCCTTCGTTCCTACAAGGGGACTGTTAGATGATCCAAAAATAATTTTTATCATAGGTTATAGTATTTGAATAAAATAATTATTAATTTAAGATATTAAATTAATAATTATTATTCTAGAATATTTAATATATTTGTGAGATATTTAGAATTAGAAATTTGTTAATAAAAATTAGGACTCTAGAAAAGAGTTGTTTCCTAGGATCTAAGTTAGGAGTGAAGTTAGTAGAGTGGTTAGAATCTCATTTATTGTAAATGGACATTTGTTTATTTTCCAAGTGATCCATAATTAGATTAAGTTAGAGCATAGAGCTTATAAATAGGTTAGTTTCCTATTTTCATTGTAATGTGTAATGAGAGAATGTGAGAATGAGTTTACGTGTGTAAACTCCTGCAATTTGCCCTGTAATCTTTTTGCTTGATCAATAAAATTGTGTGTCTGAGGACACTTCTGCTCTTTCATGTGGTATCGGAGCCACGGTGATGCAGTGAGGAGGAGATTCCAGCTTTATCAGGTCGTGGAAAACTCAACTCCGTTGAAGTGATCAGCAAAAGATTGGTATGAAATTTGCAAATTTTTTTGATTTTAGATCTGCAAATTCTAAAATCATTTAAAAAAAAAAAGAGCCACTGCAAATCTGTGTGATTTTTTATTGTTTGAGTGAACAAAAAGAAGAGAGCGCTCTTGCGATTTCCTCACAGGGTTTATTTTTTCAGATTGAATTAGTTTATAAGAAGTTTGTATGCAGTGCTGTATATTTTAAATGTTTTAAAAGTCTTTTCTGTAATAGAATCAAACAGTGTCTTAAATTATTTTGAAGCGTTCAAACAACGCTTCAAACAACGCTTCAAATATTCAAAGCTGCGTTCAAACAACATTGTACATTCAGCCCATTATATGGTTTTGAAACCAGCATTTTGAATCTGCAATTGAAAGATCACTTTTGAAATCTGCAATGGGCAAGAACAGATTTTAAACATCGATTCTGCATCATTCCAACCTTTTATGATTAGAACCAGCATATATGAACTTTGAGAACAGTGTTTTCTGAAGATCGATTCTGCTATATCTGTTATCGATTCTGCATATCTGAATATCAATTGTGAATCGTGATAGCATCGATCTGCATTGAAACATCGACCTATGAAACTGATTCTGGCATTTGAACCAACATCCTTCTAAAGGCATTTTGCATCGATTCTGGCAAATTGATTCTGCATGTTTGTATGCCAGTGTCTAACAGCAGTTGAAATCGTTAAATCCAGCATTAAATCCAGCGTTTTAAAGTGTGGTATCCAGCATTTGAAAAGCATTTGAAAGTCGTGTATCCATCTTTTGAAAGGCGTTACAAAATCCAGCATTTTAATTGGCACTGTCTGCGTTTTAAACAACGTTTTACAATATTTTGCCCCCAAAAGATTGTGGACCAGAACCAGAACCTGTATTTGAAACAACATATTGAAACAACGTTTTTGCCAGCGTTTTCTGCAAAATATTGGCAAATCGATTTTGCAAATAATCAAACCAGCGTTTTGCCCAGCACTCTGCGTTTTCTGAAGTGGATTTTGCATTGAGCCAGCGTTATGCACAAATTGGAATAACTGCCAGCGTTTTTGTGACATCTGCATTTATTTAAAGGTCTGCCAGCATTTAGGACATCAACATTTAACACCAGCGTTATGCACAAATTGAGCCAGCAGCATTCAACAGAGTTTTTTATTTGCCATCAACAGCGTGAATTAAGATCATTGTTTTTTGGTGTGTTTTTTTTTAATTTGTAATTGTGATTCGCAATTAAAATCACATTTTTGGAGCATTGTAATTGGAGCAATAAGGGTATTATTTTTTTTGGAGTAATAAGGGTATTGTTTTTTGGAGTAATAAGGGGATTTTTGTTTTGTAAATTTGTTTTTGGAGTGGCAGTGTGACTCAAAGTAATTTTACTTTGAGGGGGGGTATTTTTTTACCAAATTGTGCAAAAGCACCATTGTAAAAAGTCAAATTTTGAAAGTTGCATTGTAAAAATTTGAGAAATTGACTAGAGCCAAGTGCAAAGCTCAGTCAATTTTCTCCTGTTTCGACGACTATTCGAGGGTCAAGGCCAAGCCCCGATAGTTCGTTTTTTTTTTGCATCGTGTGTTGTTGTTGTGTTGTGTATCTTGATTTTTGGAGTTTGATTCGTGGTGTGAAGTCTCAACACTACAATGTCTAAGTTGATTAATTTCTTTTCTGATTCCGACAAGCTTGAAGGCTCAAAATCTTACAAAACATGGCAACGCCTCATCGAAAGCACTCTTGTTTATAATGAACTATGGCATGATATTTGTGATGGAGATGTAAAGCCAAATAAACCTATAGATGCAGCTGAGCTAGCAAAATGGAAAGTTAAAAACGCCAAAGCATTAGCTCTCATTAAATCCTCTGTCAATGATGAAATGTATGTACATATCGAAAATGCTAAAGATGCATGGTCTGCTTTGAGAACTTTTAAAGAGTTGTTTGATACTCAGCCTCAATTTAAAAGAGTCAACTTACAATTAAAATTGTTGCATCAAAAATTGACTGAAGAAGGAGATATTCTTGAATACATCTCCAGACTTAAGAATATTAGGCAGGAAATTGTTAATGCCGGTTTTCAAGCAGTTGATGATAGCTTTATGGTCACAATTTTAATTGCTGGGCTTCCTTCTTCGTACACACATTTTTTAGAAACTTTGTAGCTCACTAGAAAGTTAGAAAAGCTAAAGTTTGATGAGCTCTGCGAAATGTTGACTCAACATGATAAAAATTTTGGGCAGAAAAAGAAAGTGGGTGAAGATGTTTTTCTTACAGAAGCCAGTGCAAGCAACTCCCCAGCTGACAATTCCAAAAACAAAGGCAAAGGTAATTTTAATCAAAATCAAGGTCGTGGTCGCAGTCAACAAAGAGGAAACAACTCCAACAGAGGCTTCAATTCAGGCAGAAACAATTCTCAAGGCAGAAGCAATAATCAAAATAGAGGATCTCAGCAAGGCACAGGACAGAATCCAGGAAGAGGACAATCTCAAAATAGAGGACAAAGCAGAGGTCGAGGACAGTCTCAAGGCAGAGGACAGTCTCAAGGAAGAGGCACTGATTTGAGTCAAGTTGTCTGCAGGGGATGTAACAGTGTTGGTCACTATGCTTCAGATTGTCGCACATCCATTAATAAAATTTCTAAGTTTCAACAGCCTTCAGCACAGTTTGCAAATGATCAAGATCAAGATGATAATGACTCAGAATATGTCTTTACTTCTTCACCAGCAATCCAAATTTCCTCTTATGTTAAGAGTGATTATGAAGATGCTTGGATTTTGGATTCAGGAGCGACTCAGCACATGACCTGTAGATGAGATTTCTTTTGGAATTTTCAAGAGTGCCATCTTAACTCCATCTTTCTAGCAAATGATACAAAACATATGCCTTATGGAAAAGGTGCAGTCAAAGTTTTTCTCCCTGACATTGGAGAAAAATTGATTTCCAATGTGTGGTATGTACCCACCTTTAAGAAAAATTTGTTGTCCTTGGTCATGATTCGACAAGCAGGGCATCAAATAATTATGGAAGATGGCTTAGTTAAGATTAATTCAGTCAAACAGAACTTCCAAACAGTGATGACAGGATATGAAAACGGAAAACTGTTAAGCATGAAAGGAACAGTTATTCCAAGACATTCTGATTTTGTAGGGGCAGTTACTACAGGAATTTCACCTATAAGACTATGGCATGTAAGATATGGACATTTAAATTTTGACAGTCTTTCTCAGTTGCAAAAACAAGGGATGGTTAAAGGACTTTCGACTTTCAATAAAGAAAATGCAAAATGTGAAGCCTGCGTTTATGGCAAACAGAGTCGAGTGTAATATCCCCAACGGGAAATAGACAGTAATACACAGAAATACAAACATGCAAATATATAGGAAAAATGCCGGAACTAGAATATAGAACAAATGCACATAAAAATACCAGAACGCTAAGCCATTTTATTAATTCTAAGAATACATGTATGGGTACAATAGATAATCAGAATAAGTGCACCTATCCTTGCACAAGGCAAGTGAAGAACCCTCTCAGAATAGGAAATGGCTGCAACAGAGGTTGCGTCCTAGCTGCTGGAGAAATCTGCCGTAGAATGCTGCTGCTGCAATGTACTGAAACTAGGGTTGATCCCCTCACCGGAATGAGCTGAAAATCGGTAGACTGCCTGTACTCACTGCTCCGGACAAAACCCAGAAACCATGAAGCAAATGCACCACCTCCGAAAAACCACCACAGAAGCCCTCCTCAAGGAAAACGCTGTCTCTCCCAAGCACAGCGCAGAGGCCCAAGAAGAATGCTGGAAAAGGGCCACAAATCCCTCTGCAAAAATCTCCAACTGAATAGACAATCCCTCCAAGCTGAAACACGCTAAGGACTCCACGAAAATCCCCCACAACAAAGTTGCACTAACCCCAACTGCGTCCTCCCTCTTGGACTGCGCAGTCACTCTATGAGACCCAGCTCCTCTGCAAAACGTCCACCCAAATCTCCTGCAAATCAACTGCTGAAACTGAAGGAATACCTTGCCCGAGCAGGCACTCGAAGTCCCCCGGGGCCAAGGGCGAGATCTCCGACCGGAGACACTCAGTCGCACTAAACAGTGCTGCAGACCGACTAAACAACCGGCATGCTCAAGTAGACAGAAGTCTAGCTCACAATATCATCAACATATCAATAATCCCCAAACGAGATAGCTCTCCCTCCTTTTATAACGCTGGCCCTCCTCAAAACCCTACGTGGTCCCTCTCTCTCCCACGTGCTCCTCATGGGCCTGCGCAGAAGCTTCTAGAGGCTACGTGAGCCTCCTCTCATACGTGGTGTGGACCCCCAAGGCTCCCCCTTAAGTTATAGCGTTGCATCTACTAGGGAAACACTTTATTTTATTTAAGTGAGTTAGCCCCCCTTTTCTCACTTTTATTTATTAATTAACTATAGGCGGCAAAACTATACAAAAATCAAATATTCCAATTAGCGGTGCTAATTAGGAATATTACAGTCTCCCCCGGCAAAATGTTGCTTGTCCTCAAGCAACTGAAGTGATGGATGTTGTAAAATCTGCTCGCTCTCCCAAGTGGCATCCTCATCCGGCAAAAATTGCTTGTCCTCAAGCAACGCTTGAACAAGCCTACTCTCTAGCTGATGCTCCCCACCGATACTGCAAAATGTGCCTGGGTCCCACTGAAACCTCTCTGTCTCCTGCATCACCCTGATACAAAGGGATATCTCAATGCCAGGATCCCAAACTGGCCTCTCACAGTACCAGTCAACCAATAATCCCCCTGGATCCCATCGCCACCATGGCCAATAATCGCCCAAGTCCCACGGCTCGGACCGTGCACTGCCTCTGGCTATGACTAATGCTCTTAGAGGTGAAGACCACCAATAAGCATCAATGCTCCTGGGCTCCTGCTATGTTGTACCTGTAGCTACATATGCTACCCCTCCAACTGCATACCAACTCATCACCTCTCTCCAATCCACGTCATGACTCAATCCCATGCTGATCTTGCTCTCCTGAAATTGGGAAGGAGTCCTGAAGTAACGACAACTGGTGCCCTCCTGCCGACTGGGATTTGTAACATCTACTATGTCCAAGGGCCCCTGCTCGACTGTGCTCCCTACAAAGAATACCGTACCATCTAGAGGGTACTAACTCATGATCTCCCGCCAGTCCATCCTAGAAGAAGAATCCGATGTAGCAATAACAACGGCATATGGAACACGCCTGAAGTGTTGCCGCCAACCCGTAATCAACTCCCACTGCTCTGCCCTGTCTGTCAATGAGAGCTGCCTGTAGAAGGAAACCCCTCTCTCTATAATGGGCCAAAGTGGGCAAGATATGCTGCAAGCTCCATCGATGTACTCCTGGAGAGTACTACTCACTAAAAGTACTGCAGCTCGACCGACTGTATGTACATCTATGTGTACCTCATCGATGTGTCGGCCAAAAGATGAATGCTCCACCATATCCAACAGCTCCTGCTGTCTAATAGCCCCCTGCATAACAATCCCATCACCCTCCAACATCTCTAGGGGATATGGATCTGCAACTGCCGTCACTGTACTCAGTGTCAATGCATCTGACTGCTTCTCCTCAATGGCTGACCCCGCAGTTAGCCGCATATCCATCACCGACTCAATGTGAGCCTCCATCTGGCTCTCCCTCAAAGGACCATCATGCATGATGTGCATAGCATCCTCCTCTACTGACTCAGGCTCCATCACATATAGCTCCGACTGGATCGTCACAAGTGTCTCATCGCCTAGGGCATCTCCCATAGAGTCCCCTGACTGCTCACCCTGTATACTAGAATGCAGCTCTGGTCTACTGTCTCCATCTCTGTGTGACTGCTCTCGCTCCCCAGAAGCGACCTCAACTGATCCTATGGACTCATATGAAGAAGAGTCCTCACTCTGGAATACAGGAGAAAGGCCCTCCTGTTCTACCTCCACCACCTCATCTGCAGTGAATATGCCATCCACCCTCTTGATGAAGTGTCGATACAATGTCTGGAGTCTAGACGCAGGCTGGAATGCTATCTCTACGGAACCCAGTATCCTCTGCTCATGCATGATCTCAACATGCACTGAGGGAAGAATGATGCATGTCTCCCTCATGACCCGCTCCCCAAGCGTAGGCTCAGCAATGACTAATGTGCCACCACTGCAGAGGATCATCTCATCCCCTAAACTGTGGCTGTCAACTAGCGTACTGACCCAGTGCCACTGCTGAGAAGTCTGTCGCCTAGTGTGCTGAGGGCCATCCAAATATCTTGGGTGTGCCTCACGGACCCTGCTGCTCATGCCCAAAGTGCCAGAGGACAACAACAAAATCAGTTGTGCCCATGAGTGATGTAGAAGAGTGTCGGATGTGTGAGTCCCCACAGATACCATCAAGTATCGCTCCTTTGTCTCCTCATCGATCCTGGGTGAAATACCCCCAAAGGTAAGCCCAGTGTCCCTGTCTGTGAGTCTCCCTGGATGCAATACTCTAAGACCCTGCTGTGCCGCGCCGTACGCCCTCGCAAGCCACCGATCATCCATGTACTCCTCAACATGCCACTGCACACTAAGGCATACCCCTGAATACTGCTGGATACCCCATGCTACTGCTGTACCACCCTGTACCGTCTCGTGCCCTGACTGTGTCCAAGAATCTGTCACTCCCCGCGTGCTCTCAATGTGATGTAGGGCACTCCTACTCCACAATGCAGTCCCACACACTACGGTACACCACCATGTAGCTCCATGTCCACCAGTAGTCCACTGATCCCTGCTAGAGGCTCCCACACATCCATGGATGTGATGTCCTAGAGCTGTGCCTCTACATATCGGACTACCACCAGTCGGTATCGTCATGTCCACCGTCGCATCACTATACCCGCCGACAAATGGATCATCACTGCAAATCCTCCTCGAGGGGTCCGAGAAGTGAATCTCCCTATGGGTCAGTAGTGTTACCACCACTGCTCGGCTCCGTTGCGTCCTCTGTGCCCCACACCAAGGTGAAGAATCCTTGGCCCCATACAAGGCGCCATCGGGTGGCCTGCCAATGTCACCTCCTCCGACAAGCTCCTGCCAAGGTATTTTGACCACCCCGTGATCCCGTGTATGAATGTCATGCCAAGACAACCTAGGGAGTCTGCCCATAAACTGGTTGGCCACTGGAGCTGACCGAAACTGCCCATGCTCTACTACTAGGCCAACTGTACTCTCCAAGACATAGTCAGCCGACCTGCCTGGGAAACGATAGGTGATCCCACCTGGATCCCAATGCCAATCTGGGGTTCCTGTATTCCCCATGCATAGAAAATCCTGCTGAGCTACACTCGGATCCTTCACTATCTCCATAGCCCGCTCCACTGAGTACCAACTCAGAATCTCTCGCCATCCAACCTCAACATGTGGATGTTGTACCCTGTGCAACTCTGATCGTCTCATACCGCTATCCAAGTCAACATATGAGATCTGACTAGGTGGCTCTGCCTCTCTCTCTCCAACGGGAAGAGATGACCCAACAACACTGCTAGTCCCATCCATGCATGCCTAAAGGGGAATGATCTGACGCTCCAACGTGCCCTCTGATTGTACCATCGGGGAATCTAGTCGTTCCCCAATGCGGACCAACTTGGCCGCTGACTTGGCACAAGTCACTCTCATACCCTCCAGCTCCTGGTCCTGCAACAAAATGGCCTCCCGTACTGACGTGGCCTTCTCTCTCAAAACTCGAAGGTCCGTCCGAAGCCGATGATACCGTTGTCTGCGACCATCATCCAATACCTCTGTACCTGCTAGTGCCTCATCGAAGGTGGATATATCTCCTAACGCCTCACCCATCTGTCGTGTGCTACTACCACCTGAAGACTCGGACACGACTCCGGTCATCACCTCAATGGATGGCTCTACTGGGGTAGGCTCTACCTTCTCCACTACCACATCAATCGACACGGCCAAGGAGGTCTCCAATGAGAGTGAATCTTGTGTCACACTAGGTGTAACCTCGGACTCCCTGCAATCCTGTGTTCCCTCATCCTCCAAGTGCGAGGTAACCATTTTAATGGTTTCCCTCTCCGATACTCGGTCAAGCTGGAAAGAGGTATCCAACTTGTCCACCCAAGCTTCCTCTGAGCTCTTAGATGATCCGTCAAATGTCGGTAGATGGAATCTGCCCACTGTGCGCTGCAAATCTGAACTCCGTATGCTAGAAACTCCATCCTCTCTGAGCTGACAATAATCTTTGAAGGGAAAAATTGCTTTTAAGTCTTCCCCCATGGACTTCCATTCTTTGAAATAATATTCAAGAGGTATACGACCATGTTGCCTCGGTACTTCAGGTAAGAATGTAGGCATTGTGATCCTCATATTTTCCATAGATAGCCAGCTCCACAGGCTGAGCCAGAACTATGCTCTGATACCACTGTAATATCCCCAACGGGAAATAGACAGTAATACACAGAAATACAAACATGCAACTATATAGAACAAAATGTCGGAACTAGAATATGGAGCAAGTACACATAAAATACCAGAACGCTAAGCCATTTTATTAATCTGAGAATACATATATGGGTACAAGAGATAATCAGAATAAGTGCACCTATCCTTGCACAAGGCAAGTGAAGAACCCTCTCAGAATAGGAAATGGATACAATAGAGACTGCGTCCTAGCTGCTGGAGAAATCTGCCGTAGAAAGCTGCTGCTGCAATGAACTAGAACTAGGGGCTGATCCCCTCACCGGAATGAGCTAAAAATCGGTAAGCTGCCTGTACTCACTGCTCCGGACAAAACCCAAAAACCATGAAGCAAATGCACCACCTCCGAAAAACCACCATTGAAGCCCTCCTCAAGAAAAACGTTGTCTCTCCCAAGCACAGCGTAGAGGCTCAAGAAAAATGCTGGAAAAGGGCCACAAATCCCCCTGCAAACTCTCCAAATGAATCAACAATCCCTCCAAGCTGAAATACGCTGAGGGCTCCACGAAAATCCCCCACAACAGCGCTGCACCACACCAACTGCGTCCTCCCTCCTGGACTGCGCAGTCACTCTATGAGGCCAGCTCCTCTGCAAAACGTCCACCAAAATCTCCTGCAAATCAACTGCTGAAACTGAAGGAATACCTTGCCCGAGCAGGCACTCGAAGTCCCCCGGGGCCAAGGGCGAGATCTCCGACCGGAGATACTCAGTTCGCACTAAACAGTGCTGCAGACCGACTAAACAACCGACGTGCTCAAGTAGACAGAAGTCTAGCTCACAATATCATCAACATATCAATAATGCCCAAATGAGATAGCTCTCCCTCCTTTTATAACGCTGGCCCTCCTCAAACCCTACGTGGTCCCTCTCTCTCCCACGTGCTCCTCATGGGCCTGCGCAGAAGCTTCTAGAGGCTACGTGAGCCTCCTCTCATACGTGGTGTGGACCCCCAAGTCTCCCGCTTAAGTTATAACGTTGCATCTACTAGGGAAACACTTTATTTTATTTAAGTGAGTTAGCCCCCCTTTTCTCACTTTTATTTATTAATTAACTATAGGCGGCAAAACTATACAAAAATCAAATATTCCAATTAGCAGTGCTAATTAGGAATATTACATCGAGAAAGTTTTTCAACAAGTACATGGCGCGCAAACGGGCTGCTACAACTAGTTCACAGTGATGTGTGTGGTCCACTACAAAGTTCATTAGGTGGTTGCAAATATTTCTTGCTATTTATTGATGATTTCAGTAGAATGACTTGGGTTTATTTTTTGAAAAACAAGTCAGAAGCATTTGAGAAATTTAAAATTTTTCGACAACTTGTTGAAAATGAGGTCAAAGAAAAGATAGGTACTCTCAGGACAGATAATGGGGGAGAATTCAACTCAAATGAATTCAAAACTTATTGCAGTGAAAATGGCATCAGAAGGCATCTTACAAATGTTTACACTCCACAACAAAATGGAGTCGTAGAAAGGATGAATCACACATTGTTAGGCATGGCGAGATCCATGTTAACTTTCAAAGGGTTAAGTCCAACATATTGGGCAGAAGCAATCCATACAGCTGTCTATCTAAGAAACAGATCTCCAACTGCTTCGTTAGAAGGAATCACCCCTTATGAAGCTTGGTTTGGTTTCAAACCTAAAGTCAAACATCTTCGAGTTTTTGGATCCATATGTTATGCCTTAGTTCCCAAAGAAAAGAGAAATAAGCTTGATTCAAGAAGTTTAAAATGCACCATGATTGGCTATTCAGATGAAAAGAAAGGGTATCGTCTTTTGACAAATGGAAAATTTATTGTGAGCAGGGATGTCATTTTTGATGAAATAGAGAGTAAGAGTGCTGAAGAAATCGAAAGTCTTCTTCACAAGTTAGAAACTAAGGGCAGTAAAAGGAAAGGAAATATGCAAAGTCAACCAACTTCACCAAATTGGTATGAACTTGATTTTCCTTCCTCTGAAGATGAGTCATCCAGTCCAACTACTTCAACAAAGTCATCTGGGTCTTCTAGCAGTTCATCAGCGTCTCCAACCAGCAGCAGTTCTTCTGACAGTGATTCTCCAGATTCACCACCTGAACGACCAACATCAGTTTACATTAATCCCCTCTACAATGACGGAGACTTCTCAGAACCTCAAACAAGTGAGCAACAACTTCCAAAATGGGCAGTTCAACTCTTGAAAGATGTGAGACCTAATGAACAAAACAAAACAGGAACAAGGGGATCAAAATGAAATGAAGGCAATTTTGCTTTGATAGCAAATGATTTTACTGAACCTTCTTCTTTTCAAGAGGCAGTGAAACATAAAGCATGGCAACAAGCAATGGTTGATGAATATCAGGCAGTTCAAGACAACAACACTTGGCAACTTGTTGATTGTCCTCAGCATGTTAAACCTATTGGATGCAAATGGGTTTATCGAATTAAGTACAAACAAAATGGTGATATTGACAAGTATAAAGCACGCCTTGTTGCTAAAGGATTTGCGCAGAAGGAAGGAATCGATTATGAGGAGACCTTTGCTCCCACAGCCAAATGGAACACCATCCGCCTCACACTTGCCTTAGCAGCTCAGAAAGGGTGGAAAGTTCATCAAATGGATGTCAAAAGTGCTTTTCTCAACGAGGACTTACAGGAAGATGTATACATGACACAACCACCCAGGTTTGAAGTTAAAGGGCAAGAACATAAAGTCTGCAAATTAATCAAGGCTTTATATGGATTAAAACAAGCTCCCCGCGCCTGGTATGCTAAAATGGATGAATACCTTCGCAAAGTTGGTTTTCATCGCAGTGAATCTGATGATACTTTGTATGTGCGCCAACAAAAAAAATATCTGGTCATTCTCATTATGTATGTTGATGATTTGATCATTACAAGAAATAATGATGATCACTTAGAACAGGTGAAAAAGGAGTTGCATGCAGGTTTCAAGATGACAGATTTGGGACTACTTCACTACTATCTTGGAGTTGAAGTAAGCCAACGTCCACATCAGATCTTCATTTCCCAGAGAAAATATGCAGCAGAAATTCTTCAACGATTTGGAATGCAGGATTGTAAGCCTGTCCTTACCCCTATGGAACAAAACTTAAAACTTTCAAAATTTGAAGGGGGGGGAAAAGTGGACAGCACGACTTACAGACAGTTGATTGGCAGCTTGATTTATTTGACAACCACTCATCCTGATCTATCTTATGCAGTCAGTATTCTTTCACGTTTTATGCAGGAACCATTAGACAGCCACTGGAATGCAGCCAAAAGAGTTCTTCGATATATCCAAGGAACAAAAGATTTTGGTCTTCTTTACAAAAAGACTAAAATTTTTGTACTTGGTGGATTTTCAGATGCCGACTTTGCTGGCAGTATTGATGACAGGGCATCAACCTCAGGTTACTTAATGAACATGGGGTCAGCTGCAGTTTCCTGGAGTTACAAGAAGCAAAGTACAGTGGCCACTTCTTCAGCAGAAGCAGAGTATATTTCAGCATGGGAAGCAGCATGTGAGATTGTTTGGTTACGTCGAGTTTTACAGGACTTGGGGATTCCTCCAGTAGAAGCTACTTCATTATTCATCGACAATCAATCAGCAATAAAGCTTGCCAAGAATCCAGTTTTTCATTCAAAGACAAAGCATGTGGACACCAAGTATCATCATATCAGATCTCTCATTGCAAAGGGCGTCATCAAGCCAGTGTTTTGCCCTTCAGAAGATCAGACCTCCGACATTTTCACAAAACCTCTTGGTAGAATAAAGTTTACTAAGTTCAGGGATGAACTTGGTATCTATTGTAATGTATCTTTGGATCATAGGGGGGAATGTTAGATGATCCAAAAATAATTTTTATCATAGGTTATAGTATTTGAATAAAATAATTATTAATTTAAGATATTAAATTAATAATTATTATTCTAGAATATTTAATATATTTGTGAGATATTTAGAATTAGAAATTTGTTAATAAAAATTAGGACTCTAGAAAAGAGTTGTTTCCTAGGATCTAAGTTAGGAGTGAAGTTAGTAGAGTGGTTAGAATCTCATTTATTGTAAATGGACATTTGTTTATTTTCCAAGTGATCCATAATTAGATTAAGTTAGAGCATAGAGCTTATAAATAGGTTAGTTTCCTATTTTCATTGTAATGTGTAATGAGAGAATGTGAGAATGAGTTTACGTGTGTAAACTCCTGCAATTTGCCCTGTAATCTTTTTGCTTGATCAATAAAATTGTGTGTCTAAGGACATTTCTGCTCTTTCATGGGACAAACCACCTTCATAATTGCAGGGTCACACACTTTTACCCTTCTTCGTACCAAATGGAAGAACTTTCCAAAAACGTCTTTTTCCCTATAATTTTTATCAACCAAGCTTATGCTTCGAGGTAAATTTTAAATATGCAACTAAGTTAGAATGTCTACTATGATATGCAAGTAAGTTTGCAAGTGCTATGCAAAAAATGGAAATGCTATTAGTAAGATTGTTCCACAAGATCATTTTCTATATTTGCTCAGGTAAACATAAGATGCATAAGCTTCAAGAACAATTAAAATTGTGAGTTGCTAAAGATAAATGATGAACCAATTAAAAGCTTGATGCTTATGAGCAATTAATTTGCATGTAAAGTAAATTGCAATGCTTTAAAAATAAAAAGTGAGATTTGTGCTCACAATAGCTTTGCAAAAAGAACTTTAAACTTGAGAAAATTAGCTTCACATGAAAATAAGTAATTGCTTTGAAAGATAAACTCGTCAAATACACAATGCTTCAATATTTTCAAAATGGAAATGTGGCATAACAATAAAGCATGAATTATTTAGGCAGGTGCCAAGCTAAATAGATCAAAGTTTGCCCAAAAATAATAATGATGCTTGCATGAAGTAAACAAAAATTGCTTTGCGAATGGAAATGTAACTTGAAATTTGCAGCAACTGTGATGAGAAATGAAAACTCAAAATTTTTGAAGCAAACTTTAGGAAAAAGAAATGTGATTTGTGTTACTTCCTAATTACAACATGCATATGTGATGTGAAAGAAAATGGAAATATCAATACCAATAAGTCAATCCATCTACAAATTCTCTCCTTCAAATGGAGAGGTAGGGATGCCAATGGCTAAAACCCAAGCTCCCACAAAAAAAAACAAAATTTTTTATTATTATGGTGTTACAATGAGGTTAGAGCCTCTTGGAGGGCTTCCCAAGGAATTGATGAGAGAATACAATGTGAAATATTGAAATAAGAAGGAAATCCCTTCAAGTGTGGGAGCCTCAAAAGAGATGAAGGAGTTCTACAATTGGAGAATACAAGCTCCAAAGTGGTGTATGACCTAGCCTTCTTCCACAAGCTCTCCTAATGCCCACGACCTCCTTGAAATGCAACTTGAAGCTAGAGAGAACCTACAAACAAGAATGTTAGGGCTGAAAAAACAAAACCAAAGTTAGTGTGAAAAGAGAGCATGTAAGTATGTGAATATGCTACAAAATGATATACAAAGGCTAAATCAAGTGATGGGAAAAAATCCCCATCGCTTGTCTAGCTTATGAGAAGCTCTTGAATAGCTATATAATGAAAAGAAAGCAAAATTAAAAGATGTAAATGAATTTTTAAATATTTTGATTCATGCATAGACTATGTGAAGAACCCTGCAAGAACAAGTACTTTCAAAAAAATTAGTTCTACGAAATTCAAATAATGATGAGAGATCCTTGAAAACAATTCCAAGAGTGGGTTGGTCTCTTGAAGACTTCCCCTCACGCTTGCTAGTTGATTCAACAATGATCCTCTACAAAACTTCCAACAAACATTAGCTCATATGGATTAAATCAATAAACAATGGCAAGAGAACTCTAGAATTTGTATGAAAATAGATAGAGTTTTCTAGCCTAGAGCATATAAAATAACCAATTGTAAATGTAAGATAGCTATACATCTACAGTTCAACAAAAGCATATGAACAAACTGAAATATAAATCAAAGGCACAAGTAGAGATATACCATCAATGATCCAAGCAATGCTCCAATGGAAGAACAATCATGAATGAACCCCAAAGTCTTTTTATTTATATGAAGAGCACAAGTACATAGAAGCAGAGCTTCCCCAAGCACAATAGCTCGTTGCAAAGGATACAATATGAGATCCCATGGCTCTATTATATAGAAAGTTGGGAGCAAATCCCAATGAAGAACCAAATGCCAAGTGGTGAGAGGGAGGAGATCACAAGGCAAATTAGAATTTGATAAGTGGAGCTCCATTGCCATGTGTAAAAATCGGATTCTGGCAAGTGGACATCATGTTTTATTTTCCTTATGTGCCAAATCCGAATTTTATGATGGAAAGACAAGTGTATATGGGTGATAATCCATGTGGGGACAATTTCCCACAAAAATATCCACCAAATATTCTCCCAAATCCTTTCAAATATGCATTAACTTCACAAATTCAAATTTCCAAGTAAGCAGTTCTCATTTAATGCCAAAAATTCTATTTTATTTGAGCACATGTCCTTTCATTGATTTTAGTAGTCCACATCACCTTGGGACTTCACTTTAACTCCTCCATAATTTTCCACATCATTTCCACCTCATTTAACATGTGTGGATATTTATTTTTCTCTATTTATTTAATTTTTGGCTTAATTAATTGCCAGATTTGCCACTAAACTTAGGAAAAGTGGGTTTTGAGAGTTCAAAACAAATTTTTAACCCCTCAAAGTATGTCATAGTAGAAAGTTGAGGGTGAGAGGTGTAATTTTGATTACTCATACCCCATACAAATTCTCTAGGCAATACTTATTACAATTCAATTACAATTTTTATTGCAATTTTCAACTTGCAGGAAATCTAAAAAATAAAAAAATCACTACCTAAATCTAACCAAATTCCACGAAACTTTTTGTGTGATTTAGTATGGTAATATACATTGATTATAGACACTAGGACTCACCCAAGGCCTCACCATCAAGTCGTACTCCGGCTTTGGGGTAAAATTGGAGGAAAAAAACTCAATTAATTATTAAGTTTTGATAGGGAGATGATAATTAACCAAATGAAAAAAACCTCCCAGAGTAATACTCACCTGTTGGCAAGGTCTCAAGTCACATAGGCCTATTACAGACTCAATACTAACTCAAATTCATCATTACTAGCATCACTTATTACAATTCCCCATAGGGCGTGGAATCTAGGTACAAGAGAAAATGATAAGAAGTAGAAGTAGAGTTTAAAAACTCTGTTGAATTGATGATATCTGATGGTACAAGTGTCCTTTGGTTCATCCTTAGGCATGGTGTCTTCATATAATCATCAGGTGCCACTCCAGTGGTCAACATTTGGCTCCATATGGGGATGCATGCTAGATATGAAGTGATAGTGTGCAAGAACTTGGAATCTGCATCCATCGACCAAAGATATATAGTAGCAATATCCATTCAAAGTATCATCAAACAAAATCAAGTACATAAATGGAAATTTTATACTAAGAGCATAATTTATTCATGAAATAAATCTACTTAAACAAAATTTACAAGGGATAAGGTTAGAAATATGATACAAAAAAATGTTGCATGGCATCAGATGTCCTCAATGAAGTTCATGCTGAGAACTTGCCTACCTTAAGGCAGATCCATGGGCTGCTTTCCTGATGCCCTGTCCAATTCTGAATATCTGAGGACTTTGATCCGTCCCAACACTATGTTGTACATGGTCATCAAATTTACCAAATCCTTTCCGTTTTTTTCTTTTTTTCTTAATAGATTGTGATGTTGATGCAATCAAAGTAGAACTTTCCGCCCAATCTTGAAGATGTTCGGATGGAGAATTTGAAGTATCCAAGACTTCCGTGACCTGCCTTTCTCCATTCTGCATCTGCTCTGGCATGGGCGATGGACCAATCTCATAAGTATAAACCTGATTCCCCTCAGTTTCCTTGTGATCCGGGTCACCTTCGATCAACCATTTTTCAATGGAAGAAATGACCTCCTCATAATAAGATGAAGCTTGCTTCAATGGATCAGGAGGTTTGTGATCTGTTTCTTTGTTCTTTTCCCATTCGTCGTCTGATCTAAGTTGGAATTTTTCTACCTGTGATCTTTCCATTTCCTCCAACCTATTCTGAAAAGTGATTTGATTAGCCTTCATAACATTTATTTCCTTGGTATGATTTGTTTCCATGGTATTGATTACTTGCACTTGTTTTTCTTCAATGGCGAGCAACCTGTTTTGAAAAGGGGTCATTTGATTAGAATGATTGACCTCCACGGCCTTTATTGCGTGTGCATGATTTACTATTAATCTTGTTTGATTGAGTTCCATGTTTTTAATGAGTTGAGCTTGGTTGAGTTGCATATCCTTAATCATTTCAGTCAACTCCCTGATGAGATCCCTATCATTCTCATTTGCTTGAGTTTTCACTTTGATCTTTCTTTCATCTCCATATTTTTCTTCAAAGGCATCAATGATCGATTCTAGAAATCAAAACTATTAGCAAGTAAGTCTATGAACCAATCCATAGCATCGCCATCTAATGAAAAGATGAAAAGTTTCATTTTAACATCCTCATGGTTAATATCATGGCACCATTTGCTCACACAAAGGTGGAAATTCCTAAGGTGAGTTTCGGTGGTAATGGCATTTTTACCTAGAAAACTAGGCAACTCATCAACAGCCTCAATGGCTTCATCTAGAATAAAATTCAGATAGCCTGGAATGTTAGTAATATCACAAGGGACGAACAAATCATTCATGATGTCATGCTCACTTGACCCTGAAAGAGAAAATGGATATCAAAGAGAGGTTCCTGTCCAAGATTAGCAAGAATTCTACAAGACGAAAGCTTCAAGGATAAATCCTTGCAGAAAATGAAATAAGTGGAGTCGCCACTTGAACAAGGATCTAACTCTAAAATCCAACATGCAAAAACCAAAATTTAGTCGATTTCCCAGGTACAAGAAAGCTTGTCCCTGACAACGACGCCAAAAATGTTGTCGCTTACAAGCTAGTGGGAAAATCCTTCAACCACACCAGGTGTGGTTGGTGGCAAGGAACTGAGAGAAGGGGTTGTCACACTAATCCCAACTCTCTTCATTTAAGCTATCTCCTAGGTTAGCTAAGGGGGGGAAGGGGAGTTCCTAAAGACAAACTAAATCAAAGATGTGAGGTTTCTAGGAGGATTGATTATAAAGAATAGATTACTTCTTAATATTTATAAGAAAAAGTGATATGAGCAATAACCATCAATACATATGAAAATCCAGTGCCTTCAAAGTAATGCTCTTTGAAATGAAAATGTATTTGCTTAAATGAAGTAAAGTATTTTCAAGATAAATATATTTATGAATCAAAGCATGAGAAACTATCTTGCTCAAAAGGAAACAATTAATGTTCTACTTGCAAAATGTAGATAAAAGAAATATTTTCCACAACAAAGTATTCAATTTCAAAAATTACAAGAGGAATAAACAATTTGCAAGTAAAACCATGAGATGTATTAGAATGAGATGAAATTACACCAGATTTGGATGCAATTAATCTTGGTTACTTTTAATCTAAAATGTCTAATCTAGGTGAGAAGTCCTCTTGTGCTCTTACCAATGGGTAAAAATTGGGGTCACTGTAAGAAAGAGGGGGTGAGGACACGAGGGTGTCATTAATGATACTCATCCCCTGAGTCTTACGAGCCAGCGTGTGCCTTCGTTCCTACAAGGGGAAAAACAACTACAGGGTCACACGCTTTTACCTTACTTCATACCAAATGGAAGAACTTTCCAAGAAAGCCTTTCTTCCTATAATTTCTATCAACCAAGCTTATGCTTGGAGGTAAATTTTAAATATGAAACTAAGTTGGAATGCCTACTATGATATTCAAGTAAGTTTGCAAGTGCTTTCTCTTCTTCCCTTGCTGCCTTCGTTCCTTCGATGCAAGGGCTGCATCATCTTCCTCTTCTTTCTTCACCCTGGCAGTTCTGCCTCTTGGTGATTCTCTTGATCTCATCTTGGGGCAGGATTGCCCACATGTTCGGCCAGGATGGTAACGCTACCCTGCCCAATATGCTTTGGACAAACGTTTCCCACTCTTCGGTGACTGCATTCAGGGCAGTCCTTACAAAGAGCCCTTCGTCCGGAGTTGCACCCATGGCAATCAGTTGATCTCGGATAGTCTGAAGTCGGAAAAGGAAGGGATCTATCTCCTCACACTTTTGCATCTGGAATAGCCTCATCTGATTCTCTAGAAGCATCTTTCTTTGAACGGACCTTCCTTGATACATCGCCTCCAAAGCGGTCCACATTTCATTTGATGTCTTCTTTCCGGCAATGTGTGGCACGACATGATCCTTTACTCCGTCCATGATCAAATGCTTAGCCTGCGCTTGATTTTCATTGAATTTCTTTAGAGGATTAGGATTTGCAAGCTCAGCTAGGACATTCCCCGCATGGTTCTTGATGCCGTACTCATCCAGGACTGATAGGATCCTGGCCCTCCAGATGACGAAGTTGGACACATCGTCCAACCTGTCCTAATCTCTCAGCCCATGAGAAGCCATCTAGATCAAATATGATGGAAACTATACTCTTCTCCCTCTTTCTATGGCAACACAGAAACGTTGGTTTTGGGTTTCTTGGTGATTGGAAACCCTCTAGTAACTGCTCCTTCTGAAAATTGATTTCCTTCCTAGAAATCTTTAGCCAAAACAATCAGACAGTTCTCTCTGATCCTCCTGATCGAATCTCAGATCTGTTTGGCTCACATCTGCTGAGGGATTGTCTTCCTCCCGCTCTTTGTTGACTTAGCTAGGCACAATTCTGCACCGACAGAATGTCCACCAAACCAACATTGCTGAAGATCTGAAGCACTGCTTTTGGATCTTAGCAATATGGCTCCACAATAAGAAAAATAATTGGATTGCATCCCTCTGACTGTCCTCTGCGTGAGCAGACTGGCCTAGCATAGCCTATGCATAGTGGTTGTGCAAAACAGGTTGTTCCTACGTCCCTCTGGAAGTTGTTGCGTTGTCTTTGCATCACCCAGATGGGACTACGTAGCCCCTGCTTGGCCTTTTCTGGAACTGCGTCCTCCTGCTGCTGAGTTTCCCTTTTCGGATCTGCCGCTTCAACTGCTACCCTGCAAAAAATATGTTTACAGCTAATTTGCTGGAGATCCAACTTGATCTGCAATCCCTCTGATACCATGTGAAAATTTCTGAACACAATAATGCTGAAACCCTAGTATAGTATCTTGGTTTACTTCTCCTACTTGTGATTAAATTATACAAGTTATTTTCAGAAAATACCAAAGTAAACACAACTAACTGCCTACACACATACAGATCATTTACTGAATATTACGCTCATTCAACAAAGTGACACAGATGTTTCGGACAAATGTCCCTAGAAAAACCCAATGTGGGAAAACCGGTGCAACAGATATGAGGGTTTATTATAATTATGTAGAATCTGAGTACCATAAATTTGGGCACCCAACTAGTTAACCCGACAGAGAAAATAATAGATCTACAGCAATACCTATTGTTCTGAGACCAAAACTCTGACTAATCCATAGCCTCAAACGAGATTTACAAGACTCAGCCAATTTATGGCCCTAGAAACGTTGGTGTTGCCCCTGAAGCCCCATTGTCAGCTCTGTTAGGCTCTACATGCTCTTACGCTGTCCTGGAAGTCCTCTGCGTAACCCTGGTGGCCTCTTGAAGCTGCAGTGCTGCCCCTCCTAGGCCTGCGTAGCCGCTGAAGTCCTCTGCACTGCGCAGCTGCTACTGTGTCCCTTGCTCCTCTGCGCTACTCTGCCTATTGCTGACTTTTGGTTCCGGGATTAGATCATCCCCTCAGCCAATACTACCCCTCGCTGCAGAAAACTCTTCCAGAAATTCTTAGCAAACCCTGCCCTAGAATTCCAGCTCAATTTCTCAGCTCTGCAACTATGTGTGTGTCTCCAACTGACCCTCAAACCTTTCTCTTATACTTTTTCGTTGACACATCAAGAACCGTGATTTAATCTCTTATTGATGGCTAAGATTAAAAAACTGCTTGATCTGCATCACTTAGAACATTTCATCACATGTGTTTAATTAATTCACTTTAATTTTCTAATTCCCTAAGTTAGACTTAGGGTCCTCATTAAGAAAATTAATTATTTTAATATCTCACACATAAGATGAAATTTCTCCAAACGCTTGCTGGGTTTTGAAGGTGATGTGTTTCTTAGCCCCTCCACAAAGTTTCAGGGCTAGAGCACACCCGATGCTACCCCAATACACAAAATCTCAGCATTTCTAGCACATGGTATCAGAGCTAAGGTGAAGGACTAAAGAAAAAGGCAACTTGAAGGTCTATTGAAAGAAGGGTTAAGGAGGAAGGAACAAAAGAAGATCATTAAGGAAAGGATCATATAAGAAGAAAAGTACGCTATCTATATCAAATAAAGGAGATATTATAAAGTCTGGCAACCTCAATGAAGACAAAAAATAAGCTAGAAGGAGCCTCCAACTACAAGGAATTGGAAGAAGAGGATGGATCTTATTCTTGCTAAGCATAAAGTTTTGGATTTTGCCCAAGGAAAAGTTAAGAAACGTACAAATGATGTAGGGAAGGAAAAGTACAGGGAAACTGACATCTTGACCATGAATCTAATAGTGGATGGAGTAAAGGACAATCTAATCCCATACATCTCCAATATAGAATCTGCACAAGAAATGTATGAATCCCTCTCCAAGTTGTTTACCATCAAGAACATTGATCAGATAACTAGTCTCAAGAATAAACTAAGAACAATAAAGATGAAAAAAAATGATACAATGTCATATTTTGTAAGGATCTCTAGAATAAGAGATGAAGTCCAAGCTATTGATGAAGTTGTACCAGAGAAAGAACTTTTGATTGTTGCTCAAAATCTTGGAGCTCTTTTGCATTAGGAACTAGCAGTTGGAAGGATACACCAACCTTTGAACAAATGTGGAATGCATGCAGTCAAGAAGAAGTCCACATCTCATTAGTAAGTGACAAAAAGGAGGATGAAGAAAACAACACTTCAAATTCTTACTCTGCCCATCATAAGAAGTGTTGATTTTATAGGATCGGGAAGTGTTCCAAGTCTCAAATTTAGTGGAGAGGCTTGGACAACAGTTATCTAGGGAACCCAGAAATCGTTTGTGGAAATTCCACACAGATCTTGCTTTATTAAAATAATTAATTATTTTAATGTAGACCCTAAGTCTAAACTTAGGGAAATTAAAATATTAAAGGGTATTAACAAAGCATAGTGTGAATCTTCTAGAAAACGAAGATCAAGTCATCTTTTAATCTGAGCCATTGATTAAAGATATAATCTTGGTCGTTGATTCATTAGCGAGAAGATTATAAGAAGAGGCTTGAGGGTCATTTGGAAATTAAGCCAGGGACATTCTCAGTACCTGAAGGACATCGATTTTGAAGTAAAAGAATTCGATTTCAGTGGGTGAGTTTGTAGAGGCGGGATTGCAGAGGCAGGAGGGAGAAGTTAGCTGACGGAGAAGCAGAAGGAAAAAGGGTGAAGGGAAGGGAGTGCTGAGCAGCGACACCAACCCCTCCACGCAGAGTTACGTAATCCAGGAGGGGACTGCGCAAAGCAGCTACGCAGGATGATGCAGAGGGTGTAGGAGATCACCCCGAGAGTCAGGAATACTTCCGAAGTGTCCAAAAAATTCATGCCAGGTGTATGCTAATTTATTTTGCTCACTAAGACTTTTGTAAAATATCTTTTCATTGCTGAAGATAAATACAAACCCTCATCTGCTGCACCGGTTTTCCCACATTGGGTTTTTCTGGGGACAATTGTCCAAAAATAATTGTGTTCATATGGTTGTTTCTTTTGTGCTACATGTTTTATTTTTGTTCTTCTACTTTTGATTAGAGTGAAGTATTGCAGTTGTGTTTATTTCAAAATTTACTGAAGCATTTGTAAATAACTTATCTAATAAGTAGGCGAAATAAATCAATCACTGTAGCAATAATTTTCAGATTTGAAAATTTCACATGATATCAAAGCAAAAGGCTAAAGACAAAAAGGGAGGATCTGCTATGGACAAAAGATCCGACACTTGGAAGGGTTCACACAACTAGAAGGACTCACGAAGTCCTCCAGGGCATGCAGAAACGCAGAGGGAACATGACATGACGATGCTGGCATCCAAACTAGAGGAGGATCTCGCTTGTGTGTCAAGCACAACTCTTCCAAGTGTTTGGCATATTGATAGTGGAGCATCTGCTCATATGACGGGGGTTTGAGAATGTTTTTCGAGCTACCAAGAAGAACAGATAAATTTCCAAAATACTATGGGAAACAAGGCCAAGTGTACCCCCCTTGGAAGAGGTACCATAACATTTCAGACAGAAGCTGGCAACAAGATTCGGGCAACAAATGTTCTGCATGTACTAGGGTTGGGAATGAATTTACTCTCAATGCCTCAACTTCAGAACAAAGGTTATGACGTATACTTTATTGGAAACAAAGTGTATGTCAAACATCTTAGCTGGAGCAAGACGACACAAATTGGAGTAAGGAGTCATAAACTATATAAGCTCCAGCTTGAATCCCTCGTGGCTTTGATTGGCAGCACGGACGAAAGAGATCTGAATGAATTATGGCACAGAAGAATGGGACATCTACATCATGGAGCGTTGAGGATTCTCAAGAAGACTATCATAGGAGCTCCTGAACTCAGCACAAGGAGAGATGAAGTTTGCAAGGGATGCGTACTAGAGAAGTATGCTAAAGCAGCATTTCCAAGAAGTAGCAGCGGGGCCAAGAGCGTATTGGAGTTGATACACTCAGATATTTGCGGTCGAATGTCCACAACCGCTCTCAGTGGTGCAAAGTATTTTGCTACCTTTATAGATGATCATTCCAGAAAAACTTGGATCTATTTTCTCAAAACCAAAAATGAAGTCTTTGAACGGTTCAAAGAGTTCAAAGTGTTGATAAAAAATTCAACAAGAAAGAAGATCAAGAAGCTGTAGTTGGATAATGGTGGAGAGTATATTGATAAAGACTTCACCATTTTCTGTGCAAAGGAAGGCATCGAGAGAGAATGGATAGCTCCATACAATCCAGAGCAGAATGGAGTTGTAGAAAGGAAGAACTGGACCATTATAGAGGCTGTAAGGGCAATGCTATATGACCAAGATATGCCCAAATTTTTGTGGGCAGTAGCCTGCAATACAATCTTGTATGTGCAGAAGAGAGTACCCCATAGAGCATTGGGGAAGATAACTCCTGAGAGTGTGTTCACAGGCAGCAAGCCGGACATGAGCCATATTAGGATATTTGGCAGCATGGTGTATTGCCACGTTCTAGATGAGACGAGGAAGAAGTTGGATCAGACTGCGGAAAAGGGTTATCTTGTGGGCTATAGTGAAAATGAAAAAGAATATCGCATCTATATTCTAGAAAGTAGGAAAGTCGTAATAAGGCGGGACGTGAAATTCATGGAGGAGAGGGCCTTCAGGAAATCCCGGGAAATGGCTATAGATATGCAGATTGGGGAGGATCCACTAGTTCAACCTTGACGGCCTACAGAGGATAGGTCAAGTGCCTCTCCACGACACAAGGATTCTGAGGAGAGTTCCTCTGAAGAATAGCAGGCAGGAGAGAAAGTAAGACCACCCACCACCAGTGGAAGACCAAGCAGAGAACTTTGACAAATTCTAAAGGACGCAGAAGAATTTTTTGGAGCCCCTAGAGACGGGAAGAGGGTATGGAGGCAACCTGGCAGATACCAGGCTCTGGTAGCTCATGTTGGAGAACCCTCCTACTTTCAAGAGGTAGCTCAGCATCAAGTGTGGGTGGATGCCATGGTGGAAGAGTATCGCTGAAGCGAACAAAGTTCCTTCTCAAGTTAAATACTCTATAAAACTTGGAATACAAAGATATCCATTAAGGATATAAATATTATATTAGATAGTATGATGAATTAGATAGATGATTGAATGTTACAAATGAGTCCTGCTTATATACCTATGCAGGTGCCTCTTCACGAAAGGTCATGTCTTATCAGACATGACCTTTCAACCTAATTACTAATTAACTAATTAATCACTATTTACATTATTTTATTCATTACATTTCCTTTCCCTCAAAAAGCTTTGTCCTCAAAGCTTGTCGATGAAAGGCCTCAATTTCTTTTTCTACTACAAACATCTTCTCGTCTCGAGACAGTTATCCTTGTCGATACAAGTTGATATGATTCTCTAAGTGACAAACAAAACTGTCGCACTAAGAATGGATCGGACCATCCTAAATCAATCTTCTGTGAAATCTTACGATGACAGGAAACTTGTGATGATTCGTTAGTATTCTTCGAAATATCAGCTTATCTCTGTTCTGAATACATAGCTTGGTTGAGTTGTCTGCTCCCATGATTTGGATGTCGATAGGGAACTGTTTTGGTTTGACCTCTTTGATTTTTGCCTGGCAAGGATGTTATGGAGATGGTTACAGAATCTTCACGTAGAATGTTCCTCGTTCGTCTGGCATGTAAGTTTGTTTGTTCTACAACTTGCTTGTCGTCTTCTTCAGTTGAGACATTTACTGGATCAACATTCGATTTTTTTCAACTTGAACTTCTATATTTGAAAATTTCGATGCTTCATTTTCGACAAATTGTTGCACCTTGTTTTCCAACAACTTCTTGTCTTTATTCCGCTTCTTAATTTGCATTAGTAATTTATCGTTGTGGTCCTTGAGGTGAGAAACTTCTTCATTCTTGTTAGTTGTGATTTCGTCAACTTCTCTTTGCAAATATTGTATTGTTTTTTTACTTTCTGGAAGAACTACTCTTGTGATATCTAATATGTCTTCCAGTGTTAGTGAATTCGGCTTCACCGTGACATCTTGTAACCTTATGTTTTTCTTTTTGTAAGAAAATGTCCAAAACTTCTTTTTCGTATTAAGGATGAATGACCCTAGTGATTCCATCTAGAGCGAACCCAGAACTATATCAATATTATTGGAAAATAAGGTTTTAATAGTGAATTGCGAGACAAAGGAATACTCTCCAATACTTAGATGTAAATTCTCTATGTTGTATTGTTTATCATTTGCGTTAAATGAATTTACTTTGGTTATATTTGATTCAGGCATCACTAATTGGTTAGCACATTCGGTACTAACATAATTATTCTTTCGAGTAAAATCGATAGATATGAGAACCTCTTTTCCCGCAAGTGACCCTTTGATTTCAATTAGCGCATTGACACACATACTATAATTTTTAGGAAATCTTCTCTCTTTTAGTTCTGTTTTGGATGCCATTTTGTCAGATAACTTCGGGGTTTTTAAGGGTGACCCTTTCTAATATTTATAATAAAAATTATTATTTCCCTTTAATAAACCCTCAAGCTTAATTAATCTTTCCAATATCCTTTACTATTATTCCTTCAATCTTTGGTAATGAATCCTTCACTAATATTCTCTTTTAAAAGAGGCTCAAATTTTTTTATATATGTAAATATTTCCTTTTTAAATAAATCTTTAGAATATAATGATTTATCTCCTTTTCCACTTTTCCAATACTTAAACCTTTAATAACCTCTTTTTCCTTTTATATACTTTCGAGCTTTAATAATGATTCCTTAATATTTTAAGAAATCCTTAATAATATTTTTCCTTCCGATTTTTTTGAAAATTACTTCCTTGATTTATTTTTATGAAATCTTCTATAATTGCTAAGAAGATGTTTGACTTTCATAATATATATATATATATATATATATATATTTTAACAATTGATTTTTTTAACTCGTTTTTTTGTTGAAAGGTTACAACCCTAGTGAAACGTGGCTATTCACATATTTTCACCTATAAAATATATGTCCACTTATGTGTATTTGACTCAGTTAATGTTCTCCACGTAAAAGTAAACTTACCATTCACACAAAGATTTTTTATTCCTTTTGTTCTTATTTTACCTTGCAATTACCATGGGCAATTACCATGGGCTTCCAAAACCATGAGCTTGTAAACCACTTAAAGAATAATCAAAATAACCTTATCTACTCTTCCTTCTTTCTTTTTCCTTCTTATTTTTAAGTTGTCTTGGTATTTACGTATATGTACTACTTTATATATATCTCTTTTTTTCTTTTATATTTTTATTTTTTTCTTTATATATATATATATATATTTTTTTTTTTTTTGACTATATATATATATATATATATATATATATATTTCTTTTGCTTCTTTTTTCTCAAAAATTGCCCATTTTTTTTTTCAAATTTTTAATTTTGGCCAAAGGCCTACTGATGAAATTTCTCAAAATTTTAATTTTGGCCAAAGGCCTATAGGTGAAATTTCTTCAAATTTTTAATTCTGGCCAAAGGCCTATAGGTGAGAATGGAGAAACTCCAAGACTGGTAGCGAAATGCTTCGACGGCAACAATGTTGATGAATTTTTGATGGCCAAAGACTTGGACCAAGGAGCGTAGCTCTGTGCAGCGATGAGCGGCTAGAAGATCGAACTGCTCTGATACCAAATGAAGCGAACAAAGTTCATTCTCACGTTAAATACTCCAGAAAACTTGGAATACAAAGATATCCATTGAGGATATAAATATTATATTAGATAGTATGTTGAATGAGATAGATGATTGAATGTTACAAATGAGTCCTGCTTATATACCTACGCAGCAGGTGCCTCTTCAAGAAAGGTCATGTCTTATCAGACATGGCCTTTCAACCTAATTACTAATTAACTAATTAATCACTATTTACATTATTTTATTCATTACAATAGCTCCATCATGACAAACGATGTCTGGGAAGTAGTCCCTAGACCACAGGACAAATCAATTGTAGGATCAAGGTGGATCTACAAGATCAAGTATGTTGCAGATGACAACATAAAGAAGTTCAAGGCTAGATTTGTAGCTAAGGGGTATGCACAAAAGGAAGGGATCGATTATGAGGAAACCTTTGCCCCTGTAGCTTGCTACACTTCTATCAGATCCATCATCTCTCTAGTAGTGCAGATGGAATGGGAGGTTCACCATATGGATGACAAGACAACGTTCTTGAATGGGGTGATAGAGGAAGAAGTGTACATAGAACAACCCGGCTTCGAGACACATAAGCAGAAGACTCATGTTTGCAAGCTTAAGAAAGCCTTGTATGGTTTTAAACAAGCCCCTAGAGCAAGGTATGGGCGAATTGATAGCTATTTGCAGGAGATGGGATTTGTCAAGAGTGACGCAGATCCCAATCTCTACTACTTGAGAGTAGGGGATGAGACGTTAATTCTGGTATTATATGTAGATGACCTATTTCTCACTGGATCATTTAAGCTCATCAAGGACTGCAAGGAGAATCTAGCTATGAAATTCGACATGAAGGATCTGGGGTCGATGCACTGTTTTCTTGGTTTAGAGGTATGGTAGAAGAAGGGAGAAATCTTCCTGGGGCAAGGAAGATACACTACAGAAATCCTGAAGAGATTTTAGATGGAAAACTGTAGACCCATGGCCATGCCAATGATTACTAACTGGAAGAAGATAGACACGACAGAGGATGATGAGGCTGATCCCACCTTGTATAGGCAGCTCATTGGATCATTGATGTATTTGGTCAATACTAGACCAGACATCTGTTATGCAATGAATACCCTCAGTTAGTTCATGGTGGAACCAAGGAGGGCTCACTGGGCAACAACCAAACATGTTCTCAGATATCTGAAGGGGACAGTCGGGTATGGATTGAAGTACACCAAGGG
Source organism: Pinus albicaulis (assembly GCA_034641835.2). Lineage (NCBI taxonomy): Eukaryota > Viridiplantae > Streptophyta > Pinopsida > Pinales > Pinaceae > Pinus > Pinus albicaulis. The sequence continues at coordinate 1,699,466,319 of CM076578.1, forward strand.
CAATGAGGTCCAGTTGAGTGGGTTCACAGATGCAGATTGGGCTGGAAGTACAGTGGATCGGAAGAGTACCAATGGGTACTGTTTCAGTCTCGGATCAGGAATGACCTCTTGGGGTAGCAAGAAATAGAAGTCCATCACACTAAGTTCAGCCGAGGCAGAGTATATGGCAACAAGCACAACTTCGTGCGAGGCCATATGGCTTCGTAAATTACTCTTGAACCTATTCAAGAAGAGAATGGAACCGACCGAGATTATGTGTGATGATCAGAGTTGCATTAAACTCTCTAAAAATCCTATGTTTCATGACTGGTCGAAACACATTGACATTTGGTGCCACTTCATTAGGGACTAAGTCCAACAGGGAGCAGTGCAGTTGAGGTACACTCCTACAGGAGAACAGGTGGCAGATATCCTCACCAAAGCTTTGAGTAAGATTAAGTTCACTTACTTCAGAGAAGACGGGGATGGTCGAGAACCCCTTCCATTAGAGGAACGGGTGGTCTACAGAGACAGAGGGAGCTGCAGTACGGATGAGGCAGTGGTAGAGACAGTGTCATAGGCAGTAGTACAAAGGGTAGCAACCAGGACATCATCAACGCAACAGATGTTTTAGAGTCAGAGCAATACAGTGGTGTCTTGCTTCAACACTTTCCTCGCTAAGAGGGAGTGTTGATTTTATAGCATCGAGAAGTGTTCCAAGTCTCAAATTTGGTGAGAGGCTTGGACAACAGTTATCCAGAGAACACAAAATCGTTTGTGGAAATTCCACTTAGATCTTGCTTTATTAAAATAATTAATTTTTTAATGTAGACCCTAAGTCTAAACTTAGGGAAATTAAAATATTAAAGGGTATTAATAAAGCAGAGTGTGAATCATCTAGAAAACGAAGATCAAGTCATGTTTTAATCTGAGCCATTGATTAAAGATATAATCTTCGTCGTTGATTCATCAACGAGAAGATTATAAGAAGAGGCTTGAGGTTCATTTAGAAATTAAGCCGGGGACATTCTCAGTACCTGAAAGAAATTGATTCTGAAGTAAGAGAATTCGATTTCAGTGGGTGAGTTTGTAGAGGCGGGATTGCAAAGGTAGGAGGAGGGAGAAGTCAACTGATAGAGAAGCTGAAGGCAATAGGGCGAAGGGAAGGGAGTGCTGAGCAGTAGCACCAAATCCTCCATGCAGAGTTACGCAATCTAGGAAGGGACTACGCAGAGTAGCTACGCAAGATGATGCAGAGGGTGTAGGAGATCACCCCGAGAGTCTGGAATACTTCCAAAGTGTCTAGAAAATTCATCCCAGGTGTGCTAATTTATTTTTCTCACCAAGAATTCTGTAAAATATCTTTTCATTGCTGAAGATAAATGCAAACCCTCATCTGCTGCACCGGTTTTCCCACATTGGGTTTTTCTGGGGACAATTGTCCAAAAATAATTGTGTTCATTTGGTTGTTTCTATTGTGCTACATGTGTTATTTCTGTTCTTATGCTTTTGATTAGAGTGAAGTACTGCAGCTGTGTTTATTTCAAAATTTATTGAAGCATCTGTAAATAACTTATGTAATAAGTAGGCGAAATAAATCAATCACTGCAGTAATAATTTTCAGATTTGAAAATTTCACAAGAAGAAGGCAATATACAAGAAGGTCAAAGGACCAAAGAAGAAGGTTGATCTATCAAATATTGAATGCTACAATTGTCATGAGATGGGACATTATAAAAGTCAATGTCTTGAAAATCCAAGGGAATAAAAAGAGAGAAAGAGAACATGCAAATGTTGTTGATGAAGCTCCACCAAAGAAGAACAAGATTGAAGAATCCAAAATCAAAGACTTATACTATTAAGTCTTTCCTTGCATATCCTTCTAGATTACCGTTTTAAGTTGTTATAATGTTTTCTTTTATGTTTTGATTTTTAGAATTCATAATATACCTTGTTAGGGATTCTTGAATTGTTTTGATAAGTTGTAGGTACCCCTCAGATAGATTGGATTAAGAGGGAGGCTTCACCATTTTACCAAAGATAAGTATATTGTTCTTTGTTTCATCTTTCATGTTTGGTTTCCTTTTCACATCGAGATTTGTTTGTATTGCATACTCATAATTCTTTCTTTATATTTTCCTTGGTAGGAAAGCTTGTAGAATACAAAAAGGTTGTGGAGGAGACTTCAAAGGAAAGAATTGAATCATGAAAGAAGCTCAATTGCAAAGGAAGCCCCTTTAGAGAAAAACAATGTCCTACAAGGTTTGTTAAAGAACAAAGGTATCTCTTAGAGTGCAAGATTCTCTTCATACAAAAAAGTATGATCATTCTCATTTGAAATTTGCTTTATATTACTAACATTCTTATGTCTAGGGTTTTGAATCTTAAAGATTCTTGTTAGGGTGATTAATCATTAGATTGAATCTACCCTTGTTATATTGTCTCTTGTCATTTGATCATTTTTGTGAAACCCTAACCTTTAGGTTGATTGTAAAACCCTAGCCTCTTAATGTTATGGGTATGTCAATGTTAATAATGGAACCCTAGTTTACTTAAGGGGTTGTTGATATAGTCTAGAACATATAATGAAATCCTACTCTTTTGAAGTTTAGAATTTTGATAAATGTTTTGGTAAAAATCCTAGTCGTTTAGGGTTTGCTGTTAATGTCTAAATGTAATCCTAGATCTTTACGGTTTGATAAGTTAGGGATTATGACTAAACCCTTGTAATAGTCAATATGAAATCCTAGAAATGGACCTCTGGATATATATGCTTCTGTATAATTGAAACCCTAGGCTAGTCAAAATTATTGAAATTTGATGTTTGTATCTAGGGTTTACAATAAAACCCTAGTATGAGAATGATTTAAGTCTCTAGGAAATAATAATGGCACCCTAGAGACGAAATGCTGGTATCTTGACTTGATTGTTTTTTTTTTCTAAGTTAAGGTAATCTATTAACAAAAGAAATAATATACAGCGGGCCGAAGCCTAGTCCTTGCCCAGCACTGTGGCAATCTTGACAAAAAACCAGAGAAAAAGACTTCCCTCATAGAGGGAAACTAGCCTTGAACAGTTTTCTAAATGTTTCCCATGTAGGGGTACCATAGAATGATGATTCTGAAGATTATAGCTATCAAAAACTGAGTTATATACTGATACTACAAAATATTCAAAAACAAGCCCGAGAGTATGGGTCGAAACTGAGCATGAAAACCAAACCAAGAAGGAGCGACTACTCATCAAGCAACTCTTCCACGACTCTGCACCAAAGTGCATCCGGGTCTCCATCTTTCTTGAATAGGTCTGTGATGGAAGTGACCACCTGCCTGGAAGGTGGCGGGTCTTCTTGCGCCATTATCACGTCATGTGTCTCACTCGCTTGCCCAGGATCTCCTTGCACCATTTCCACATCCTGATTCCCGCTCGCTTGACCTTGCATTGCCTTGCACGACAAGTGCACCAACCCCGCCTGTTGGTCCGAGGTCTGGGCATTTGCTTTGCACAGACCCGCCGGGCTTGAACTGTGAGCATCCTCTTGGGGCTCTTCGCGGAAGACCACTGTAATAGAGGCAATGACCCGAGGGTGATTGAGAGAGCAATGGAAAGAGAAGTGCGTTGTTTGAGGCATGGGACAAGGCGGAGCGGAGAGAATTGGAGGCTCCAGGGAGCCCAGGCGGTGACCAGAGTTATGCATGCGACCCCTCCTGTTTCTGGTGTTGGGATAGCGGCCCGAATGAGAAGACGATTTTGAGGTGGCGCTGAAGGTGGATGGCGTGCACCGGGGTTGGCGTCTGGTGCTGCCCCTGCGACACCTCATCCTTTGACTAAGGCGAGGCATAAGCACGGTCTCGGCGGAGGGCACAAGAAGCGGTGGAAGAGCAGGACTGACAGAGGCCTGATGTAAACGAAAGTTCAGAGAGATCGAAGCAAACATACAGAGCCCAGAATGTGAGAAGTGGAGATTATCTCCAAGGTCCAGACAGCAACTCAGCGGGCTACGTTTGCCAGTGACCGTGCGCACACTGGGGAGCCCTGCATCTGAGGAGCACCATTGTTTCATCGGCTGAGGAGCGCTAGCAGAACCAGAGCAACTCGCCATATTTTATATCCAAATGAGCCTGCATCGAAGAACACCCAGCATTTAACCCCCATTAATGAGAGCCGAAGGCCGATGCATTTCGTCGCATGCAAAATCGCACAGAGGATTAGAGTCGGGATTGCATACAGCGCCGGGAGTAAATGCAGTTGAACTGTCGGCAGCCAAAGATAAATGCCAAACACCAACCGCGATTTGGGTGGGCAGGTGTCTCCATGCCATGCTGCACCCAAGTCCCATCGACTTAAAACCTATCCTCCTCACCCGCATCTAGGAATCTTGACTTGATTGTTGATATTCATGTTTTTAGTTTTTATCTAGGGTTTGTAACAAAACCCTAGTAGAGATTGATATGATAATGAAACCCTAGAAGTATATTGTTTTCAATTATTGATATGATTTAGTTTTGATGATGAAATTTGGTGTCTGTGATGAAACCCTAGTAAATGTTGCTACAAGAAGTCTAATGGATAAATTTCTTGATTGATAAAACCTAACTAGGTTTAGGTCTTGAATGTCTAAAGTCTGATTTATTATGCTCCTATTATAATGACATATTGATAAAGTTAACATCATGCTTTTGTACATATATATTTGTGTTTCATTAAGGTTTACAGGTACATAGTCTTCAAGATGATGAAGATGCTTACCTTATACTTGATGATAATTTGATGATAATGTTGAGCATGATGGAAAGAGGGAGCTGTAAGAACTTCGATGACATGTCCATGCTACCATGTGAAGGAATGCTAAAGTTTTGAAAGGTCTAAGTTCTCAGATGAATTGCTGGTGAAAAAAGGAAGAGCCTGTGTGACTGGAAGAATAAGATAGTTGATGAAATTGTCCTCTAATTACTTGGATAAAGGAAAGGGTATGTCTCCTTAGTTGATAGGGAGCTTGAACAGAAGAGAACGACTTGATGAAAAGGCCATGAGGATGTCTGAAATCAGAGAATAGCAAAAGCAATACTGATGGTTATTCGTGATTGATAAAGTTGTGAACAAAACTTGAATATTTTTGTAAGAAAGTGCTAAGGCCGAGTTTGGTGCTGCTAAAAAGTTGAAGTAAAGCTTTCGGGTAGATGTGTTTGATAGGATGATGATCTAAGCAACATTAGAATGATTAAGAACCCCAAAGGTTTGTGTGAAATATGTATAGTGAAAGTTTAGTACTAATTGGGGTTGTGTTTGTGTAGATCTCTCCCCAATAAGATTGAATGTTTGAAGCATGCTTGGATTGGTGGATATATCTAATTTAGTCGATTAGTTGAGATAAAGCATCTTGGGGTGACAAGATGCTTGGGAGGACGTTTGGTCTGCCTATGTGTTGATGTCTAGATCCCTAAGTATGGAGGGTGTTGTTGGTCTTGGAGCTCCGACCTTGGATACACACCTAGATACCTGGGTTGGTGTTAGAGCTTAAAAGGCTGATGGTACCTAGAGTGGCTAAAGCTTGAGTACACCTTAGTCCCACCTGATTATAGTACCCTAGTGAGGTATCTAATCTATAACAATGTGTGCGTTGTGACTCTTCATAGAGCATATCATTTTTAGATCTTCGATGTACCTCTGTATATATGTAATTATGAATACCTCCCTAGTTAAGAGGGAATGTTGAAAAATGTAATTGCATTTGAGTCATAATGTAATGTATTATCAAAAAGAAAGAAAAATATATTTTATTGTAAAATAAATTGACTTATTAAAGCATGGGTTTCATGCTTGGGTCAATGATTAATAGGTCAAAGCCTCCATTGTAGGCTTCTAAGGTTTGTATCAAGAGTCCTTGTCCTTGTCAATATGTAAAAGACCCTTCTTGGGCTTTATCAGTCAAGAAAGAAATTTATTTTAGTGTCAAATAAGTCATTTAGGCCTCCTTCACCAAGTTGGCCTCAAGAAGGACAAGTCGACCTCATCAACAAAGGAATCCGACCTCACAAATTCACTATAGATTGGCACCTATTCGACCTCATCAAAAAAGGAATCCGACCTCACAAATTCACTATAGATTGGCACCTATTCGACCTCATTTGAAGTATCAACCAAGAAGTTCGCTCTGCAGTAGTTGGAGGCAGAAAAGAAGAGCAAAATTCCCAAGAAGGAGAAAACCCTAGTGAAGGAAAATGAGACATTTTTCAACCAATAAGAACTTGTTTTTCTCTCTCTTTGACTCACATGTGCGGAATTCTGAAGCTGTTGGGGAGGCTGAAATTTCAAATCTGCAGTAGGGCCAAAATTCTGTGTTGTTGTTGGGTTGGAGCTAGGAGGCAAGAAGAGACCACTGAAGTTTGTTGAATCATCTCAGAAGGCTGACTTGGTGGAGGAGGAAGGTCTTTTGGTTAGGTCTAAGGTCTTAGTTTGTCTCAATTTGATTTGAATTTATTAGGGGAAGAGTTTGACTGGGTTTTCCCCTATAGAGGGGTTTTAGCTCTGGTTGAGTGCCTATATCTAGTGTCGTTAATCTTCATGTTTCGATTTGATGATTTCTTCATGAAAAGAGGATAAAAGAACATAGAGAAAGTTATTAAGTCTAGAAGAATATCACAAGTAATTATCAACATAATAGAGTGTTTTTTCCTTTCTAATTTTCTAATAATCTATGTTTGTTGAAGCTGTGATCTGCTACTTCCCCTTCTTGTCCTTCTTCTTGGAATGCTGGGTGCTGTAGTGACCAAACTCACCACACTTGAAGCCTTGTCCTTGACTAGGACCTTTCTTTGCCTTCCCTTTACTGGCAAGGGCTACGTTCTCGTCCTCCTTCTCAATCTTTGACCCTCTGGTGGTGGTGCTGCTGGCAGTACCCTTGAAAACGCTAAGCCATAACTTCTCTTGTGTGAAATCACTCCATAGGCGTTTCCAATCAGGAAATCTGTCACGTCCAGTGATACCCTGGACAAACGTGGCCCACTTTGGGGTAAACCCATTGAGTGCTATTCGCACAGTCTCACTTTCCTTGGGCTTCTCACCTACAACTGCAACCTCATCCAGGACATCTTGAATCCTGGTGAGATATGGAGTTACGCTCTCACCCTTAATCATCTTCCTGGTCCTTAGCTTCTCCTTGAGAACCATTTTCCTGTTCTCTGATGGATCCTGTTACAATTCACGATGACATCCCACGTTTCCTTTGCTGTGTTCTTCTCTGGAATGTGTGGAACAAGTTCTTCTTTGGAATGTGTGGAACAATATGATATCGGACTCCATCCAAGACCATCCTCTTGGCTTTGTCCTGATCCTTCCTATACTCGTGGAACTGGATCGTATATGCCGATAAAACTATGATTACTGTCACAAACTATTTCAGGCCATGCTCATCCAATAGGAATAACATCCTAGCCTTCCAAATACCACAGTTTGAGGTTCTGTCAAGTCTATCCTGATCTCTGAGACTTGCTGTGACTATCTCCGCAAAATTCAAAAACTTACAAATAAACAGGTATCTCCTCCCTTTCCTGGTCGACCTCTCTCTCTCTGCTACTCGAACTCTCTTATGGAATGCTTAGATCTGCTTCTACCTACCTCCGAGTGTCCTCTAGTCCTCACACTGACTGCTACCTCAACTGGGCAACTCGCTCAACCTTCCAGAAGTCCTTCTCTGAAATCCAGCACATGATTTGCTGCTCCTGAAGCTTGCACTGGCTGATTGGAAAAACTTCTACGACCTACTGCAACTGAAACTCTTTGAGAAATTCCTCTGTGTGTGCTTTACTCTTCTACCCAACATTGCTCTGCTACTGTTGGACTAGTTGCAAACCAACTGCATCCAGATATGCTCAATGAAATTACTGATTTGCACACCCGAACTGCTTCCCAGCAACACCACTTCCTGCAAATCACTGCAACTGAGGCTCTTTGAATTTTTTGCTGACTGCAAACTAAAAAATTGAACCCTGCCTCTGCTAATTCGCACTTCCTGTTGGTGGTCTACGCAAATCCATAAATTTTGCCCAGAGACTCCCTCTAAAGTTGCAAAAATTCTCCCTCGTTTCTAAGCCTCTGATTTGTCTTCAAACTTGCTCTGATACCATGTGAAAATTTGTTGAAACACAACAATTGAAATTTATTGTTCTAACTAATTAATAATGCATTTTATTTTGTTATGGAAAAATAACAAATAAATCAGACTACAATTTCTTCCCAATAAAAAATTTGCAGAAAATAAATTGGAACTGAGAAATAGATGCATACACACAATAAAAATGACACCAATGTTTTTGGACAAAAGTCCCTAGAAAAACCCAAGTGGGAAAACCATAGCAGCAGATGAGGGTTTATTTTGTTATATGCAGTATCGAAATCTGAGTACAATATCTAGATGCCAATCTGGAAATCCTACAACAAAATAATCTGGGAAACAATATCTGTGAGACAATTTGTCTCACTCCACACTTGAATTGGCTTTGTCTGGCTGCTCGAATTGACCCTGCATGAGCCTCTGCACAGTGCTTGTGTAGGCCCTATTCGCACTCCTGTAATTTCTCAAACTTAGACGTCTTAGCTTATTCTGCCTCTGGAAGTGACTCGCTTGGCCTTCTTGAAAATTTCCTAGGCTCTAGCACTTGAATCACCCTTTTCCATAGTTGAATCAAACGGCCTCCTTGAGGCTTCTATGCAACCCCTGGGCAACCTCTGAGTGGAATAACTTGGTTTCTCTGGAACTAGAAACCTCCTCCAGAATCTCTTTGCTGCTGCTCCTCAATCTCTGCTTCCCTCCTTTGGCTCAAACTCTTTTTACTGCACTGAATCACGACAACTGGATAGCTTGATCTACCCAAAGGACTCGCTCTCCTGATGTTTTTATCTCCGTCCCCATTGTTCTTATAATCTCTCATTGGTGAACCAACAACCATGATTATATCTCCATCAACGACAAAGATCATCTCAAACTCAATCCGTGTGAGTTTCTAGAGCTTTCTAACCTTTCCTTAATTAATTACTATTAATTAACCAATTTCCTAGGTTAGACATAGGATAAATTTAAATGATGGCTAATTAATTTAATTAAGGTGTTTCACAAGCTTATCTCGCAAACCTTTTCTAGGTTTTGAAGATCTTGTGTTCTTAGCCCCTCTGACACAAATCAAGACTAGAACACCTGTCTAATGCTAGAAAAACTAACACTTTATTGGGAACATTGTATGGTGGGTTTTTTCTGCAAGTTCTTTGAACATTAAATCTCCAAACGTTAAAATTTATCTTAAGTTTGAGTCTCTTTATAAGTCATAAAAATCACCTATTTTGATTGCAAGAATAAGTAAGAAGCTATAATTTGTTTTTTTTAAATATATTTTTGTATTACACATATAATCCTTTTTTTTTACACATGGTGAATCGGTAATTCTTTAGAGTTTTAAATATATTTTTGTATTACACATATAATCCTTTTTTTTTACACATGGTGAATCGGTAATTCTTTAGAGTAATCTAGGGGAGACCCAGGATCAATCCTCATAGTCGCCTTATAACACCAAGATATATCCAACAGCCTGCAAGTCAAATATACCAGTTCTTATGATTCAGCAAGAGCCGAGACCCCTCGGGAAGGTGGAGCCTACACCTTGAGCCAAGATCATAGCAAGCCACATACTCAAGGAGATTTGAACTGCGGTCTCTTGGGTTTCATCCAAGGAAACTTTCCGTCAAACCACACATCACTGTATTACACATATAATCCTTACTTTATGAAATTTCAAATTATATGGTCCACTTCATATGCTAATGTAAACTGGTCATTGCTTAAATTTTTCCTTCCATCTCCTTTGTGAAAATGACATCATCTTATTTTGGTTTCTTTTGATGTAGATGTAACAGACATATTTTAATGACAATTTATTAGGCACAGAGCATTAGCTGTTATATTGATAAGACTTTTGAATTTATACAGATGTTTTGTTGGATTCTCAGTTTGAATAAAAGGCTGATCTTTGCATTGGTTTGGTTTACAAAAGTTTCTTTTTCTGTTATTCCTGTACAGGGAAAAAGACACTACTCATCTCTTAAACAACCTACATCACAGCATGTGATGATGGAGACATTGTCTTCAGGCCCAACAATTGTTCTCCTGATTGGATCCCATACTAATTTTGCAACATTTCTTATGACACACCCGGAGTTGAAGAAAAACGTGGAACACGTGTTCATAATGGCTGGTGGTGTACGATCAGAAAATCCTACTGGATGTTGTCCCAAGAATGCTACATCTTGTATACCTGAACAGTGTGGTGACCATGGAAATTTATTCACTGCATATACCAGTAATCCATTTGCTGAATTCAATTTATTTGGAGACCCATTTGCGGCATATCAGGTATTCTGATGCTTGCCAAATTTCTAAGCTTGTTGAACATATTCAGTTTTAATGGAAATACGATGCATGCTTGAATTTTAAACTCAAAAGTTCTCTCCTTGTAAGAAATTTAAATTGAGTCCTCTAGTAATGAAATAAATATAACTATTATCTAAGAGTACGAGGGCAAGTGCTCTAAGAGAAGAAAAACAAGTGACTCATTAAAATTTTGAATTCCTTTTATGTTGAAGATTCAAGAGTTACAGCCAGATGATTTTCAATTTTTCAAATTTTCAAATATTCATTCAGTTTATTTCCATCTGGGATGCCTTACTGGTAGTCTATTTCATCTGTGCAGGAGAAATGATAAAAATTCAGTTTTTTGTGTGATCTAAATGCTACATATTTCTCTCTGGTTCCGCCTCTGAAATAACTAAGGAATGAAAAGTACGAATTTTGCGAAGTATTTCAACAGATTCAGGATGCTTCATCATTATTAATAGCTACATATCTAAATGAGATATTAGATTGATAACAGTACCATACATCCTGTAAAATTTCTCATACGTAAACCTATCAAGTTCAACAACTTTCTAAATATAGCACTCTTCCATTGTCATTCGAAGGGAAACATCCAGGTCTAGTTTAGATGCTTTTCTCAAACAATGCACAGACTCTTCAATTTCCAGCTCCACCTTGGACGAGTAATGCACCAATTAGTTCCTTAAGTTACCCCAGTCATGTTCTTTCAGTGTCTTTGCTCTCCTGGTAGCTGTTGATAGTATTGACTTCCTTCTTATATGTTTTTCAACTTAGTAATATTTTCTGCCTGCCTCCAAAACTTTTGCCTATTGTCAGGAGGGCCTTGGTTGGTTTGTTGGTAAAGCGGGTTGGTGATATTTTCCCCATCAAATTTCAATCCCCCAACGTCATGTTTGTCCCTTGTGGACCTGTACACCTGTGCAAGTGAGCCATTTATTGCAGTTAGAGCCAGGTGCAATTCCTGCATTATTTTGGCAGCATAAATGCCCCCTACTACGGGCTTCTTAGGTGAAGGAGCTTAAATAGTTTAATGTTATAAACCAGCTTCGCTTCATTGAATATATTCACACCTTAGAGGGGTGCACACCTGCCACATTGGGAGACAAGAAGCCTTTGTCAAAAAAATAATGCTTATTTTCTTCTTTGAAGTATTTAATTTTTCTTGTTCAGCAATAAGAAAAAACAAATTTTCTGCTAAAAAACCATTTCTGACTCAGACATTTAAGCTAACTTTCAGTCTTCAGATTACAACGAGAATTTTGGTGTAACTCTGAGGTCCCAAAATCCTTTGTGTTTTTTTTGAAGGAAAGAAATTCCAAAAGCATTTTTTTTGGCTGAAAATGTTTGGCCAAAACTTGTCCTTTCGTGGTTCAAAACCATTTTTAATGTCTTGTATCTCAAAGGATTTATCATGGCTAATTTGGTATGTCAGATTGGATGGCATGCAAATACATGAGGCATTCAGACAAACATATCTAACTAAAAGGCTGTTTGAATGTCTATACTTGCAGGTTTTCCATTCAGGCCTTCCTATCACACTTGTTCCACTAGATGCAACAAATACTATTCCTATAAATAAGGACTTTTTCTTGGAATTTGAGCAAGAACAACATACATACGAGGCACAATATGTCTTTGAATCGCTAAAAATAACACGTGACACTTGGTTCAATGATGAGTTCTATACGGTACGCTTTCAAAGATATTGTACATGTGGCTTAATTTCTTAGTTTGTGGAACTTTTTTATGCTATTGAAAAAATCAGCTTTGTGTCTGATTATATACTATATTTACCATCTTACAAACTGCTGCAGAGTTATTTCATGTGGGACTCATTTACATCTGGCATCCTGCTCTCAAGCATTTGGCATGGACATGACAACATAAAAGACAATGACTTTGCTGAGCTTAATTACAGGCACATAACTATAGTGACCTCAAACGAGCCATATGGAATACATGATGGTTCAAATCCCTTCTTTGATAATCGAACTGCACCTAAGTTTCATCTTAAGCAAAGAGGAGTGCACAGTGGTCATGTTCAGACAGGCATCCGAGATCCATTTTGCCTTGTACCAAACGGAAAAGGAAAATGCATGGCAAGCTCTTGCTTCCTATAATTTATATTCTCTCCGTCTCTTTTAATTATGCATGAAATAAAATTTATATTGACAAGAAAAAAAGCACAGTTGGAATTTACACCATACCAAATTTATATGCATGTGCCAATCATCCAAAATTTGTCTGCTTATGATTATAGTGCTAAAATTGGTATGCATAAAATCTAAGATAAGAATAAGTATTTTTTTTTTTTTGGTAACAAATGGATCTCATATTTCAGTAAATGCACAGAAGACAATATATCACAGTATCTTAAACTACCGTCCAAACCCAAAACATGCATATTGCTCCTCCCCATACAAGCAAGGAGGGTATGCGTATCTGATGTGATCCCAATTTCAATTGAACCAATGGATTTAATCCCTGTTCTTGCTAGAAACTGAACCTTTAAGCGAGTATTGAACCCAGAAATTTCCCCCAGGAGAAACGGTGTAGTTTCTCCATTAAAAGCAACCCAACTCTCTATTTTCCTATTGTAGAAATTTTGAGCCCAACCCTGGTTATCAGTTTCTCCTTATTACTCCCATGTAGTTGAATGCCCATTCCCATAAACATACATCAACAAGCTGGAAATAATAAATATTTCTGAAAACACAAATTCTGGAAATTTCAAAGTGCTGGAAAATGCAGAAATAAAATTCATAAATTATTTCAGCCACATAGAAAATGACACGCTGATTTTTGGTCAATATGACCTTGGAAAAACCTCCTACAACTCTTGGGGAAAACTAGTTCGAAAGCTCTTCTTTATTTCTGGAAAATGCTTTTACAGAGAAGTGAAATATACAGAAAAATTCCAGCAAACACAATAACAAGCTTATCTCGTTTTATGTGCTTGTCTCCACCTCGGAAAATGTGCTAAATTAGCAAAATAGTCAAGACTCAAAACAGAAATTTATTACAGCAATGAATAGCCTTGAAACTCGTGCCCAGAACTTAGTTGTACGACTGTACGAACTGTACGAACTGTATGGAAAAGTACAACGGTACTCCCTCTTCAAAAACTATGCCTACTGTCTCGGAAATCGTGCCCAACAATTTCGAAAATCATGCCTTTAGTTTGTTGTACCTTCTCAATTTTTGTGCTGTCCCTCTCCTCGAAAACTGTGCCTCAAGTTGCTATATGGAAATCTGCCTCGAAAATTGTGCTAATTAATGTTGTATGGACTACTGCCTCGAAAAGTGTGCAGCCTCTAGTTGCTGTACGAATTTGCTGAACTGTTTCTCTCCTTCACTTTCTCATGCCCAGAAATTTCTCCAGCTCTCTTTTCCTCCTCTCTCAATCTGCTCATGAAAAACTGAATGACCTTTTCTCTTCTTTTCCTCCTTTAACCTAACCCTAAGTGTCTTTTGGGGAATCCTTAAATCCAATGGCTGAGATAGCTTTAGATCTAGGGTTGAGATTAAATGTGCATTTAAATCTCACTTTCTATTTTTTAATTCACCCGACTTTAATAAAGACACACTTAACTTTTTATTTCCAAAGTCACTTTTCACTTTCTAATTTCACATTGATTTTAATAAAGTCACTTTAAAATTAGACTTAGTAACTTTATCACTTATAAAGTCACTTTTAAATTAGATTTGGCTTTACCACTTATAAAGTCACTTTAGGAGAAAAAGTAAAATACATTTGGACACTTTTCCCTAGGCCAAAGATCAAAGCCTCAAGGAACCACTTGTCCTCTAGTACCCAAATTTTAACACTCCCTCTTACCGAGGAAAGTGTTCTTCACCACACCCATCTTGTCTTTGAAGTAGACATGCTTGCCCCATGGTAAGGCTTTGGTCAGAATGTCCGCTACCTTCTCATCTGTGGGAATATACTCAAGCTTCACAGCTCCCTTCTGAAAATAGTCTTTGATGAAACGATATCTGATCCCGATATGCTTTGACCTATCATGAAATACTGGATTCTCCGTGAGTTTAATGCAACTCTGATTATCACAGTAAATCGTTGAAGGTCTCAACACTTGACCAAATAAGCCAAACAACATCTTGCAAAGCCATATGGCCTCACAACTAGCTAGACTGGTTGCCATGTACTCTGCTTCCGCTGAACTCAATGCTACTGACTGTTGCTTTCGGCTGAACCATGACACAACTGCCAAACCTAACCCAAAACAACACCCTGAAGTGCTCTTCCTATTAGAAGCACAACCTGCCCAATCAGAATCACTGTACCCTGCCAATCTCACTCCATCTCCCTGTCTATAGTCCAGACCATAATCCACTGTCCCCTGCAAGTAACGCAAAATGTGTTTTGCAGCAACCCAGTGGACTCCCTGGGCTCACACATGAACTAGCTCATTGCGTTGACTGCAAAACATATATCTGGTCTAGTGTTGACCAAATACATCAAGGAACCAATCAACTGTCTATACAAAGTAGGATCCACCAACTCGGAATCAAAAGCATGAAGCTTCTTCCAGTTAGTGATCATGGGTGTCGACATGGGTTTGCAATCCTCCATGTGAAATCAACTAAGAATGTCCACAATATATTCCCCCTATCCCAGGAAGAAATTCCCCTCCTCCTACCACACTTCCAATCCCAAAAAGTAATGCCTCAAGCCAATGTCCTTCATTTGGAACTCCGAAGCAAGATCTCTCTTGCAGCCCTCTATGAGTCTCTCTGCACCCGTAATGACCAAGTCATCCACATACAACACCAGAATGAGAGGCTCCTCACCTATCACAATAAAGTATAGGTTCGGATCTGCATCACTCTTTGTGAAACCCATCTCCTGCAAGTATGTATCAATCCTAGAGTACCAAGCTTTAGGAGCTTGCTTCAGGCCATAAAGTGCCTTTTTCAGTTTGCATATATGGGACTCCTTCCCATGCACCTCAAAGCCCTGTGGCTGCTCAATGTACACCTCCTCCTGTATGAAGCCATTGAGAAATGCGGTCTTCACATCCATCTGGTGGATCTACCAACCCATCTCTCCTGCTATCGATATAATGGAGCAAATGGAAGTATATCGAGCCATGGGAGAGAAGGTTTCTTCATAGTCTACTCCCTCTACCTGGGAGAACCCTCTAGCCACAAATCTAGCCTTGAACTTCTCAATGTTGCCATTTGCAGCATGCTTTATCTTGTAAAGCCATCTGGAAGTAACAATGGATTTGCCGTCAGGCCTCGATACCACCTCCCAAACATCATTCTTCATGATAGAAGAATACTCCTCCCACATGGCCTCTCTCCAGACCTGCTGGCTAGCTGCCTCCTCATAGCTAGAAGGCTTGGAGTCAATGATGTTGATAATCAATGCCATATAGCTACAAAACCGCTCAAGTGGTCTGCTCTCTCTGACCTGTCTCTTCGGCCCAGCAACAGATGTCGCCTCTCTCAAAGTGTCTTGAAGCCACTTGTGCTTCCTCTTCCCTGAGCATACTTCTCCCACCGGAGAGGGAGAATCGTCATCCTCATCAGAAGCCTGAACTCCTGAATGCCTGTCTGTTGTCCTCCTACCTGAACCTGTGCCTGTAGATGTTGAAGTACTGCGTGAACTGTCCATCAGTGGACTACCTAGTGCACTGCTCTGCATGCTGCCCCAAGCACCACCCCTCTGACTCTGCGAGCCACTGCTCACTGATGGACCTGACATCATAATCGATGTAGCTCCTGATCCTTGTCCACTGGATCCCTGTGACTGACTCAACTGCTCCTGAGGGTTTGGTGAATCCAGATACTCTAACTCTCGTGACCTCCTGAAAGCCCTATCCTCCTCGAATTTCACATCTCGCCTGACAACAACTCTCTTCCATGCAGGAATATAAATCCAAAAGGCTTTTGAGGTCTCACTGTAGCCCACAAAGATGCCCTTCTCTGTAGTGGGCTCTAGCTTGGTCCTCTTCTCTTTGGGTACATAGGAGTATGCAATACACCCAAAGATACGAAAATGACCAACATCAGGCTTCTTCCCAGAAAAAGCCTCCTCCGGAGTCACATGCTCCAAGGCACGATGTGGGCTCCTGTTTTGCAAGTACACAGCAGTGTTGCAGGCCTCTACCCACAAAAACAATGGTAACCCCTGATCATGAAGCATGGCTTTGGCAGCCCCAACGATGGATTTTTTTTTCCTCTCCGCAACCTCATTCTGCTGGGGGTTGTAAGGAACTGTGAACTCCCTCCTGATGCCTGCCTCTGTGCAATAATCAACAAACTCACCAAGAGTGTATTCCCCTCCATTGTCCGACCTGAGGGACTTGATCTTCCGACCTATCTGGGTCTCCACAAGAGCTCTGAACTCCTGAAACCTCTTGAAGACCTCACTCTTGTTCTTCAAGAAATAAATCCAAGTCTTCCTGGAGTGATCATCAATGAATAAAACATAGTATTGATATCCTCTCAAGAAAACATGAGACATCCAACTGCTCACATCAGTATGAATTAAATCAAGAATCCCAGTATATTTGTTGTCACTGCTGGGAAAAGGGGATTTGGAAAAATTCCCCATAGCACTTCCTCTGCATGTATCAATGTGATCAGAAGTGAAATGTGGCACACCTGTAGTGATCTCCCGCAATGTCCTCAAGGCCCCATGATAAATGTGCCCCATCTTGCGGTGCCAAATCTCGCACAGCTTTGAACTACTATCTTTGTTGCCGATACTACTGCTCAATGCCATAAGGGGCTGAAATGAAAACTTGTACACCCTGGCATGGCGTACACCAATCGCTCTAGCTGAATCAGCTGGAGTGCCCCTGGGAAATACAAGCACCTGTCCTCTCCTGAACAATACGTCATACCCTCTGTCCTCCAATGCTGAGAAGGATATAAGGTTCTTCTTCATTCCTGGAACATATAGAACATTACACACTTTCAAGGGAGGTTTGGGTTCCCTATCAAATGTCAACGTCCCCACATCGACTGCTCTAACAATGCTGTCATCTCCGAGTACTACCTCTATATCAATGCCACTCTCTGAAAGCTTCGAGAAGTATTGACGGACTCCTGTCATGTGACGGAAAGCCCCACTATCAACATACCAAATGCCTGAAGATGCTTCGCTAGTGGAGGGAAGTGCACACTCCCTCTCAACCTGTGTGGCAGATGATCCTGCACTAGTGGACTCAAAAGAAATGAACCCAAACTCCCGGTCAAAGCTCTCCGAGAAGTCCTCTATCTCTGCTGATGCTGCCATGGTCTTGTCCTTTCCCTTCTTCTTATTCTCCGGACACACAACTGCATAGTGTCCCAACTTTTGACAATTCCAACACTTGACTTTGGAAAATTCCTTCTCCTTGTTCACCTGCTGCTTACCTTTACCTTTGCCTTTGCCCCCACCCGCACTTGTGGAAGTTTGCTTCTTTCCTTTGCCCTTCTTGCCCCTTGCTAACAATGCTACATTGTCATCCTCCTCAACCGGTTTGGCTGCCCCAAGATGGTTCTTTTTGATTTCATTATGAATGCAATCATACCACAACCTCTCATAAGTGGGAAGGTTTTCTTGTGCAACAATCCCATCCACAAAACTCTCCCATGTCTTGGGAAGACCATTCAATGTGATCCACACCAACTCAGTGGGTGGAATGGTCTCTCCAACATCAGCCAACTCATCTCTCATAGTAGTGATCTTTGTGAGGTATGCTATAGCACTATCAGTCTTAGCCATCTTAATGGCCTTCAGCTTCTCCCTTAGGACCATTTTTCTGTTTTCATTGGTACTTTGGTAGAGATTGGTCAAGGCTGTTCACATCTCATGTGCATATGTCTTTCCTCTCACATGAGTAATCACATGGTCTTTAATACCATCCAGAATCAATCTTTTTCTCTTGGCATTCTTCCTATTAAATTCAAGCAACTGAATAGGGTTAGGAGGCACATACCACACTGTTACTGGGTGTTGTGTGGTATGTACCATTATGCCCCAGACTTCTGCCTCCTCAAAGATGCTCTGGATTCTCTTCCTCCATGCATTGTAGTTGCTCTGCCCATCCAACCTATTCTCCACCCTCAAACCCAAAGACATGCTTGCTGTCCTAACAAACTGAAAATTTCAATGCTGTGGTAAAGGTTCAGTTTTCTGTGTGAAAAAAAAGCTTGCTGTAATTTTTCACTTGCTGTCCCAAACTGCACTTTTGAGCCACCCAAGCTCTGATACCATGTAGAAATTTTGAGCCCAACCCTGGTTATCAGTTTCTCCTTATTACTCCCATGTAGTTAAATGCCCATTCCCATAAACATACATTCAACAAGCTGGAAATAATAAATATTTCTGAAAATACAAATTCTGGAAATTTCAAAGTGCTGGAAAATGCAGAAATAAAACTCAGAAATTATTTCAGCCACACACACAGAAAATGACACGCTAATTTTTGGTCAGTATGACTCTGGAAAAACCCACTACAACTCTTAGGAAAAACCAGTTCGAAAGCTCTTCTTTATTTTTAAAAAATGTTTTTACAGAGAAGTGAAATATACAGAAAAATTTCAGCAAACACAATAACAGAGTTATCTCGTTTTCCATGCTTGTCTCCACCTCGCAAAATGTGTCAAATTAGCAAAACAGTCAAAACATGAATTTATTATAGCAATGAACAGCCTTGAAACTCGTGCCCAGAACTTAGTTGTATGGCTGTACAGATTGTACGGAAAAGTACAAGGGTACTCTCTCCTCGAAAACCACGCATGTTGTCTCAAAAACTGTGCCTAGCAATCTTGGAAATCACGCCTTTAGTCTATTGTACCTTCTCCTCGATTTTTGTGCTGTCCCTCTCCTCGAAAATCATGTCTCAAGCTGTTGTACGAAAATCTGCCTCGAAAACTGTGCTAATTAATGTTGTATGGACTTCTGCCTCGAAAAACATGTAGCCTCTAGCTGTTGTACGGATTTGATGAACTGTTTCTCTCCTTCACTTTCTCATGCCCAGAAATTTCTCTAGCTCTCTCAATCTGCTCATGAAAAACTAAATGACCTTTTCTCTTCTTTTCCTCCTTTAACCTAACCCTAAGTGACTTTTGAGGAATCCCTAAATCCAACGGTTGAGATAGCTTTAGATCTAGGGCTGAGATTAAATGTGCATTTAAATTTCACTTTCTATTTTTTGATTCACCCCACTTTAATAAAGACCCACTTAGCCTTTTATTTCCAAAGTCACTTTTCACTTTCTAATTTCACATTGACTTTATTAAAGTCACTTTAAAATTAGACTTAGTAACTTTATCACTTATAAAGTCACTTTTAAATTAGATTTGACTTTACCACTTATAAAGTCACTTTAGGAGAAAAAGTTAAATATATTTGGCCGCTTTTCCTTAGGCCAAAGATCAAAGCCTTAGGGAACCACTTATCCTCTAGTACCCAAATTTTAACACGTAATAAAGAGAGAGATGTGTCCGATAGCATTCTATAGTCCTCTACTTACAAGTCTAATCATCCATCTGTCCCCAAAACTTACCCCCTTCTAATGGAGGGGGCAATGGACAGCATATGTAATAATTTATTCTGCAACAATCCAATTGTAACAAGTTCAGGCCACCTTGCATTCCCATAGACGATGCTTGACTGCTTCAGCATTGTAAATTTGTGACAAGTCACACAGCTACAGCCTACCATCAGTAAATTCTGTGTGATTTTGAATATGCATTGATTTGAAGGATGAAAAAATGAAAGTCATTTTGTAACATCATCAAAGTGATTGTTGTACACTTTTCACATGTATTCTATTAATATTTCACTCTGTTTTTTGGTACTACATTATTTAGCATTTGAACATGGTACAGGATATGGTTTAATTAGTATATTGTCCAAATTTCAACAAACCATCTCCTTATTTACCTTAGCAACTTAACCACCATAGCCCAAGTAACAGAATACTCTCAATGGTAATGGTAATATTTGAATTTCCCACCATAATCATTATACCATATCTAATGTGGTTATAGAGAATGCATATTGAAACCTGTCATAAAAGGCAAAGTCCTGGTCTCCACCAAAACACCTAAATCCAAATATGTGTTCTTCCCACAATTCTATATACATGATGGGACATGGCTGTTCCTAGATTGTGCTTGAACGTTGTGTATGAGATGTAAGAGCTCTTCTGGAAGTTGTATTATTGAATTATGTATCTTTTTAAATTATATTTCCAAGGATTTAATATCCTCCTTGCACCAGCAACAGATGGTTTTCCAGAGTGGAAAGCTTCTATTTGCTCTTATTATCATTTTCATTGGTCAACGAAGGAGACTAAGTCAACTAAAATGCTTACGAAATAAAAGTCCTTTCTATATCTGCCAACCTTTCCTTGTATCTTCAGAGATGCTTTGGTCAGGCAGAATTCTTTATCAAGTTTTAAATAATAACAAATTCTTCTCATGTTGTGACTCTGTGTGTATTTAACCTTGTTGATGCAATGATGCATCTCATATTATAGTTTAAATTTTTTTACTTCCAAGCACAAATGCTTGATAAAACAGACAGAAGTAATCATTTTTTACTGTAGTCTTAGTACCTTAGCATCTTCCATGGTCAAATTTCTAAAAAAATAAATTAAACTTGTGATAATGTTGATGCACACAAGGCAAACAAGCTATGGAATCAATCCTAAATGTTTAAATAAGAGATCGACTCAAGATATAAACAAAGTTCTGCAGGGTGTCTGATGCATATCAATATACAACTTCCCTTTTTGGTGTCTTTTCTTGTTGGCAGATTTGATTATTGTGCAAGTCTCTTGTAGTAAGCTGATAGAGATAGAATACTCTAAACGTGATGCAAACAGGATGGCTACACAAAGGAGGTATCTGCTAGTGAAGGAGTGAAAGTACTGGTTGCAGAAAAGTCTAAGCCAAATAAGGATATTGACAGCAAGCTTGACAGGGAATATTTTATAAGTTTCCTTCATGTAAGTTTTCAAGGAACGTTATACAGACTTTTCTTGTCCTGAGAATTTTGTGATCTTAACTATTATTGACAAATTTACACCCTTTTCCCCTTTTCCAGTTTGAATTACAATCCCATCGGCCACAATGATCCATATATTGTTTTTCTGTATGCAATGCCAATCTATGAACACTGCCTTGCATCTTCAATTTCTGATTCTTTCTTCTTTCAAAATTTAAGAAAGATTTGACTTACTGTGGTTTATGAACTGTTAGCTGAGGCATTGAACAAAGACTTTGAAAATATCGTTTCCTCATAACTCATGAAATAACATAATTGTTTTATGGGATTGCAGTCACTGAATAGTCCACATCAAACTGCAAAGTTCAACATGAAAACAGAATTTCCATTCTATAAGGAAGTTCTATACAAGAATAATGTAAAGGGCCGATTATCAGGAAAACCTGTGATCCTTGATTTAGATATGAGTCCAGGGGATTTTGTTACTCTCTTCTACTTGCTTAAAATGCCTCGACAACTGATCGATCTAAAGGTAAGGATTATCGGTTTGGTAATTGTGAACTTTATCCTCAAAGCACTGCTGTATCTCTAGTGATCCTAAGCTTTCAGTTTCTTGATACATAAATTATTTAAATGACATGCATTGGTGGTCCATTAATGCAATCACAGATTAGTTCTTTTTGCCATCCAGCTCTGATATCAGGGTAAATCCATATGTGTTTCCACACAATTGTAACTCCCTTGTCTCTTAAAACTATATAGCATTTATTCACTAATTTTGATTCTTATGAAAGTTTGGATATCTAATATGACTTTTAAGACATGATGTTTTGTAGGGCATAACTATCACTGCCAATGGTTGGGCAAATGCTGCTACCATAGATATTATATATGATATATTGCATATGATGGGGCGTGATGATATTCCTGTTGGACTTGGGGAATTCTTTGCTCTTGGTGAGGCATATCCAGCCTTGAATTCTACTGGAGATTGTAAGTACCAGAAGGCCATTCCCCATGGAGCTGGAGGTTATATTGACAGTGACACTCTCTTTGGACTTGCTCGAGATTTGCCACATAGTCCAAGAAGGTAAGCATCAGCTTTTTAATTGAAACCAGTGTTGCGAACATCTCGATAACATCCCAATTTTATCTCGAAATCACGATTTTTTTGGCCTAGCCGATGTTTGCTGATTTTTAAAGATATTTTTATGGTATCTTAATTTTGCTGATGTTTGCTGTTTTTTACTGATATTTTCTTGATTTTTAGGATTTTTTGGTTTCAGGATCCTTACCGATTTTATCCTGATGCCGATGTTCGCAACATTGATTGAAACATTCCAACCTCATTGCATAATATTTTATTTTATTTCCTTCAATGCTTGTTCTCACAACCACTTTGTTTGGTGCACTTAGTTGGGAAATTTTCTATTTTGGATAAATGCAACATATGTTGTATTTAAATAAATACATTTGGAAGAACATAAGGCAAAAACTTTACATTTCCCACTGATGCAACATAAGCAACTTTTTCTCTAATATATCAATATCTTTATAAAAATAATGAAGTGAGATGACACATGCTCAGCTAAGTATATTTTGTGAGACTATAATGTACCCAAATATCCTTTGAGCTTTGTTGAGGATATTGAGGACTTTTGTTATCCACCGAACTTCGCACCAATTGACTAAGAAACAAAACTCAATTATTCTGTTATTAGCTATTTACTATCTAAGGAACCAAAATCAATTGTTCTATTATTAACGATTTACTATCAATGAGCATGACACTATGTGAAATTTCCTCGAATGCACCAACTGGAAAATATTCTCCTAACTGAATGCAATTTATTTGTCTTCTGTTAATTATTAATGACAAATAATGAAAACTCGCTGATGCATTCTTCACAATAAAACGCTGCGGAGTAAAATAGAAATTGAGAAATACATGCACACACACAATAAAAATGACACCAATATTTTTTGACTAAACGTCCCTTTAAAACTCCGAAGGGAAAACCGTTGTGGCAGATAAGGGTTTATTTTATTATGCAACAATTTGGAAATTATTTCCACTGAATGCCCAACTGGCAATCTTTCGGAAATACACTGGAAAAATAATCTGGAGATCCCAGATCTCCTCTGCAAAAGAATTCGGCCTCCTTTGGCTTGCTGGAACCCCACACTAGCTACTCGCACTGCAACCTGAAACTCACATTGTTGGCTCTAGATAACTCCAACTGCTTGGAAAATGGTCGAAGGTGAGCCGTCCCACCTCACTCTGTCACTGGAAACCACTCGCACCTCCTTCCAAAAATAGATCCGGCCTTTATTTGCTGATATATGGCTCTTCCAGCAACTCGCACTGGGATTTCTGGCAATTTGCACTGTTTGTACGACCTCCCTACGAATGAATTTTGACCTCCTTTTTCTTGCCACTCCGACACTGGAAAATCACTAGGAAACTCTTCAAAATCTCGCTCCCAAATTATCTGCTACTCCCTCTCTCTGATGCTCTTCCTTGGCTCGAACTGTGCCCTTGTTGAAGACTACAAGCTGAGTAGCTTGATCTGCCTTGATCACACTGACGTCACTGATGCTATCTCCATGCCCTTCAACCTGCTCTTATAATCTCTCGTTGAGTCTTCAAATACCATGATTTAATCCCCATCGACAAATATGATCAATTAGACTTCATCAATAGAAGTCTTTAGAGAAATCTCAAACATCCTTAATTTATTAATTTTAATTTACCACTTTTCCTAAGTTAGACTTAGGAAATATTTTAATTACTACAAATTAATCTAATTAAGGTGTTTCCCAAGCTTATCTCACAAAACCTTTTATGGGTTTTAGATATCTAGTGTTTCTTAGCCTCTTACCATCATCTAAAACTCGAACACATGTTCGATGCTACCATAAACTAACACTCCCTCTTAGTGAGGAAGGTGTTCTCCACTACACCCATATATTCTCTAAAATAGATGAACTTAGCTCTCCCTAGAGCTTTCGCGATTATATATGTAACCTGTTGCTTTGTGGGAACATGTTGTAGCTGACCTGCTCCATGTTGCTGATGTATTTTAAGATTGAATTTCCATTTGAATATGTATGTATCTGTAATTTAATTGTTACTTCCCATCTCAACCGAGTCTCCAAACTATTCTAAAATCATCCTATCCTTCCTAATCTCTTCCACTCTCATCTTATTCGTCCTCTACAGGAATATGCCATGGCATCAGTTTTATTGATCCATTCATAGACCTTAAGGATATCAACGTCGATTACGTCGACCTGATATGCTTGTAGGCATCCGGCAGTCATCATCACACGTCTAGGGGAGCGTGACTCGCATAGTCCTCCCATGACTCCAGGTATTGGAGGATAAACGGTGGGCAACACCTCCACCCCTCCAAGTAGTACCAAGGTCAACACCCTATCGTAGAACCTCAGGGAGTCTCAACTGTTCTTGGAATTCTGTCATCACGTAGATTGTTTCTGTAATCTGTGTTCTGCAAGGTAATCACTTGTACACAATATGAAATGTAAACATTCGTACACATATTACAGCATATGCATCTATATTGTTCATAACAAATTGTTACCCATATAACAATCTCTACACATTCCAAATATATTGCTATCTATGATATTGATCCTAGAACTTATATAACATACTTGGTTAAAACACTTGTCCACATATGTATCAATATGTCTAATACTTTTCTCGTTTAGATACTGCTCCTGTTTAGTTCATACATGTTCCATCTATGATTCATTGTTTTAACCATGTTCAACCTATATAGCAATATGTTTCACTTTGATATTTAAAATGTAGTTACTCTTCTATTTCTTTTCTTTCAATCGTATGGAGATGCAAATAAAATGAATTGATAGATAATGTCATTTATAATGTGATCTATGATCTAGATTTCATATTCCCGCAATGATAATTTAAATGACATATTGCATATTGGTATCCATGCACTCGTAAAGTCAAACAATAGCATATATTATGTATTACTAGAGTTAAGTAACATTCGTTCTTTATGGCTATCCATGTAACAACAAGTAAAATTCATTCTTACGTGATAATTCAAAGTTTCAAGTATCAAAATAGAGTAGTCATATACATAAAAAGTTTCCAGTTTCTCAAAATGAGCATAAGCTGGGGTAATTATGGCATAAGGTCTCAGCATCCTCCCAAGTCGCTGATCCGGGACTATATTTGTCCCACTGGACTTTAACTTGGTCTATCCTTCGGTTCCGGAGCTGTCGAACCCTACGTTCCAAAATACGTAGTGGTTCGACCATAAGGGTTCCCTCATCTAATACCTGCAGTTCCTTCCATTGAATATTATGAGATTTGTCAGTAATGTAGTGTCGTAAAGTAGATACATGAAATACATTATGAATTTTGTGCAGGTGGGGCGAGAGTGCAAGACAATAAGCGACAGGTCCAACTTTTTCCAGGACTTCAAACGGTCCTATAAATCAGGGGGATAATTTTGTCCCATTCCCAAACCAAATGGTGCTCTTATTTGGTTTGATGCGGATGAAAACCTGATCTCCCACTACATAGTTTCTATCTGTCCTGTGGCATCAGCATAACTTTTCTGTCTATCCTGTGCCTCTTTCAATCATTGCCTAATCAGTTTTACCTGATCCTCCATCTCTTGGATCAATTTTGGTCCGATTATTACCCGGTCTTCTAACATGTCCCAACTCAACGACGGTCTGCAAGGTCTCCCATATAATGCTTCAAATGGTGGCATCCCGATTGAACTGTGATAACTATTGTTGTAAGAATACTCCACTAAGGGTATGTACTTTTCCCAGCGCGATTGTTGGTCCATAACATACATTCTTAGCATATCTTCAAGTATTTGATTTACCCTCTGTTTGCCCATCGGTCTCAGGATGATACGATGCACTCAAATTTAACTGAGTCCCTAAGGCTGATTGCATACAAGTCCAAAATCTTGATGTGAACCAAGGATCTCTATCTGATATGATTTTCATAGGTATTCCATGAAATCTGATAATTTCATTAATGAATACCGGAGCTACATCAGCTACTTCATAAGTATTTCTTACCGGGATGAAATGGGCGCTTTTTGTTAATTTATCAACCACAACCAAAATGGCATTATGCTTTTGTTGCGTAAGCGACAGCCCAACGAAAAATCCATAGAAATTATTTCCCACTTGGTCATAAGGATGTCATGAGGTTGTAACAGACCTGCTGGGTGACAATGATCATCTTTTACCTGCTGACATTCAAGACGCTTAGCGACAAATTGGACAATGTCGTTTTTCATGCCTGACCAGAAGAAGAGTCCCTTAGTGTCAGCATACATCTTCTTTACACCAGGATGTGCACAATACACTGCTCTGTGTGCTTCTGTTAAGATGGTGTTTCGGAGATCTCCACTATCTAGTATATACATCCTTCCATGAAATCATAGAATTCCGTCTTCTTCCAGCTCGTATCCTTTGAACTTAGGTTCCTTTGAATGGTTGCTATTAAGCCCCGACCTTACTTTTAAGTACCAACTATCTCTTACAAGATGTTCAAGTACTTGATCTCTTAAGTTCACCCTGATAGGTATGAGGGAGAATATTCGAGGTCTTCTACTTAAAGCATCTGCTACTACATTCTCCTTCCCTCTTATATATGCGATTACAAAATCATATTCGCTTTAGAGTTCACTCCATCGTCTTTGTCTTGCATTTAAGTCTCTCTGAGTGAATAAATACTGTAAACTTTGGTGGTCACTTTTAAGCATAAAGTTTCTCCCCACCAAGTAGTGTCTCCATATCTTTAAAGCTAAAACCACCGCAGCTAACTCTAAATCATGCGTAGCATAAAGTTCTTCATGAGGTTTTAATTTTCTTGAAGTGTATGCTATTACGCCTCCTTCCTGCATTAATACTGCACCTAACCCTTGTTTAGATGCGTCGGTACACTAAGTAAAATCTTATCCATATCAGGTACTCGCAAAATTGGTGCACTAATCAACAATTTTTTAAGTTCAGAAAAAGCCTTATCACATTCCTCAATCCATTCATACTTAACACCTTTCCGCTGGAAGTTTGTGATCGACTTTGCAATTTTGGAGAATCCCTCCACAAACCTTTGGTAGTAACTTGCTAAACCCATAAAACTACGCACTTCATGTGCCTTCTTAGGTATCGGCCACTCCCTGATTGTGTTTACCTTCTCAGGATCTACAGAGATTCCTTTGCCAGATATGATATGACCTAAGTAACGAATTTCCTTTTGAAAGAAAACGAATTTGGATAATTTTCCATATAACTTGTGTTCTCTGAGACAGGATAATACCATCCGAAGATGCTCTTCATGGTCCTTCTCATTCTTAGAGTAAATGAGAATATCGTCCAGGATAACTTGTACAAATTGGTCAAGATATTTGCGGAGAACGCTATTCATAAGGTTCATGAAGACCGCAGGTGCATTGGTCAACCCAAATGGTACCACAATGAATTCATAATGCCCGAAACAAGTTCAAAATGCCGTCTTAGAAACATCGCTCTCGTTAATCCTTAGCTGATGATAACCTGATCGCAGATCGATCTTTGAAAACACTGTAGCTCTTTTCATTTGATCGAAAAGTTTGTCAATATGAGGCATTGGATACCTATTCTTTACCATCGTTCGGTTTAAATCTCGATTATCCACACACAGTCGTAATGAACCATATTTCTTCTTGACAAAGATTACAGGAGCGCCCCAAGGTGAAACACTGGGTCGAATGTGTCCTACATCTAATAGTTCTTTCAGCTGCATTTGCAATTCTTGAAGTTCTAGGGTGGTCATTCTGTAAGGTGTTTTAGATATAGGTTCCATACTAGGTTTCAATTCAATTGTGAGGTCTAGCTCTCTCTTAGGAGGCTATCCTGGTAATTCCTTTGGAAAAACATCTGGAAATTCTGACAGAACGGATACTGTTCTAAGGAAGGCCCTTTCTCTTTGCTTACTTCTTGGACTGCATACACTTGGCAACCTTTCCTTAAGCACCGCTTCATTTGCATAGATGAGATGAAACGCAATGATACTTTTCTCTTAATACCTTGAATTTGGATTGTCTCTCCCTCATCATTCATGCAAAGTATTGTTTTCCCAGAACAATCTACCCATGCTCGATGAGACTTTAACCAATCCATTCCTATCACCGGGTCGTAAGTTTCTAGGGCCGTGACATATACTTTTAGTTTGGTCGAATAGACTCCTAGATCAACTTTGCAATCCTCAACACTTAATTCTACCAATTGAAGTTCTCCCGAAACCATTTCTACCTATCTGAAATGGTTTTGCTTGCAGGCTGCCAACCCACATTTATTTAATGTATAAGATGAAATAAAACTATTAGTAGCTCCAGTGTCAAATAAGATTTTGAGTTTTATTCCGTTGATTGTACCTGAAGATTCCACTACAGTGGATTGATGTGCTGCTTGGTTGTTGTTGATGATGACATGGATTCTATGATTGCCTTGGGTATCTGATAATGGTCCTTTTCCTACTCTCCGAGAATTCTCTGGACAATCACGCCGAAGATGAGGTCCTCCACACCCCCAACAGTCCACCAGGGCTGGCCCCCGTGAGTTTGATTATGAATTTCCAGGCCAAGAGCTCTGTCTCCTGGTGCCACTTCCTCTCCCATTCCTTCACCGATTACCAGCCCCTCGAGATTTCCAAGGATTGATGTTTGATAATTCGAAAGCTATAGCATTTATGGTCATGGGAGCTCCTGCTTCTGCTCCTCTTGGGATAAACCTGTTACCATAAGGAAGTGGTCTCGAGTTATTTCATTAGAAGAAGTTTCGGGGAGTCTTTCCTGTAAATGCCTGCGGTATTGGTTTAGCTGGCCTGAAATCTCTTTTAATCCCTAGATGTTCTTCTGCATAACGAGCATATTCAACCGCCTTTGCTACCGTCGATGGCTTCCACATTCTTACCATGGCCCTGATTCGAGGATTTAATCCATATACGAAACGCTCGGCTTGGCATTTATCCGTGTCTAGATAAGGAACATATTTTACAAGTTCCATAAACTTTATCTCGTATTCTTCTACGGTCTTACTACCTTGGATTAGAGTATGGAAGGCTTTGGCTTGCTACTCTTGAAATAAAGGTGGTAAGTATTTCGCACGGAATCGGTCCACAAACAACTCCCAAGGAACAGTATCTGAAGTGAGATGTAGCTGTTTTTCCAGATTTCCCCACCAAATCAAAGCATTCCCCCTGAGTTGGAATATAGCGATCTTTGTTTTAGAAGTGGAAGAATATTCTCTTAATGCGAAACATCTTATCATCCCTTCCAACCATGCTTCGGCATGTTCTCCAGCTTGTCCTCCAGAGAATTCTGGGAGTTTAATCTTTTGCAGTTCTCGCGAAATATCTTCTCTATGAGGCTTATAATCATAATCCTTAGGCTTTTCTGAATGTCTTTCCTCTAGATGACGTCATTCCTTCTTGCTACTGGTCGGCTGCGACCCTTTTAATGTTTCCAAAATAGCTTTTAAAGAGCTCATCACCGTAGTTAGATCGGGCACTGGAACAAAAGGTGCTGATGGTGATCTACAAGGTAGCGATGGTGATGGCGAGGGTGGAGGTGATGGCAATGCATTTCACTGGCGTTACCACCTTTGGTACATTCTTAACATTGTAACTTTTCCTGAAATACATAATAAATTTATGAGAAATGGGTAAATTTTTAGACTGACTAAATATAATTTTCGTAAAATTTGAGCTTGCATACAGGTATAGTTTTTTTGCTATTTTACCTGCAGGCAGGTCTTACTGGTACCGAGGTCAAGGAGGGTGGCAACGCGACCTCCTTTTCCTATGCAGGGTAGTTTATGCGTACTAACTCTAGAGTGAGATGCAGGGGTTTTCATAGATCATAATGTGGGTTCAAAAAATTTGTCTAGAATGTTCAATCCTAGATGCAGTTATAGAAGGGATTATTGATTTTCAACTATTTATGACTATAACTAATACTTGAATATTGATTTTCTTTACCTGCTTTTGTAACAAAATAAATGAGAGTTACAATACAATTGTTAAATTTATTTTATACAAAATCGAACTTCCAAACAAATTTGTTATCATATAAATATATTGGTAAATGTTTATGCATTGCTCAATTTACAATTAGCTAGATTATATATATATTTTTACAAATAATTACTATTTTTAATAAAGTATATAAACAAATACACACTATACCTTTTCAGCGATAGCTACAAGTATTTAAACTTTTACATCATATACAAAACTATCAAATCTCCACCCATCTTTGAAGTGAAGAATTTAGTTTTGTGATTTAAACTATTTTCTAAATTAACCATAGTTTAATATATACGCTCTTTAAGTTATAATATGTGGGAATAAATATCATTATAATTTCATTTTTCGAATAATAAATTCCATATGTTACGGTTGGAAGTTTTATAACGTATGGTAGGGTCGTATATATAGGATACATTAAGACATCAGATATATTACATTTTAATGTGCGTTGGCAATTTGATACATTGGAGGGGTGAACATTACAACCAACCTTATGATTCGCATATACTAACATTATAGTTTCCTTGGCAAGTTCCGTTCAAAGTAATTACATGGTCGAGTATTAATGTTCGAAGGCAATGTATTACTATGGTATATATCAAAGTCAACCCCACGACATATATATGGGTTCGTATTAAATTTGGGCGTGGTATTAAACGCATTTTATTATATTTAAAACCCAAGAATGCACGTTAAAATTTGGATATGTTATATCCATACTCGGGCAACATGATATATTAATATATATGCGGTGACATATCGGTGGCATAAACCTTAGCGTGGCTTCACCTTAACTACACATCGATTTTGAGCTTTCGACAACGAATCATATGTAACCTAGATGGCAATTTAAGGTTCACATTGTTCCCTTACTTATACCTCATGCATTTTCATTAAATTTTTCTCACGCAACAAACGAAAATATATATATATATATATATATATATATATATATATATATATATTTGAAGACTATCCTAGACGAGTTGATTGAAAATATTAAATCCAGAGTACAACCACGTTTTTCAGTGACGGATCCAGATGTAGCTCCAGTGATATTGCGTTTAGTACATCGTTATGAACTATCTGTTGCAGAGTCAGATTTATTTCAGCTTCTTTTGTTAATGGTACCCCCAGATCTGTTTCATTTCGTGCTATAAGAGGTGACTTACATTTCCTAAAGTAAAATGTATTAACATGTTTTCTCTTTGATGGTTAATATGGTTGACCTGAGGCTATATATACTGCACCATAGGCTCATCGATTTTCTATTTTAGTTTTCCCGTTGGGTATGTTTTATTTGATAAAGGGATATGCAGGAGGGAAACAGGATGCTGAGGAGATGGCTATGTATGTAATAACCCTGCTCCCAGAGTTCTAGAATTTGTACCTATTTGAACTTTTGTTTAAGTAAAACCGATCTAATAAGACATTGAAATGGTATAAATTGAAATTTCAGCTTGCATAATTAACCTATATGTAGAAGAATACCTGAAAATCAGCACAAACTTACGAATCCTGAAGCGGCTGAAGATTTGCTGGTGATGTCGTGAACAGAACAGATTACTGGGCAATCGAATCCTCCCAGCCAAATCCGGGACTAATCCCAGACCCAGAGGGTGTCCCCTCTGTCCCCCGTGCCCAGATTTCCAAGAACAAGAGACTCCTCCCCAAACACTGCAAGCCGGCATTTCCTTCCTTCTCCTTTCAGCCGAAACCATTTCTTCTCCTCAAAAAAACATTCCCCCCCTTCTCCTCCATACCACCTCCTTTAAATAATCTCCTTCCACCGCCTCTAACTTCCCGAAGCCTTATCCTTATTAATGATGATATTTTATGTATTTATGGTGGTATGCTTTTCATTATGTTTGGATATGAATATAATCTAAACAATCTTCCTCCACCGCCTCAAACTTCCCGAGGCCTTATCCAACCTTATGTTTACCTTAAATGTTGTTATGGTGGGTGATCCCCATTAATGTGCGTATGTATACACATTTATAAAGGTGGGATTTTATTTAAGTACTTTTTATATAATTCTTTAATATTGCATACTCATCTTTATCTTAAAGATTTATTAACTTAAAGATTTTAACTTTATTATTTCATTTCTTTTATTACCTTGTTTCATAAGATTTTATACTTAGATGATCGTAATATATATATAGATCTGAAATCTTAATATTAAGTCCCCAATCTTTGTAATCTTGATATTAGGTTGGCGTACTAGTGCGATGTGGACGGTATAGGCAGGTGTAGCTATCAAATGCCTATATCGTTCACACACTAATATTGTTTTGGGTATAACAGGGGAATGGGTCGTTACATACTTCCTCCCTTCAGAAAACTTCGTCCCGAAGTTTATGGTTTTATATACTCATAACAATATTGTGTTTTTAGAGATTAGGGTGATTGTAGAATGCATGTATTTCAAGATTGAATTTTCGTTTAAATAAGTATGTATCCGTAATTTAATTGTTACTCCCATCTTCACCGAATCTCCAAACTATTCTAAAATCATCCTATCCTTCCTAATCTCTTCCACTCCCATCCTATCCGTCCTCTACAGGAATATGCCATGGCATCAGTTTTATTGATCCATTCATAGACCTCAATGATGTCAGAGTCGATTACGTCGACCTGACATGCTTGTAGGCATCCGGCAGTCATCATCACACGTCTAGGGGAGCGTGACTCGCACAGTCCTCCCATGACTCCAGGTATTGGAGGATAAACAGTGGGCAACACTTCCACTCCTCCCAGCAGGACCAGGGTCAACACCTTATCGTGGGATCTCATGGAGTCTCAATTGTTCTTGGAAATCTGTCATCACGTAGATTGTTCCAGTAATCTGTTTTTCTGCATGATACTCACTGGTACATAATCTGCAATGTAAACACTCGTACACATATTACAGCATATGCATCTATATTGTTCATAACCAATTGTTACCCATATAACAACCTCTACACATTCAAAATACTTTGATATGTATGATATCAATCCTAGAATTTATAAAAGAAAATTTGCTCACAGAGATATCAATATGTTCAATAAAATTTCTCATTTCAGATGCTGCTTCGGTTTAGTTTATTCATGTTCTATTTATGACGCACTGCTTTAATCATATTCACAATGTAGTTACACTTTTATTCCCTTTCTTTGAATCATATTTGAAATGCAATGAAATAATTCGATAGATATTTTCATCTATAATGTCTAATCTATAATTTCACATTCTTGCAATGTTAATTTAAATGCCATATTGCATACTGGTGTCCATGCCCTAGTAAATTAAAAAAAAATAACAGCATAAATCCTGTATCACTAAATTGAAGTAGCATTCTATCTTTATGGTTATCCATGTATCAGGGAGTAAAATTCATTCTTACGAGATCATTCAAAATAAATTTTATAATTTCATGGATAAGCTATGACCACTCTTTATTCATGACCAGTAAGCTGTGTGATTATGATTACAAAGCGGTAAGTTGGGCTAGTATGAGATTATGTCATACTCTTCAAATAAAATCAATGGGAATCAGTGAAGATAGTGATATGTTAATAAAGAATATTGAACCTTTACCCTTAACTCCATATTAGTACAATACTACCTTGTTTATTATGTAACATGGCGAGAGATGAACCTCTATACTAAAAGAGCTTTTATTACCATTACAAAAGGTTAACCAATGCGAATCCATTGAATAGTATAGCTTATATAATACTGATCTTACGAATATGTGGACTACTAGAATCTTATAGTAAGCCCGAGTATCACCATGTGAAATAGGTGAAGCAAGAAGGTCTCTTTTATATACGAGTAGATGCTATATCAGATAGGATTCAACCTTTATCAAGCCTATGAATGCCATTACTTCTATCCTTATTCCTACTTAACTGGTGAATGGTACCGGTTTATTACGGAATCACTTAAAGCACTTGAACCCTGCTTTTATATGTGAGCTCTAGTCCAAATAGACGTGGTATTACACTCAGTAAGCTATGAAGATCATATGGTTCACTGTCACTCAAATATTGCCCTTACTCTGATTATGGTTATACACTCCTTGTTATTACTAAATATACGTGTTACTTTAAGCTTATTGATCACTATTTATTATGGATTCTTATTAATTATAACTATTGTTATAATCACAACTGTAATTAACCGAGTCAAGTAGATCACAATTTTTGTACTAGTAATAAGCAGATATGTATGTTATTAGAATACCTGTATTTCAGATAATGAGTGCCATTTGTGAGTATCCATCCTATCGCTTCCCCTTTGTTCCCCTAGATATGGAAATCGGTCAATGGTAGAGATAGGTAGTACTAAGGTCATTAAGAGAATAGAGTCACCACTATTCCAGGAACATGAGCTTATCCTTATTTGCTATATGAGATACAATGAGTGCAAAGACAGGAAAAATTGTCAATATCAAGGAATGGCAATTTTGTGCTTCATCGGTGAGCAATTTAATCTTATACTTGATTCTTTGACTTCATCAAAACTTGTGTCGGCACTTTTCGCATCATTGATATCTCTCTGCACGCTGTTTATTGTTTTCTTTTTGCTTGTAAGTAAAATAATTATTATATCACCACGCATAGAATAGTTCATTTTCATTAAGTAGAGTTGAGATCAACACCTCTTAGGCCTGATCTCTGCACCATTCATCCTTGCACCTAAAACAGATAACTTTTGTACAAAATTGATAGACTTTCTGTTAATGTTTTGATTTTTGAGTAGTTCTACAATACCAAGCACGACTATCATAAAATTTCTCTCTAAATGATACTGCCTAAAAGAGATAGCCACTACAAGCAGTTACTCAAAAGCTGATCGATGTTCAGGTTCATGATAAAGCTACAAAATTGCTGAATATTTCTTCTTTTGTTCTCCTCCTGTCTCAGCTTGATCATTGAGTGCTTTATCATGATAAATGCACTCATAGATTTTCTTTCCTGTGTCCTAGTATGTCTCTCTGCAACATTCAAAATGGAAAATAGTTTTGTTAATTCTCTTAATTGATGGATCACATTGTCAAACTTAAAATTAGCTTTATATCGCTCATTATCGAGTTTCATAACCTTATTTATTATTAATTTTGAGTTTCTTTACTAAATTCGCTGCTATATGTTGATTTAATGCTATCTTAAGCTCTTCCTTTGCTGCAATTGCCTTGCCAAAGTAGAAGCGTCTCATATACGTAGTGCATAAAGAGAAATTGTATCTCTTTCTCTTCCTGAGAGATAAGAACCTGTACTGAGCCTACATTTTAATATCTTAATATTAATTACATGGTATTCTTAATCTTTTCTTCAAGGTGATTAAGGTATCCAGGGATCCGCATTACTTGCAGGTCTTTACTCTTAACTTTAGTCTCCTTCAATTTTTATATTTTAACCTTGCATTTGAGACAACTACGATTTCTGGATGGTTTGATTAGCTTTACTGTCAGCCTAAACACACCTTCCCTCCCAAGGCATTAAAGGAAATTTGTCCATGTTATATTACAAGTTGGTGTGGCTGCTTCGAAGTGACTTCAAATGGCCAGATATCATAGTGAGTATATCAACTCCAATAGATTACCAACTTCAAATAGAGCATACCATAGCTTCAATCTGCTAAATATATTTGTTAATTTAAAGGAAGCATCTTCAGTGAGGAAATCTTTGCAAATCCTGGCTGCCTCCAATCCCAACTCCTGGGCACTTAGATCATCTTTAGTCATGAGATTCTTTGCTTTTGTTTGTAAATGAAAAATGGAAGCGGTTTTATAGCGTCTTTTGGAGGCACTATTTCCTTCACTCTGCTAACAACATGCCCGCAATTAAACTGCCCACAACTAATACATAGTATGTACAATGAGTGAAAGATGGAAACTAAAACATGAAGCTCGGAACGTTTTTCATATCCAACAGAAATAGATTTATTACCGACTGGGAGTACAGATTAATATGTAATACTTACATGGAGATAATATATTGGCAAATAATAATAAGAGCGATCATCCAACTCCTCTTCCAAGATTACACGCTGACAGGATTACATGGCCCAGGACCCACCCTGTTAGTGCCAATTCTCAAATACATCACCCATCAGTTGACAGTCCCCGTCATCTCACTCACTAAAATGTCATCACCATGTCAACAATATCAAAAAAATATGAACAACTCTTTTCCTTTTATTTCCTATCCTATAATCTATTATTGGGCCAACAACTCATTTGTTGTGTTATTTCTTCATACTCCTTGCCTATTTATAGGTATCAACTCATATATTTCAGATATACGACTCTCTCACCTTTTGTCAGTCTACATTTTCTGCTAATTCATGCACAACTTCTGCTAGGAGTTAATGAGTGAACCTTCGGACAAATTAAGGATCCTTAGGGAGATGATGAAACATAGAGGAGTTTTGTAATGGAAAAATTAACTTTATTGGACGAAGATGAACGCAAATGCCTACACAGAAGGACATATCTCCAAGTTAACATACATAAAGGGAACAGATAGTTCTTATAGGAGGAACACTTACACAATAAATGGTGCATCTGAACTTAAACAGTCATCCTATGAGCTACATGAACTTTCCAAGCCTGTAATAAAACTGCCTACAAAATTAAGTATCCATCAATTATCTACTCTTGCAGTAATTTACACGTACTGATATCCAAGACTAAGTTCAAAAAAAGTATTACATCAATTCAAACCGGCAATCATGTTATGTATTTACTATTATGTAGAAGTAGCTTGGTCTGGACTCTGAAGTGTAAAAGTAGCATTAGGATTCTAGCATCAAGATTCTGCGACAACACCAACTTTCTCCATAATTTTTAAAACACATTGCCTCACATCAGTTGTGGAGTCTTAGTCTGTTGAGAATGGTCTATTGTATATCAGTGAGGTGTTATTTCCCTCTTGTTATACCAAGGAAATGTTTTCCTGAAGACATCCATAATAAAGGTCCAGAAATTCTTCGATAGCAAAACATAGTCTCCAGAAATGTCGCTATAAGAAGATGGCTTGCCATTATAGACATCACATAGATAGCACCCCCAAGTCGTAGAGGAATCACAAGGCATTTACAGAGTATAAAGTTTTGTTCAAAAGAGCCTGCAAAGTGATGCCCTGTTTTCCATGTCACGCTCAGTGAAAACAACATTTTATCTACACTCTATACATGAAATAAATCCCCATAGGTTACAAACCTAATGCATATGCCCTAAATAGTAAACACCTAGGGAACCAAAAACTGTTCACTCTGTAGATTCTGAGGATAATAAATCAGCTAATAGAGCAAGCATGGACTCGGTCTTCTTTCTGTCTTCAAGGATAAACTATTGTATTTCAATTATGCATAGCGTTTCAACGGTTTATCACCACCCGCATGCAAATATAAAATTCGAGCATGGTTATTTTGATCAAGTACAAACACAAAAGAATCGTCTCTGCCCACCGGGAGACATAATAAAACAACAGCTTAATTCAAAAGTATGAACAAGAAGGTGATTTTTGAAGCTAGAATTTATTTGAAAGTTTCAGACTGATCGAATATGTTTAGTTGGGCAGGGCGTCTTACCGATAGTTATGGCGCAGACCTTTCAGTGTTTTTTTTTTTAACGGTATAACCCCGAGCTTCCCTAACTTAAGTATCAGGTTTAACCGGAATGGTCTAAATTTCTTTGTAAATAAAATTTCTGAAATGGAACAGATGGAATTCGGAATTTAGGAAGATGAACCAAATAATATGGATTCCCGGTTGTTCTTCTCTATAAAATGCTCCAAGAGTAGAGGGTGGAAGAAGCCAAAATGATGAAATTCCATATAGAGGAGCCCAATCCTCCATTAATGACCTAAGAAGTAGCGTTCCACACCAAAATAATACTATGTCAGATTAGGACTGTAAAAATTTTGATTCTATATTTTATTTATTTATTCAGGTTTGTCGTGGAGAAAACGTTTGGAGACCCTTATAGACTTCTAGAAAACATAAAATGAAAAATATAAATCATAGAAATACTCAGAAGATGATTGTTTCTTCAACAGTAATACTTTATGTGCTATTATAAAATTTAAGTATTGTTTCTTCAACAGTAATACTTTACGTTGATCATTTGATACTGTTTTACCCTATCATATCAAACTGGATTTTGGCATCATGCTTAAGCTTTTCTTAAGATAGTATTCTATTCTAAAAAAAGTCATCATCCCAGTAAAAATGCAATGAGCATATTTGAGTTCAGTATTCACACGATGGCCAGGATTTAAAAAAAAAACACGATTGTCAAACAATTCTATAAGATGACGTGTTGAGTACTAAACAAATTTTGAACTTAAGTTAGTTTAATGAGAGGGATTTAAGTTAGGGTGACATTTATTGTAGTGATCATAAGGAATTCATGGATTACCTTAATGCATGTTACACAAATAGCAAGGAGTTAAAGAAATGTAATAACCCTATTTTAAATTTTGAGTCATTTTAACATCCTTGTGTTCAGAGAAAAAGAGATCGAACGAGTTTACGAGCCAGTCGACCCTTTCGCAGGGATTTAGCCCTCACCATTGGTGGATAAGGGAGGTCGAGATACCAAAGCCGAATTTAATAATCTTAGGTTTTAAATTGAGTTGAGGTTTGGGCAAACTTTTATATGCCCGGTTTCGGACCCTTTGTATTTAGCGTATAAAATATATATGTGTGGCGCAATGGTAGCGCGTCTGACTCCAGATCAGAAAATTGCGTGTTCGATTTACGTCGGGTTCAGTTAACGCTTGCCAATCTTATATATATAGACACATGCCATCCCACCGTGATACTAAATTGTTAAACTCTACCATATATATACATATTTTTAACGAAATGATATTCGTCTATTAAACCCGCGACTGTAGAAACTTTGGTTTAATGCGGTTTTCATATGACACACACCCCCGACCTGACCACGACACCTCAGCGGATGATAGCCCGGTGCCAAGGTTTCCCTTACGCACGAGTCCGACTGAGCGGCGTCGGTGTAGTCGGTTATCAGTTTTACGATGGTTTCAACATCTGTATCCACATTGGTATCGTGTCACACTTTATATGCTCCGGTCGGTTCCCTTTTAATTAGTCGTGAAAACTGTTGCATTGTCTGACATTGCTGTTCTTCAGAGGCTTCTCAAACCTCTCCATAACCTTCATGATGCATCTTCCCTTTGTGGATATATGGAAGCCTTCTACACACTACGCAAGTCTATTGCTTCAACGATAAATACGCTGGCAGATTATTTGTATTCTTTCCCTTCACCACCACGAATTTTGCTTTGTGCTCGTCTGATTGCAGGTGCATCCAATATGATGCTTCCATTTATTCCAGCAGAAGGAGTCAGACAGATGTTCTTTCCGAACACTGTCCCTGTATATTAGAGACCGGCAACTGTGCATTGCATCAAGGGAGAGAGTCACCGTCAATGATTATCAGGAGACCATTTTCCTCATCGATGAGCGAAGTTGTAGCTGTGTCATTCGCTTTGATTCGTGAGTAGGTAGTTAATCTGTTATGTTCCTGGTGATTTCAATCCTATTGGCAACTGTATACTGTGCACATTCTGGACGAGAGGTTAATGCTGTTCATGGTGATTCTGATTTGTGTTTTCAAGATTTGCTCTAGTTAGACTTTCATGTCTGTAATTTGTTGGTCGCCCTCGTGAACATGACTGATGGG
This sequence comes from Pinus albicaulis, assembly GCA_034641835.2. Taxonomy (NCBI): domain Eukaryota; kingdom Viridiplantae; phylum Streptophyta; class Pinopsida; order Pinales; family Pinaceae; genus Pinus; species Pinus albicaulis. Next base: position 1,699,506,506 of record CM076578.1, read on the forward strand.
TATGTTGGCTGTTTGTTCATTGAATTGAATTCCCAAAAACAGTAAGGGGCTTTATTCAATTTCGTGCTCGTCAAAACAAATAAAATTTCTGTGAATCGCAACCTAAATCATACACCTTGTATCGTGTTTCATCATCTGGAGCTACTGTCACCTGTGATTCCAGTGTCAGCCTGATCTATAAATACTGTGCAAAGTTGTCTGGAGATGAGTAAGTGACTAGAGCTGTTGTTAATTCAACTTCTGTTTAATATTTCAGGAAATTTTTGTACATTGGTGGCTTCATTATTAACCTGAACGCTTATTGTGTGCCAATTTTATCTCGATTTCTTCTCAAAATTTAGGTAGGATATCTAAATAATTCTCTATTTCAAAGTCACAGACTTAGAATTGGCATAAAATTGTGAGAAAAGAGTGCAGAGTTTGAATCGGACAGTATAAACAAAGATATACACATTTTGAATTATAAAAAGCATTTTTCATTGGTATTTAATAGAGCCATGTCCCTGTAATTCAAAAGATTTAGACACAAAGTCTCATGGATGAATAGGTATCTTGATTCTTAACCATAATGATTCGAGACTTTAGGCTCTAAAGGACCGAGGAAGAGATAACAAAATGGTTAGCTATGTTTGTATGCAGGACATGAGCGGATAATGTTGCAGGACTATCTATATGTTGGTAATAATGAATAACTAAGAGTTGATGACAGAGGAATATGGACAGGATCTTGATACAACTTGAAGCAAGTGTGCAGATCCAATGAAGTCATGCTGACAGTACATTGATGCAGATTTAGAGCAAAGAGAGATTTGATTTTGTAGGTGTAGGTAACTTTGTGAATTGAATTGGTGCTGAGCAAGCTGAACAGAAATGTGTTATTGTAAATTTTGGGTTGTTTGCAGTAGTGATTTTACTCTTTCAATGAATATAAACCAGAATGACAGCGTCCTTTAAAATGAATGTTGAAGCATATTGCTCTTTTTGAATGGCTTATAACACAGTTTGCTTATAATACAGTTGCTAAATTTAAGCTCAAAATCTGTTTACCTTCCCTAACACCATCTTACTAATAAGTCTGAGAGTTTGAACAGGCTCTGATCTGCATTAACGTTTTTAAATTTTGGGAACAGCCAGAGACTGGTTTACCCAAGCAGTAGCTTCATAAATGAATTCTTAATGGGCTTATAAGGTCGTAAGAGGGTTTGAAACTGCCCTCTGATACCAAATGTAATAACCCTGCTCCCAGAGTTCTAGAATTTGTACCTATTTGAACTTTTGTTTAAGTAAAACCGATCTAATAAGACATTGAAATGGTATAAATTGAAGTTTCAGCTTGCATAATTAACCTATATGTAGAAGAATACCTTAAAATCAGCACAAACTTACGAATCCTGAAGCGGCTGAAGATTTGCTGGTGATGTCGTGAACAGAACAGATTACTGGGGCAATCGAATCCTCCCAGCCAAATCCGGGACTAATCCCAGACCCAGAGGGTGTCCCCTCTGTCCCCCGTGCCCAGATTTCCAAGAACAAGAGACTCCTTCCCAAACACTGCAAGCCGGCATTTCCTTCCTTCTCCTTTCAGCAGAAACCATTTCTTCTCCTCCAAGAAAACATCCCCCCTTCTCCTCCATACCACCTCCTTTAAATAATCTCCTTCCACCGCCTCTATCTTCCTGAAGCCTTATCCTTATTAATGATGATATTTTATGCATTTATGGTGGTATGCTTTTCATTATGTTTGGATATGAATATAATCTAAACAATCTTCCTCCACCGCCTCAAACTTCCCGAGGCCTTATCCAACCTTATGTTTACCTTAAATGTTGTTATGGTGGGTGATCCCCATTAATGTGCGTATGTATACACATTTATAAAGGTGGGATTTTATTTAAGTACTTTTTATATAATTCTTTAATATTGCATATTCATCTTTATCTTAAAGATTTATTAACTTAAAGATTTTAACTTTATTATTTCATTTCTTTTATTACCTTGTTTCATAAGATTTTATACTTAGATGATCGTAATATATATATAGATCTGAAATCTTAATATTAAGTCCCCAATCTTTGTAATCTTGATATTAGGTGGGCGTACTAGTGCGATGTGGACGGTATAGGTAGGTGTAGCTATCAAATGCCTATATCGTTCACACGCTAATATTGTTTTGGGTATAACAGGGGAATGGGTCGTTACAATGTAGGATGAATTTATTAGAGTTGGAAGAGTTCTTGGATGACAAACTAACTCATATGTCTGAGGGCATTATTATAGGACAAGTTGCCAGTTCAAGTCCTTTTACGGACAGTCGGTTGGTCGGTCTTGCAGACTACAGACCTAATGTTCTGAGTGGGCCATGATGACAATTCGCGGGAAGTGGAGACTTCATTATTAACGCTGAGACTATTGATAGAATTTGTCTAAAACTATGTCAAGGATCACTAAGTGAAATCCATCCCGTATTAAACTTATTGAAACCAAATCATTTAATACATGTGTTGCAACACGTAAACACTGATCACAGATTGGCCTTCAGGTTTATAGACTAATGAAGAAGGATCTTGTTCTTAGCCCTCAAGTATACTATATTTTCGCTCATAAATTTTGTAGTTTGGAAATCTATGGTTGTGCCTATGACCTGCTTTATCAATTATAGAAAATAATTCAGCTTCTGAGATCTTTGGAATGATTATCTCTACTTATCATGCATTTAGTACCAGAAATTTTGTTGTTTGTTTTTGATGTACTGTTTAGTATCTATACTAAGGCCAGAATGGTTCATGAATCATAAATTTTTTTTTTTTGAATGGGGAGGCATAGATTGATACCCGATTCAAGGTCTACACCTTTGGAGCTGACGTATAAATATTCACACATCATTCTTTAGTTCCAAATTTTCATTCAAGGTATTTACCTATGAAGAATGAATACCGAATCACTTAATGTTGTAAGCGACCAATAGGCCACAGAGATTTAATAAACTTAAATCTATCTATTATCTTCCATAGCTAAGACAGAAGACTCAAAAGACTCAAGCAGATTTAACATCAATCTTAACTAACAGGTCTGAAAGTTTGAACAAGAGCTCCGATACCATGATTTCAGCATTTCAAACAAACACTTATCTGATTTTTAAATTTAAACATAAATTTGAATGAAAGGAGATTTAAGCATAAATTCTAATGCGAGGAGATTCACAGTTTATCATTTAACTTTAAGTTTACAAAATAACTAGCTTATGCTTAGAAGAATACCTGGAAACTAAAATCAAAACCTGAAACAAGTTGTTGATTGCTTGAGCCATGCTTCCTCTCTTCAACGCAGCGAACAGATTACAGAATCTATCGGTTCCTCCCACCCAATTTAGGAAACATTCCTAAATCTAGAGGACGCCTCCTCTGCCCCCGTGCCCAAAATTCTGAGAACACCGAGTCTCCCTTCCACAGTTTATCACTTTCAATCCATCCCTTTGATAATAACACCCAATTTTTATGCAAGAACACAAGACCCCTTCTCCTTCATGTCTCATAGTTTAAATAACATTCCCCTCCACCGCCATCACATTACTGCACTGCCATAACATTCCTCCACCGCCACAACTCCATCGAGATTTGATTTACATTAATGTAGAAATGAATGTCTTTATGGAAATGACATTCGATTAATTGAGGATATGAATGTCATATATGGTTGTCTTATTCATGGTGCTTTTGTCTTTAATTTAAGTATCTTTTAGATTAATTGTTTATATTTGAATATTTATTCTTAATTTAATTAATTAACTTTATATATATTTTTAATTAAATTAAATTATTTTCCTTTATTAGTCCACTTACATATAATATATATATATATATATATATATATATATGACGTTTTATCATATCTCGGCGAGATAAAACGTAAGGTGGTTTTCAATTTATTTTCGAACTTAGGTAATCTTAAATATTAGCCGGTATGTATACTAGTGCGATGTGCACGATATATGCATGTGTAGCTATCAAATGCGTATATCGTATACACGCTAATATTATTTTGCTTATAACTTGGGAATGGGTCGTTACAACCAATATTAGTCACTGAAAACACTATGCCCATATAACATTGTTATCAAGGAAAATCATTAGTCATCAAATCAAATCATAGAAATCCCAAATTTCTATCATAGTGAGATCTATAGTCCATAACATACCTCAATCATCAAGTCAAAGTTCTAAGTCATTATCATGTCAAAACTCCAAACACTACTCATCTATATTAATCGATCAAATCTAGTCAAACTATAGCAGCACAAACTTCAAAGGTTAAATTATATGCTTATCCTGGTCACCTGCAAACACAAGTTCAGTCTACATATTCATATTATAGTAAACATTTCAACTTCCCTTCTCAGAACTTTTTGTTGTTTGCTTCATGTCTGTAGCACTGACATCCTTCAGGGGAAAATCTAATTTTATGCACAAAACTTCATTTTATGTCCCGCAGGCATAGTCACACCCATAGGCCTTCCTCTGTGCGGTTGAGGGGCTACAATCGCATTTGTAAGCCTGCTTCCGTGTGACTGAGGCTTAGAGCAAGAGAAAACTCTCTCTTCTCAGATCAGAACTTTGTTGCAGATCAACAATGTCAGATATTTGTCTATTCATGCCCATAAATCATACTTAACAATAAAGAATATATAATGCAAGTGATAATGGGAGTAATACTCTTATAGAGATATTCTCCCCCTGAATGGGAATCCACTTCAGTCATCTTCATTCATGCCATCAACCTGTCTATAATGTTATAATGCATCAACAAATCTGTTAGATCATTGTAATATCCCCAAAGGGAAATAACCAGTAATACACAGAAATATGCCAGACAGATATACAAAATACAATGCTGGAACCAGATCATGGAACAAGTACACATAAAATGCCAGAAAACTAGGCCATTTTATTAATCTGAGAATACATATAGAGGAGTACAAGATAATCAGAATGAGTGCACCTATCCTTGCCCTAGGCAAGTGGAGACCCTCTCAGAACAAATAATGGCTACAAATAAGGACAGCGTCCTAGCTGGCTGAAGAATCTGCTATGAAGAACTGCTGCTGCAATGCACTGGAACTATAAGCTGGAAACTAGAAAGATGGCTGATCTCAATCCTCCGACAACCCCAGAATAGGTGAAACTGATACTCCACCACCAATCAAGCCCTCACCAGTGAAAACGCTGTCTCTGCTAGTGACAGCGCAGAAGACAGATGAAACGCTGGCCACAAGTCCTCCAGATGAGATGATCAACTCCTCAAGGCTGGAAACACTGAAAATGTCGCCAAACCCCACACACAAGACCCTGCTCATCAGATCAGCGTCCTCCCTGACTGGATCTGTGTCCTCTCTGCCCAGATCTGCTGGATCTGAGTCCTCCCTATCCAGATCTGCGTCCTATCACTCCAGATCTGCGTCCTGCAAGGCTAGATCTGCTGCTATCTCTCCAGATCTGCGTCCTCCAAGGCTGGATCTGCCAATATCTCCTCAGATCTGTATCCTCCAAGGCTGGATCTGATGCTATCTCTCCAGATCTGCGTCCTCCAAGGCTAGATCTGCCAATATCTCCTCGCATCTCGCGTCCCTCCGCGCCGGATCCGATGCCCTCCAGACCGCGGCCCTCTCTCTCCGGACTGCGACTCCTCCGCACCAGATCTCAGACCGCGTCCTACCCGGCCCGCATATGAGTCTTCCCGCCGGGATCTCTGCGTCCGTCTCCCGGATCGCCGTCCCATTCCTCGGATCTCGCGTAGCCTCAAGAAGGGGTCTCTTTTCCGCGAAGTCTCCACCCGTAAACTACCGCAATTACCACTCGAAACCGAAGGATGATGCTAAGAAAATAACCCACAAAAGTGTACCGAAGTCCCCCGAGGCTAAGGATGATACTCGTAAAACAACCTTACTGTGGCGTGCACTCGAAGTCCCCCGAGGCTAAGGGTGAGATCTCCGACCGGAGACACTCAGTTTGCACTAAACAGTGCTGCAGACCGACTAAACAACCGGCGTGCTGAAGTAGACAGAAGTCTAGCTCTCAATATCAATATCAAATCATCAATGCCAAAATGAGGTGAGAACCCCACCTTTTATAATGCCAAACTCCCTCCAAAACCTTGACTGCGTCCTTCACTCTCCTTGGCCTGCGCAGTTAACCTTGGGTCAGCGTGAGGCCTCCCCTCATACTCATGTGGACCCCCAAGGCCCCCTCTCTAAGTTATAACATCAATCAACTAGGAAAAACACTTTATTTATTATTTCTAGCTAAAGCGGCAAAATTAAACAAAAATGAAATATTCCAATTAGCAATGCTAATTAGGAATATTACAGTCTCCCCCGGCAAAACGTTGCTTGTCCTCAAGCAACTGAAGTGATGGATGCTGTAAAATCTGCTCGCTCTCCCAAGTGGCATCCTCATCCGGCAAAAATTGCTTGTTCTCAAGCAATGCTTGAACAAGCCTACTCTCTAGCTGATGCTCCCCACCAATACTGCAAAATGTGCCTGGGTCCCACTGAAACCTCTCTGTCTCCTGCATCACCCTGATACGAAGGGATATCTCAATGCCAGGATCCCAAACTGGCCTCTCATGGTACCAGCCAATCAATAGTCCTCCCAGATCCCATCGCCACTGTGGCCAATATTCGCACAAGTCCCACGGCTCGGGCTGTGCACCGCCTTTGGCTATGACTAATGCTCTAAGCAGTGAAGACCACCAGCAAGCATCAATGCTCTCGGGCTCCTGGTGTGATGTACCTGTGACTACATATGTTGCCTCTACAACTGCATACCAACTCATCACCTCTCTCCAATCCACGTCCTGACTCAATCCCATGCTGATCCTGCTCTCCTGAAATCGGGATGGAGTGCTGAAGAAATGATGTCCTGTGCTGCCCTGCCAGCTGGAATCTGTAACCTCTGTTATGTCCAAGGGTCCCTGCCCGACTGTGCTCCCTACGAATAATACCGTACCATCTAGAGGGTACCAACTCATGATCTCTCGCCAGTCCATCCTAGAAGAAGAATCTAATGTAGCAACAACAACGGTATATGGAACAGGCCTGGGATGTTGCCGCCAACCTGTAATCAACTCCCACTGCTCTACCCTGTCTGTCAATGGAAGCTGCCTGTAGAAGGAAGCCCCTCTCTCTATAATGGGCAAAAGTGGGCAAGGTATGTTGCAAGCCCCATCGATGTACTCCTGGAGAGTGCTACCCACTAAAAACGCAGCAGCTTTGCTGAATGCGAGTACATCTATCTGTGCCTCATCCCAGTGTCAACCCAGAGATGGATGCTCCAACATATCCAACAACTCCCGCTGTCTACTAGCCCCCTGCATAACAATCCCATCAACCTCCAACACCTCCAGAGGATATGGATCTGTAACAGCTGTCACCGTACTCGATGTCAATGCAGCTGACTGCTCACCCTGGACACTAGTATATAGCTCCGGTCTACTGTCACCATCCATGTATGACTGCCCTCGCTCCCCAGAAGCGACCTCAACTGATCCTATGGACTCGTGTGAAAAGGAGTCCTCACCCTGGCATACAGAAGGAATGCCCTCCTGTTCTACCTCCGCCATCTCATCGGCATCGAACATGCCATCCACCCTCTCGACAAGGTGTCGATACAGTGTCTGGAGCCCAGACACATACTGGGATACTACCTCTGCTGTACCCCGTATCCTCTGCTCATGCATGATCTCGACATGCCCTGAGGGAAAAATGATGCATGTCTCCCTCATGACCTGCTCCCCAAGCGTAAGCTCAATGATGACTGATGCACCACCTCTGAAAGGGATCATCTCATCCCCCAACCTGTGGCTGTCAACTAGCACACCAACCCAGTGCCACTGCTGAGAAGTCTCTCGCCTAGTGTACTGAGTGTCATCCAAATATCTTGGGTGAACCTCGCGTACCCTGCTGCTCATGCCCCAAGTGCCAAAGGTCAAAAACATAATCAACTGTACCTGTGAGTGATGTCGAAGCGAGTCAGGTGTGTGAGTCCCCACAGATACTGCCAAGTATCGCTCCTCTGTCTCTCCATCGATCCTGGGTGAACTACTCCCAAAGGTAAGCCTGATGTCCCTACCCATGAGTCTCTCTGGAAGGAATGCTCTAAGTCCCTGCTATGTAGCACCGTATGCCCTCGCATACCACTGATCATCCATACACTCCTCGACATGCCACTGCACACTGAGGCATACCCCTGAATACTGCTGGATACCCCATGCTACTACTGTACCACCCTGTACCGTCTCGTGCCCTGACTGTGTCCAGAAATCCGTCACTCCCCGCGTGCTCTCAATGTGATGTAGGGCACTTCTACTCCTCAATGTAGTCCCACACACTACGGTACACCACCATGTAGCTCCATGTCTACCAGTAGTCGACTGATCACTGCTAGAGGCTCCCACACATCCATGGATGTGATGTCCTAGAGCTGTGCCTCTACATATCGGACTACCACCAATCGGTAACATCGTCTCCACCGTCGCATCACTATACCTGCCAATGAAAGGATCATCACTCCAAATCCTCCTCAAGGGGTCCGAGAAGTGAATCTCTCTAAGTGTCAGTAGTGTTACCACCACTGCTCGGCTCTGCTGCGTCCTTTGTGCCCCACACAAAGGTGAAGAATCCTTGGCTCCATACAATGCGCCATCTGGTGGCCTGCCAATGCCACCTCCTCTGACAAACTCCTGCCAAGGTATGTTGACCACCCCGTGATCCCGTGTACGAGTGTCACACCAAAACAATCTAGGGAGTCTGCCCATAAACTGGTTGGCCACTGAAGCTGACTGAAACTGTACATGCTCTACTGCTAGGCCAACTGTACTTTCCAAGACATAGTCAGCCGACCTGCCTGGGAAACGGTAGGTGATCCCTCCTGGATCCCAATGCCAATCTGGGGTCCCTGTATGCTCATCACCTAGGAACTCCTGCTGAACTGCACCTGGGTCCACCACTATCTCCATAGCCCGCTCCACCGAGTACCAACTCACAATCTCTCGCCATCCAACCTCAACACGTGGCTGCTGTACCCTGTGCAACTCTGATCGTCTCATACCACTATCCAAGTCAACATATGAGACCTGACTAGGTGGCTCTGCCTCTCTCTCTCCAACGGGAAGAGATGACGCAACAACACTGCTAGTCCCATCCATGCATACCTGAAGGGGAATGATCTGACACTCCAACGTGCTCTCTGGTTGTACCATCAGGGAATCCAGCTGTTCCCCAATGCGGACCAACTTGGCCGCCGACTTGGCGCAAGTCACTCTCATACCCTCCAGCTCCTGGTCCTGCAACAAAATGGTCTCCCGTACTGACGCGGCCTTCTCCCTCAAAACTCGAAGGTCCGTCCGAAGCCGATGATACCGCTGTCTGCGACCATCATCCAATACCTTTGTATCTCCTAGTGCCTCATCGATAGTGGATATATCTCCTGATACCTCACCCATCTGTCGTGTGCTGCTACCACCCGAAGACTCAAACATGGCTCCAGTCATCACCTCAGTGGATGGCTCTATCGGGGTAGGCTCTACCTCCTCCACTACGATATCAACCGGCACGGTCAAGGAGGACTCTAATGATGGTGAGTCCTGTGTCACACTAGGTGTATCCTCGAACTCCCTGCAATCCTGTGTGTCCTCATCCTCCAAGTGCGAGGGAGTTCGATGACTGATGACTGATGCACCACCTCTGAAAGGGATCATCTCATCCCCCAACCTGTGGCTGTCAACTAGCACACCAACCCAGTGCCACTGCTGAGAAGTCTCTCGCCTAGTGTACTGAGTGTCATCCAAATATCTTGGGTGAACCTCGCGTACCCTGCTGCTCACGCCCCAAGTGCCAAAGGTCAAGAACATAATCAACTGTACCTGTGAGTGATGTCGAAGCGGATCAGGTGTATGAGTCCCCACAGATACTGCCAAGTATCGCTCCTCTGTCTCTCCATCGATCCTGGGTGAACTACTCCCAAAGGTAAGCCTGATGTCCCTACCCATGAGTCTCTCTGGAAGGAATGCTCTAAGTCCCTGCTGTGTAGCACCGTATGCCCTCGCATACCACTAATCATCCATACACTCCTCGACATGCCACTGCACACTGAGGCATACCCCTGAATACTGCTGGATACCCCATGCTACTACTGTACCACCCTGTACCGTCTCGTGCCCCGACTGTGTCCAGAAATCTGTCACTCCCCGCGTGCTCTCAATGTGATGTAGGGCAATCCTACTCCTCAATGTAGTCCCACACACTACGGTACACCACCATGTAGCTCCATGTCTACCAGTAGTCGACTGATCACTGCTAGAGGCTCCCACACATCCATGGATGTGATGTCCTAGAGCTGTGCCTCTACATATCGGACTACCACCAATCGGTAACATCGTCTCCACCGTCGCATCACTATACCTGCCGACGAAAGGATCATCACTCCAAATCCTCCTCAAGGGGTCCGAGAAGTGAATCTCCCTAAGTGTCAGTAGTGTTACCACCACTGCTCGGCTCTGCTGCGTCCTCCGTGCCCCACACAAAGGTGAAGAATCCTTGGCCCCATACAAGATGCCATCTGGTGGCCTGCCAATGCCACCTCCTCCGACAAGCTCCTGCCAAGGTGTGCTGACCACCCCGTGATCCCGTGTACGAGTGTCACACCAAAACAATCTAGGGAGTCTGCCCATAAACTGGTTGGCCACTGGAGCTGACCCAAACTGCACATGCTCTGCTACTAGGCCAATTGTACTCTCCAAGGCATAGTAAGCCGACCTGCCTGGGAAATGATAGGTGATCCCACCTGGATCCCAATGCCAATCTGGGGTCCCTGTATGCTCAACACCTAGGAACTCCTACTGAACTGTACCTGGGTCCACCACTATCTCCATAGCCCGCTCCACCGAGTACCAACTCAAAATCTCTTGCCATCCAACCTCAACTCGTGGCTGCTGTACCCTGTGCAACTCTGATCGTCTCATACCACTATCCAAGTCAACATATGAAACCTGACTAGGTGGCTCTGCCTCTCTCTCTCCAACGGAAAGAGATGACCCAACAACACTGCTAGTCCCATCCATGCATACCTGAAGGGGAATGATCTGATGCTGCAATGTGCTCTCGGGTTGTACCATCAGGGAATCCAGTTGTTCCCCAATGAGGACCAACTTGGCCGCCGACTTGGCACAAGTCGCTCTCATACCCTCTAGCTCCTGGTCCTGCAACAAAATGGTCTCCCGTACTGACGCAGCCTTCTCTCTCAAAACTCGAAGGTCCGTCCGAAGCTGATAATACCGCTGTCTGCGACCATCATCCAATACCTCTGTATCTCCTAGTGCCTCATCGATAGTGGATATATCTCCTGATACCTCACCCATCTGTCGTGTGCTGCTACCACCCGAAGACTCGGACATGGCTCCAGTCATCACCTCAGTGGGTGGCTCTACCGGGGTAGGCTCTACCTCCTCCACTACGATATCAACCGGCACGGTCAAGGAGGACTCTAATGATGGTGAGTCCTGTGTCACACTAGGTGTATCCTCGAACTCCCTGCAATCCCGTGTGTCCTCATCCTCCAAGTGCGAGGTAACCATTTTAATGGTTGTCCTCTCCGACACTCGGTCAAGCTGGAAAGAGGTATCCGACTTGTCCACCCAAGCTTTTTCTGAGCGCCTGGATGACCCGTCAAGTGTCGGTAGATGGAATCTGTCCACTGTGCGCTGTAAGTCCCTATCATGTGAGTGCTTGTTCCCTCTGTGAAAGTTGTGAGGTCTACTATCACGCTGGAGCTGAACATAATCTCTACTAGCTGTGCGGTGGTAGTCTCCACCATGATGATGCCGGTGCCCCCGGTGTTGATCACGGAGTCTAATGCCATACTGGATCCGGATATATTTTCTGAACGAGAGAGCCTTCATGAACGCTGGTCCTAAAGCCTGGTACTCTGCAAGAATGTCAGCCATCCGAGCCGGATCTATCTCTCGCTGTGCTGCTGTCCTTGCGTCCTCTGGCAAGAAGGTAGGCATGGTAGGGCGTGTGGGTGTATGTGATGCCATATGTTGAGTGGCATCATGCTCCCGCAAATGGTGGGATGTGCCTGATCCCTCACCAATCCGAAATTCCCTTAGGGTTTCCCGCTGCCTAACCTCCACAGCAGTGAGTCTCTGTGACACTTCCTGTATGTATTGGAATACCTCTCTATACCAATCACCACCTGCCATTGGCATTTTCTGCTAGGTGCCTACAGGCTCCTCAGAAACTGCACGGCTTCTGCAAAACCATACTGCTGCTTAACTTCGACATCCGATTTACCCACTGAAAACTACTCAGAAGATTCCAAGAATTTGGGAAGGTGATCCTTGTCCAAAACCCAGAAAAACCCAGAAAACGTTTCTCCTAATTCCAAACTTCAAAATTTGACCCTTCATATTTTGGCCCTTTCTCCAACTGCGTTTTTGGTATTGCAACTGCTATTGCTCTGTATGATCTCTTTCCCGATGTCATAGACCACAGGCTGAGCCAGAATTATGCTCTGATACCACTGTAATATCCCCAAAGGGAAATAACCAGTAATACACAGAAATATGCCAGACAGATATACAAAATACAATGCTGGAACCAGATCATGGCACAAGTACACATAAAATGCCAGACTGTAATATCCCCAAAGGGAAATAACCAATGATACACAGAAATATGCCAGACAGATGTACAGAATAAAATGCTGGAACCAAATCATGGAACAATTACACATAGAATGCCAGAACACTAAGCCATTTTATTAATCTGAGAATACATATAGAGGAGTACAAGATAATCAGAATGAGTGCACCTATCCTTGCCCTAGGCAAGTGGAGACCCTCTCAGAACAAATAATGGCTGCAAATAAGGACAACGTCCTAGCTGGCTGAAGAATCTGCTATGAAGAATTGCTGCAGTGAAAACGCTGTCTCTGCTAGTGACAGCGCAGAAGACAGATGAAACGCTGGCCACAAATCCTCCAGATGAGATGATCAACTCCTCAAGGCTGGAAACACTGAAAAACGCTGCCAAACCCCACACACAAGACCCTGCTCATCAGATCAGCGTCCTCCCTGACTGGATCTGCGTCCTCTCTGCCCAGATCTGCCGGATCCGAGTCCTCCCTATCCGGGACCGCGCGTCCTACCACCCCGCACCGCGTCCTCCAAGGTCGGGATCTCGGCCGGTTATCTCTCCGCATCTCGCGCGATGGCCTTCAAGGTCGGATCCGCGACCATCTCCTCAAAGACCGCGGGCCTTCCGTTGACCTGCCATCTCCTCGCTCCGCGTCCTCCAAGGCTAGATCCGCCAACATCTCCTCAGATCGCGTCCTCCAAGTCGGATCTCGATGCTATCTCTCCGCATTCGCGCGTCCTCCGTGGCTAGATCTACCAGATCCGCGTCCTACCTGGCCCGCATCCGAGTCTTCCGCCGGATCCGCGTCCCGGCTTCCCCGGGATCAGCGGCCCTATCTCTCGGATCCGCGCCAGCCTCAAGAAGGGGCCCTCTCTCGCCAAGTTTCCCCCACCATAAACTACCGCAACTTACCACCGAAATCGAACGTGATACCAAGAAAATAACCTTACCAGGGCAGGCACTCGAAGTCCCCCGAGGCTAAGGGTGATACCAAGAAAATAACCTTACCAGGGCAGGCACTCGAAGTCCCCCGAGGCTAAGGGTGAGATCTCCGAACGGAGACACTCGGTTGCACTAAACAGTGCTGCAGACCGACTAAACAACCGGCGTGCTGAAGCAGACAGAAGTCTAGCTCTCAATATCAATATCAAATCCAACATGCCAAAATGAGGTGAGAGCCCCACCTTTTATAGTGCTAAACTCCCTCCAAAACCTTGACTGCGTCCTTCACTCTCCTTGGCCTGCGCAGTTAACCTTGGGTCAGCCTGATGCCTTCCCCTCATACTCATGTGGACCCCCAAGGCCCCCTCTCTAAGTTATAACGTCAATCAACTAGGAAAAACACTTTATTTTATAAAGTGAGGTGACTAAAGTGAGGTAACCCCTCTTATTTCTCACTTTATTTATTATTTCTAGCTAAAGCGGCAAAATTAAACAAAAATGAGATATTCCAATTAGCAAAGCTAATTGGGAATATTACACTTACCGCAACAATAAATAATTTACCGAGAGAATAATTTAGGAAATTTACTGGCATAAATAATAAACATTTACTGAGAGAGAAATAATACACAAACATAACCATGAAAGAACCCAGCAACAAATCACATAAACATAAACACAATGTTTAACCGGGAAAACCCCAAATCCGGGGAAAAACCTAAACAATGAAATTTCATTAAACATTGGCCAAAACCCTGGCCAATCCAGCCAAGTGAGCCTTCACCGCTCACCTCCAGGCCTACATTACAATGAAGTCTTTCCAGCCCTTTTATAGGCTCCATCACATGCAATACCATGGGTCAAAAACATGGGTGCACAAAACCATGTGCCCCAAAACCACCACTGTTTACCCTAGTCCACATTTACTCTACCCCGAGTCATGTTTACCTAACAATTCCCCCCTTAAACTTGACTTGGGGCTTCTTGACTAAATCCAGCCAAACCTGCTAAGTGAGACAACCCCGCTCACTCTAGCTCTTCCCCCCTCAAATTTTTACCCAGGGTAATTGTTAATTTGGCATCCCCCTATCACCTAGGTCTAACCCAGACTTTACCAGTGATTACCCAGGGGTACGCATGCCATACCAGGTCTTACAGCAGTATGCCCATTTACATGTAAAAAATTAACTCCATTATAATAATTTTTTTTTTTTTTTCATTTGCTAGTCTTTGTATGATTACATGGAGCACCACCTACCTCGAGAGCTTGCTCTATCCCAGGTCAACTCCTTTTCACCGTGTTGGGACTAGGACACGTCCATGAAGAATCCAGAGCATACTGCCTGTCTAACCGAGCTCATCCATGGATCCCATCGTGATATTACCGAGGCCCACCACCTTCATTCGGCATTCGAGGATTCATCCACTTCGCTAACTTCCAAAGCAAGTGGCTCGATACCATTTGTTAGGAATTACCGCAACAATAAATAATTTACCGAGAGAATAATTTAGGAAATTTACTGGCATAAATAATAAACATTTACTGAGAGAGAAATAATACACAAACATAACCATGAAAGAACCCAGCAACAAATCACATAAACATAAACACAATGTTTAACCGGGAAAACCCCAAATCCTGGAAAAACCCAACCAATGAAATTTCATTAAACATTGGCCAAAACCCAGGCCAATCCGGCCAAGTGAGCCTTCACCACTCACCTCCATGCCTGCATTATAATGAAGTATTCCCAGCCTCTTTTATAGGCTTCATTACATGCAATACCATGGGCCAAAACCATGGGTGCACAAAACCATGTGCCCCAAAACCAATATTATTTACCCTAGTCAAACTTGACTCTATCCCGAGTCAAGTTTACCTAACAGCAT
>CM076578.1:1699522125-1699860389 GCA_034641835.2 Pinus albicaulis
CTTTCAGCATATGATTATTCATGTAGAAAATTCAGTTTCCCACCCCGGTTTTCAGTTTTCACCTTATTACTCCAAAATAATTAAATGCCCTTTCCCATATCCATACATTTAATAACTGGAAAATAAATTTTGCTGAAAACACAAATTCTGGAAATTTTTCAGAATGTTGTAAATGCAGAAATAAAATAACAGCAGTAACAAACAGTCATTCAATACATCATAACTCAGAAATTTTTGGTCAAGGTGACCCTGGAAAAACCCCCTACAACTCTTGGGGAAAACCAGTCTGGAAGCTTCTCATTTATTCTGAAAAATGCTTTTACAGTGAGCAGTAATACACAGAAAATTACAGCAAACACAAAAATCACTTATCTTGACTTTCGTGCCACCCTCCACCTCGAAAAACGTGCCAAACAGCAAACAGAAATATTTCAGAGAAATTACAGCATTAAATGCTGTCTTAGCTGCCTCGAAAAACGTGCTAGGAATGACCGTACGGACTGTACGGATTGCGTACGGATGGGACAGCAGCCCCCTTTCTCGATTTTCGTGCCCAGAAAAATCTGCCTTGAAAATCGTGCTCCTTGCTGCTGTTCCAGCTCTCGAAAACAGTGCTGCCCCTCTCTCGAAAACCGTGAAAATGCTGTACGGACTTTCTGCCTTGGTTAATGTGCCAATAAACTCTGCTGTACGGATTTTCCAGCCTTGGGAAGTGTGCTCTCTTGCTGTACGGACTTGCTGTGCTGCCTTGCTGCTCTCCCTCTGCTCAGAAATCACTCTTCGGCTCCCTCTCCTCCTCTCTCAATCTGCTCATGAAAGAATGAATGACCTTTTCCTCCTTTTCCTCCTTTAACCTAACCCTAAGTGACTTTTGGGGAATCCCTAAATCCAATGGCTGAGATAGATTGAGATCTAGGGCTGAGATTAAATGCTCATTTAAATCTCACTTTTCATTTTTAATTCACCCCACTTTAATAAAGACCCACTTAGTCTTTTATTTCCAAAGTCACTTTTTCCTTTCTAATTTTACATTGACTTTATTTAAAGTCACTTTAACTTTAGTAACTTTATCACTTAAAGTCACTTTAAAATTAGATTTGGCTTTATAACTTTATAAAGTCACTTTAGTAACTTTATCACTTAAGTCACTTTTAAATTAGATTTAACTTTATAAAAATTTATAAAGTTACTTTAGGAGAAAAATTAAATTCTTTTGGACACTTTTCCTTAGGCCAAAGATCAAAGCCTTAGGGAACCACCTGTCCTCCGGTACCAAATTTCAACACTCCCTCTTACCGAGGAAGGTGTTCCTCACCACACCCATCTTGTCTCTGAAGTAGACATGCTTGCCCCGTGGTAAGGCTTTGGTAAGAATATCTGCAACCTGCTCATCGGTGGGAATATACTCAAGCTTCACAGCTCCTTTCTGAACATAGTCTCTGATGAAATGATATTTGATCCCGATATGCTTTGACCTGTCATGAAATACTGGATTCTCCGTGAGTTTAATGCAACTCTGATTATCACAGTAAATCACTGAAGGTCTCAACGGCTGACCAAATAAGCCAAACAACATCTTGCGAAGCCAGATGGCCGCACAACTAGCTGGTAGGCACCTCCATACTCTTGCTTCATTGAACAATGCCCCTGCGGCTGGCACCGCCCGTGAACAACGACACCTTCTGGACCCAACCCAGCAGCCCCTGAGTGCTCTTCTCGAGCTTCTTTGCCCAATCGAATCGGTGTAACACCTCGATCTCACTCCATCCCTGCACAATAGTCCAGACCATAATCCACTGTCCCCTGCAAGTATCGCAAAATGTGTTTTGCAGCCACCCAGTGAACCTTCCTAGGCTCACACATAAGCTGACTCATCGTGTTGACTGCAAAACAAATATCTGGTCTAGTGTTGACCAAATACATCAAGGAACCAATCAGCTGTCTGTACAATGTGGGATCCACCAACTCGGAATCCGAAGCATGAAGCTTCTTCCGGTTGGTGATCATCGGTGTCGACATGGGTCTACAATCCTCCATGTGGAATCTGCCAAGGATGTCCACAATATACTTCCCCTGTCCCAGGAAGAAATGCCCCTCCTCCTGCCACACCTCCAAACCCAAAAAGTAATGCATCAAGCCGATGTCCTTCATCTCAAACTCCGTCGCAAGATCTCTCTTGGAGTGCTCTATGAGTCTCTCTGCACCTGTAATGACTAAGTCATCCACATACAGCACCAGAATGAGAGGCTCCTCACCTATCACAATATAGTAAAGGTTCGGATCTTGCCTCACTCTTTGTGGAAAATTCCATCTACGCAAGTAAGTATCTATCTGCGGGAGTACAGGCTGCGGACACCGAACCATAAAGGGCAACTAACACGATTACGCACACATGGACTCCGCCCATGCACCTCTAAAACACACGAGCGTTGCTCCGTGTCCCTCCTCTGTGTGGGCTTCGACCCCAGAAATGCGGTCTTCACATCCATCGTTGGATCTGCCTACCAACCCATCTCTGCTATCGATATAATAATGGAGCGGATCGAAGTATACGAACACGGAGCGAAGGTCTCCTCATAATCAACTCCCTCTACCTGGGAGAACCCTCTAGCCACAAACCTCGCTTTGAATTTCTCAATGCTGCCATCTGCAGCATGCTTTACCTTGTAAAGCCATCTGGAAGTAACCATGGATTTGCCCTCGAGCCTCGGCACCACCTCCCAAACATCATTCTTCATGATAGAAGAATACTCCTCCTGCATGGCCTCTCTCCAGACCTGCTGGCTAGCTGCCTCCTCATAGCTAGAAGGCTCAGAGTCAAGGATGCTGGTAGCCATTGCCATATAGCTACAAAACCTCTCGGGTGGTCTGCTCTCTCTGACCGGCCTCTTAGGCTCAGCAACAGATGTGGCATCTCTCAAGGTGTCCTGAAGCCACTTGGGCTTCCTCTTCCCTGAGAGTCACTTCTCCCGGCAGGAGAATAAACTCCTCCTCCTCTGCGCAGAACACCGAACTCCGCCATTTGTCATCTGTCCTCTGCTGCCGGGCCGCGAATCTTGGTCACCGTGAGCGTCCATCGGTGGACTCCCCCGGTGGCTTGCTGCGCGGGCGCTGCGACCGCCGCAGCTCCACCCCTGCGGCTGCGAGCCACTCCCAACGACGGACGCTTGTCGTCAGATGCGCCTCCGGATCCTCCACAGTCTGCCCACGGATCTCACCGTGACTCCGTGCCCAGGGATCACCGGGTGATCAGACCCTCTAACTCCACCGTGACCTCCTAAAGGCCCTGTCCTCCTCGAACTTCACATCCCGTCTGACAACAACTTTCCTCTGCGCAGGAATGTAAATCCGAAAGGCCTTGGAGGTCTCACTGTAGCCCACAAAGATACCCTTCTCTGCGGTGGGCTCTAGTTTGGTTCTCTTCTCCTTGGGTATGTAGGAGTATGTCATGCACCCAAAGATACGAAGATGACCCATATCAGGCTTCTTCCCAGAAAAAGCCTCCTCCGGAGTCATGTGCCCCAAGGCACGATGCGGACTCTTGTTCTGCAAGTAAACAGCTGTGTTGCAGGCCTCTGCCCACAAAAACAATGGCAACCCCTGATCATGTAACATGGCTTTGGCAGCCCCTCCGATGGATCTGTTCTTCCTCTCCGCAACCCCGTTCTGCTGGGGGTTGTAAGGAACAGTGAGCTCCCTCCTAATGCCTGCCTCCGCACAATGGTCAACAAACTCTCCAAGGGTGTACTCTCCTCCATTGTCCGACCTCAGGGACTTGATCTTCCGACCTGTCTGTGTCTCCACAAGAGCTCTGAACTCCTGAAACCGCTTGAAAACCTCACTCTTGGTCTTCAAGAAATAAATCCAGGTCCTCCTAGAGTGATCATCAATGAATAACACATAGTACTCATATCCACTCAAGGAAACATGAGACATCCGACCGCTCACATCGGAATGAATCAAATCAAGTATCCCGGTCGCTCTGCCCATCCTTTGCTTTGGGAAAAGTTGGAAAACTTACTTGTCGCACATCTCTTGCAAGTATCAAAGTGATCGATGCGGAACCAGCACATAGTGCTCGCAAAGAAATCCTCAAAGCTCCATGATGCATGTACCCCATCCTCGGTGCAAATCTCCTGCCTCCGAGGCACATAAGCTACACGCGTTACTCTTGCTGAAATGCCAAAAAGGGATAGGATGTGCAAACTTGTACCTTGCATGAGGTACACCTATCACTCTGTTTGAATCGGTGGGTACTTACTGGGATACATCAACACCTGTCCTCCCCTGAATAGTATCTCATATCCTCTGTCCTCCAAAGCTGAGACGGATATGAGGTTCTTCCTCATCCCTGGCACATAAAGAACATCCGACACCTTCAAGGGAGGTTTGGACTCCCTCTGAAATGTCAATGTTCCCACACCGACTGCTCTAACAACTCTGTCATCACCGAGTACTACCTCTACATCGGTGCCACTCTCTGAAAGCTCTGAGAAGTACTCACGGACTCCTGTCATGTGACGTGAAGCCCCACTGTCCACATACCAGATACCCGAAGATGCTCAGCTAATCGAGGGAAATGCATGCTCCCTCTGAACCTCTATGGCAGATAATCCTGCACTAGAAGACTCACACGCAATGAACCCAAACTCCCGGTCAAAGCGATCTGCAAAGTCCTCAACCTCTGCTGAAGCTGCCATGCTCTAGTTCTTCCCCTTCTTCTTCTTCTTCTCCGGACACACAACTGCATAGTGTCCCATCTTCTGACAATTCCAACACTTCACTTTGGAATAGTCCTTCTGTGAGTTATCCTGTTTACCTTTACCTTTGCCTTTGCCCCCACCATTGCTTGTGGAAGCTTGCTTCTTCCCTTTGCCCTTCTTGCGTCCTGCCAACAGTGCTACATCCTCATCCTGCTCAACTGGCTTGGCTGCCCCAAGCTGACCTTTCCTGATCTCTGTCTGAATACAATCATCCCAAAACCTCTCCCATGTGGGAAGGGTCTCACGTGCACAAACCCCATCAGCAAAGTTCATCCATGAACTGGGGAGGCCATTCACTACAATCCGCACCAACTCAGTGGGTGGAATGGCCTCTCCAATCGCTGCCAACTCATCTCTCACATTAGTAATCTTTGTGAGATATCCAGCTGCACTATCATTGCCCATCTTAATGGTCTTCATCTTCTCCTTCAGGACCATTTTCCGGTTCTCATTGGTACTTTGGTAGAGATTGGACAATGCTGTCCACATCTCATGAACATTTCTCTTTCCTCTTACATGAGAAATGCAATGGTCTTTGATTCCGTCTAGAATCAGCCTCTTACCCTTGTTGTTCTTTTTATTATATGCTGCCAACTGAGTAGCATCAATAGGCACATTCACAGGGTTCTGTGTGGTATGTACCATAATGTCCCAGACTTCTGCCTCCTCAAAGATACTCTGCATTCTCTCCTTCCAAATGCGCGGGTCGATACCCATCCAACCTATCCTCACCACCCTCGGTCAATGACATCCTGTGTCCTAAAAAATGAAAAATAACGCTGGCATGGTAAAGGTAAAAATGCGCTATTTGAAAAATACGACTTCTTTGGAATTACGGTAATCAGCAAGCCGCATTTCTTCTTCTTTGTTAGCGCCGCCCGGCACTCAAGCTGCGATGCCATGTGAAAATTCGGTTTCCCCCGGTTTAGTTTTCACCTTATTACTCCAAATAATTAAATGCCCTTTCCCATATCCATACATTTAATAACAAAATAAAATTTCTTGAAAACACAAGTTACGGAAAATTTTCGGAATCTTTGTAAATGCGAAAATAAAATAACAGCAGTAACAAACGGTCATTCAACACATCATAACTCGAGTATTTTTTAGATATTTTTTAGTCAAGGTGACCCGGAAAAACCCCCTACAACTCTTGGGGAAAACCAGTCTGGAAGCTTCTCATTTATTTCTGAAAAATGCTTTTACAGTGAGCAGTAATACACAGAAAATTACGGCAAACACAAAAATCACTTATCTTGACTTTCGTGCCACCCTCCACCTCGAAAAACGTGCCAAACAGCAAACAGAAATATTTCAGAGAAATTACAGCATTAAATGTTGTCTTAGCTGCCTCGAAAAACGTGCCAGGAATGACCGTACGGACTGTACGGATTCCGTACGGATGGGACAGCAGCCCCCTTTCTTGATTTTCGTGCCCAGAAAAATCTGCCTTGAAAATCGTGCTCCTTGCTGCTGTTCCAGCTCTCGAAAACAGTGCTGCCCCTTTCTCGAAAACCGTGCAAATGCTGTACGGACTTTCTGCCTTGGATAATGTGCCAATGAACTCTGCTGTATGGATTCTTCAGCCTTGGGAAGTGTGCTCTCTTGCTGTACGGACTGGCTGTGCTGCCTTTGCTGCTCTCCCTCTGCTCAGAAATCACTCTTCAGCTCCCTCTCCTCCTCTCTCAATCTGCTCATGAAAGAAATGAATGACCTTTCCTCCTTTTCCTCCTTTAACCTAACCCTAAGTGACTTTTGGGGAATCCCTAAATCCAATGGCTGAGATAGATTGAGATCTAGGGCTGAGATTAAATGCTCATTTAAATCTCACTTTTCATTTTTTAATTCACTCCACTTTAATAAAGACCCACTTAGTCTTTTATTTCTAAAGTCACTTTTTCATTTCTAATTTTATATTGACTTTATTTAAAGTCACTTTAACTTTAGTAACTTTATCACTTAAAGTCACTTTAAAATTAGATTTGACTTTATAACTTTATAAAGTCATTTTAGTAACTTTATCACTTAAGTCACTTTTAAATTAGATTTAACTTTATAAAAATTTATAAAGTTACTTTAGGAGAAAAAATTAAATTCTTTTGGACACTTTTCCCTAGGCCAAAGATCTCAGAAAATTAGAGAACCACTTTGTCTTTCAGTTTTCATTCTTCATTGAACAAATTAGACATTCAAGGCATTAACAGTGCTGAACCATTATGAAATGTTTGAAAATACTAGGCAAAACTTAATATCATCAAGTCATCACGACAGTGCCTCTATAAACATTAAGCCGTGAGAGTGATGTTGAGATAAACCTTCAACATAACTTCAGTGCAGGTGTTTGGTTCACACAATGAACCTTTTGATGCATGATATCATTAAAAACAAACAACCTCAATTCAAATGGCTTGGTGATTTGTACAAGTAAAAATGATAAAATTTATTACAAATCATAGCAATACCTTCAGGCTTTTAAAATTACTCACTCCAACTTGGAGTTGTTGAAGATAGCAAAGACTAGATTTGCTAGCTATTACCTCACCTTCAGGCACCTTTTGAAGGTAAGAGAGTCATTGGCTGCAATGGTATCAAGCCCACATTGGCAGGTATTAAAGGACAGGGCAGCGACAATAGTTGACAGGCAAGGTTTTCAACATGTGGAGGAGATCGCCCTTAACCCTTTGTTTTGGGCATGTGTGAGGGAAATTTTGAACTTCACTAAGCCCATTTATCACATGATTCGTTTTTCAGATACAGATAAATGAGTGATTGGAGAGGTTTATGAGCAGATGGATAGCATGTTGGGCCAAATAAAAGATGTTGTTAAGGATAATGATCCCAACTTGTATGCAATGATTCACGACTGTGTGTGTGCACGGTGGAATAAACTCAATGTTCCACTACATGCCTTGGCATATATCCTTATGCCAAAATACTATTCTCCATCTTGGTTGGGCCAACCTGCACCTAGAGGTGGGGTTAGGATCAAACCTCACACAGATCCAGAGGTACAAGAGGGGTACATGAAGGCATTAGAAAAGTTGGTCCCCGACAAGGAGGAGTGTGCTAGATTGTGCCTTGAATTAGGCAGATACTTCAGTTGCACTGGTAACTTTGGTTCTTGCCATACAATGGAAGACAGAGACAGATTTGATGCTCTCACATGGTGGGAAGCATATGGCAGCATGGGACTTTTGCCAAAGTTGGCAAAAAAAGTTCTCTCACAAGTTGTGAATACTTCTTCTGCAGAGAGGTGTTGGAGCACCTACAGCTTCATACATAATGTGAGAAGAAACGGGCTGAATGAAAACCGAGCTAAAAGCTTGGTTTATGTGCATTACAACTTGAGGTTGTTGAGTCATTACTATGATCGGGCATATGAGGATCAATCATATAAAGTCTAGGACAACAACCCAAAGAATGATAATCTGGAGGACGGCACTGTACATATGGAAGAATTGGAAGCAGAACTTTTGAGGGATGATGATGAAGCATCAGCAGCCATGCCACCACCACACACAGGGCCAGTCCCACCATCCAGTAGTAGTGCGGGTGCCAGTGCCAGTGCTCGATATCCAACTATTGTTCCTTTGCAGATTCAGCCTCCACCTACATCCTCACGTTGCCCTCTGCCCTCTAGTCATGGTCATGGACGTGGTACTTCCTGAGAGTACTACAAGACCACCATTGCCTCATGGTTCTCACAAATTAGAAATTTCTCGTGGGCGTGGCAAGGAGCCAGCCAATAGATAAAATAGATTTGTTGTTTACTAGTCTTCTCTATTTTCTAGTAGTTTTTATCTTTTATAACTGTTGAACAGTTGAAACTTGACTCTTTCATATTTAATGACAATTTAAGTTTGAAGTTTGAATTTGAAAGGTGAAACTTTCAAGTTGGCATTTATAAGTTTATAAGTCATTATGAATTATGAATATGATGCTTCATGAAAGTTATATGGTGATCAATGAATCAATGATGATAAATGTTATATATCAATGATGATAAATGTTATATATTGAATTTTGAAATCAATGAATCAATGATGATAAATGTTATATATTTAAATTTGAAATCAATGAATCAATGATGACAAATGTTATATATCAATGATGATAAATGTTATATATTGAATTTTGAAATCAATGATGATAAATAAATTATGATATATATCAATGATGATAAATGTTATATATTGAATTTTGAAAGCTTGAAATCTTCAGATTGATGATTCATGAGACTCAAGAGTCAATATGTTTTATGTTTCCAACTTGTGGGCGTGGTTGATGAAGATTATAACTTCTAGATGATTGATGTTATATGATTCAATCTATGTTTTTATGTTTTTTATGTCTAATTCATCATTCTACATGCTTTTGTTCAATGTTCCACCGAGTTTCCGGGACGGGGAAACGCGGGAGCGGGGATACGCACAAGGGGGACGTATATAAGCAACCCCAAAATTTAGGGAAATTTCGGGGAAACGGGGAGACGTCAAAGCCATAAATATTATAAAATTATTAAAAATTTAATATATAAAAAAATTTAAAAAAAAAATCTCAACAATATGTTAATAACTAAATTAGTAGATAGTAAATCTTATTAGTTATGAAATGCACATCTAAATATAATCATCATTTCGTATTAGACTATTGTGAAGTAAAATTATCATTTGACATTTCTGCAATCATCAATGTAAATCTAAAAATAGATTACTAAATTGAATCTATCATTTGACATTATGCAATGTTCCATCTAAATTCATCATTTGGAAATGGGCATTAATATTATGCAAGGTACATCTAAATTAAATTCATCATTTGGCAATGGGCATTAATATTATGCAAGGTACATCTAAATTAAATTCATCATTTGACAATTGAAACTACGCAATGCAGATCAAAAATTAAACTCATCATATGAAAATGACATTTGAAGTCTAAAAAAGTCGTAGAAAATTGAACTAAAAATAAACATAGAAAGCAGTGAAATAAAAAATTTGTTTTTTTTAATTGTTATTAGCGAAAAAATTCAGAGGACACATCCCTCTTGCATCCCCCCTACATCCCCTCGTCCCCCCACAAGAGAGACGCATTTCGTCACCGAAAAAACGCCCCCCTAGAGTTTCCCTAAGTTTTCCAAAAAAGGGGACGTGGGGAAAGTTTCCCCAGGAGTTTCCCCATCTCGGGAGCGTGGGGGAGCGGGGAAGCGCGTCCCCCACCCTGGGGGACGCGTCCCCGTGGAACACTGCTTTTGTTGACATATATGCATCAAAATATTATATATATAAAAACTCCCCGAAACGCTCCGAACCGAGAGCTTTTGAAAATGGTGCTCCCGCTCCCAAGCAACCATGGTTGGTTCCTCCGAGAACTTCCCCTCACACTTGAAAAGCTTGACCAAAAACGGATCCTTCTACACAATCTCACCACAATATATTAAATCCACATGAAATTAAATAAAAGCAATGGAAAGAACTCCTATACATATATTTGATATCAAATAGAAGATTTCTTATCCTAAAGCGATCAAATAACTCTAATGCTAATATGAGATAGTTGCATACTAACATAGCTTAAAACAAGCATGAAGGAAACAATAGCATGAGGGAATAAATAGAAGCATAACAGCGAGTCAATAACTTACCATGTATGCAAGGAGAAGAACACCATCACAAGTTACCCCAAAGACTTTTATATTATATTGCAAGTACGTGTACAATCTGACAACGCATCCTCAAGCCCAATAGCTCGTATTACATGATACAATATGAGAGCCCATTACTCCATTATATAGAAAGTTGGGAGCAAATCCCAATGAGAAACCAAATGCCAAGTGGTGAGAGGGAGGAGATCACAAGGCAAATTCGAATTTGATATGTGGAGCTCCATTGCCAAGTGTAAAAATCGGATTCTAGCAAGTGGACATCATTTTATTCTTCCATTATGTGCCAAATTCGAATTTTATGATGGAATGACAAGTATATATGGGTGGTAACCCATGTGGGGACAATTTTCCACAAAAATCTCCACCAAATCTCCCAAATCCTTCCAAATATGCACTAACTTCACAAATTCGAATTTCCAAGTAAACAGCTTTTATTTAATGCCAGAAATTCAATTTTATTTGAGCACATGTCTTTTCCTTGATTTTAGGAGTCCACATCACCTTGGAACTTCACTTTAACTCTTCCATAATTTTTCACCTCATTTCCACCTCATTTAGCATGTGTGGATATTTATTTTTCTCCATTTATTTAATTTATGGCATAATTAATTGCCAGATTTCCCACTAAACTTAGGAAAAGTGGGTTTTGAGGGTTCAAAACACATTTTTAACCCTTCAAAGTGTGTCATAGTAGAAAGTTGAAGGTGAGAGGTGTAATTTTGATTACTCATACCCCTAACAACTTCTCTAGGCAACACTTATTACAATTCAATTACAATTTTTATTGGAATTTTCAACTTACGGGAAATCTAAAAAATTAAAAAATCACTACCTAGCCCTAACCAAATTCCACGAAATTTTTTTTGTGATCTAGTATGGTAATATACATTGACTCTAGACACTAGGACTCACCCAAGGCCTCACCATCAAGCTGTACTCCGGCTTTAGGGTAAAATTGAAGGAAAAAACTCAATTAATTATTAAGTTCTGGTAGGGAGATGATAATTAACCTAGTAAAAAAAAACTCCCAGAGTAAAACTCACTTATTGACAAGGTCTCAAGCTACCTAGGCCTGTTACAGACTCAATACTGACTCAAATTCATCATTACTAGCATCACTTATTACAATTCCCAGTAGGACGTGGAATCTAGGTACAAGAGAAAATGATAAATAGTAGAGTTGAAAAACTTTGTTGAACTGATGATATTTGATGATATCTGATGGTACAAGTGTCATTTGGTTCATTCTTAGGCATGGAGTCTACATATAATCATCAGGTGCCACTCCAGTGGTCAACATTTGGCTCCATATGGAGATGCATGCTAGATATGAAGTGATAGTGTACAAGAACCTGAAATCTGCATCCATCGACCAAAGATATATATTAGCAGTATCCATTCAAAGTATCATCAAACAAAATCAAGTACAAAAAAGGAAATTTTATTCTAAGAGCATAATTTATTCATGAAATAAATCTACTTAAAACAAAATTTACAAGAGATAAGGTTAGAAATATGATACAAAAAGATGCCCCATGGCATTAGATGTTCTCAATTAAGTTCATGCTGAGAACCTACCTACTTTCAGGCAAATCCATGGGTTACCTTTCTGATGTGCCCTGTCCAATTTTGAATATCTTAGGACTTTGATCCGCCCCAACACTGTGTTGTACATTGTCATCAGATTTACCAAATCCTTTCCACTTTTTTCTTTCTTTCTTAATAGTTTGTGATGTTGATGCAATCAAATTAGACCTTTATGCCCGATCTTGAAGATGCTCAGATGGAGAATTTGAAGTATCCAAGACTTCTGTGACCTACCTTTCTCCATTCTGCATTTGCTCTGGCATGGGTGATGGACCAATCTCATAAGTATAAACTTGATTCCACTTAGTTTCCTTGTAATCTTGGTCACCTTCAATCAACCATTTTTCAATGGAAGAAATGACCTCCTTATAATAAGATGAAGTTTGTTTCAATGGATCAAGAGGCTTGTCATATGTTTCTTTGTTCTTTTCCCATTCGTCATCTGATCTAAGTTGGAATTTTGGTACCTGTGATCTTTCCATTTCCTCCAACCTATTTTGAAAAATGATTTGATTAGCCTTCATAACATTTATTTCCTTAGCATGATTTGTTTCCATGGTGTTGATTAATTTCACTTGTTTTCTTCCATGACGAGCAACTTGTTTTGAATAGAGGTGATCTGATTAGAATGACTGACCTCCATGGCCTTTATTGCATGTGCATGATTTACTGTTAATCCTGTTTGATTGAGTTATATGTTTTTAATGAGTTGAGCTTGGTTGAGTTGCATATCCTTAATCATTTGAGTCAACTCCCTGATGAGATCCCTATCATTCTCATTTGCTTGAGTTTTCGCTTTGATATTTCTTTCATCTCCATATTTTTCTTCAAAGGCATCAATGATTGATTCTAGAGAGTCAAAACTATTAGCAGGTAAGTCTATGAACCAATCCATAGCATCGCCATCTAATGAAAAGATGAAAATTTTCATTTTAACGTCCTCATGGTTAATATCATGGCACCATTTGCTCACACAAAGGTGGAAATTCCTTAGGTGAGTTCCGATGGTAATGGCATTGTTACCTAGAAAACTAGGCAACTCATCAACAACCTCAATGGCTTCATCTGGAATAAAATTCGGATAGCCTAGAATGTTAGTAAAATCACAAGGGGCGAACAGATCATTCATGATGTCAAGCTCACTTGACCCTGAAAGAGAAAATGGATATCAAAGATGTTAGGACATCCGACACATAGGAAATAGTTAAGAATAAATTAGTCTAGTGTAGAGTTAGGTAAATTGTGTTTCTTTACCATGTACATTTGTAACTTATAATCCGACGGTCATGATTTGTAGTGATCTGACAGTTATCTCTTTCTTCAGTATTAACGACACTTGATCCGTGGCTTAACACCCGATTGGTCCATGAACTCTATTTAAAGAGCATGGAGGGTCATTTGTCCGGTAATCGTTTATGAGAAAAAAATATGTAACCTTTCTTTTTATATTAATAAATTGTTTGAAGTGGCCGCGTTGGCTCAGGCCGTGCAATGTTTGCCTTTTCGAGGGTTTTAACCATGTGATTATATTGGTGTATTGATTTGTGATCTGTTTGTGAGCGGTGACGTTTGGTTCTTGATCTAAGGACTGTAAATTCCTACATGGTATCAGAGATATTTTGAGGGCCGCATCCTTTGTTGATCAAAATCCGAATCCAGTTTGACTGCATGCGAATGCCGTTTTGTAGATCTACTATTTTTGAACATTTTTGGGCTTGTAGAACTGCTTTGTTGTGTCCGGAGCATTTGTTACAGTGAGGAACGCCTTTCGTTTCATGCGAAAAGGTTTCCGGCTGCCCAAGTTATGACAGTTTAGATCTGGAGGAATAAAGCATTTGTTTTGCAGTTATATTTGTTAATTGTTCTGCTTATTTCGGTTCTCTCTGTTTATTTTTGGTTTTTAGGTTTTATTTATTTGTCGGATCTATACCCTCTTCTCTGTGTATGCTCTTTGCTCTACGCTACGTGCGATCTCGGCAAATCAAAAACAGGAAAAAGGATTTTTTTTTGCTACGTATGTTCTTTCCCCGCGTCTTTGTGCAATCTCGGGAAATCAGAAATAGTTAAAACATTGATAGTTGCTGGTAAGGCTAATCAAAAATCTAACATTCTGCCGTAAGACTTGCATTTCGTTTTTTCTTGCTCGGTTTTTGTGTTTTTTTTTTGCAAGAAAAGGCACGCACACCGAAAAGTAAAAAAAAAAAAAAAAAAACCTTCCTCCTTTCAAACAATAACAGAATCATTTTACTATCTCACTTGGTGAGGGGTTACTTTATGAGAATAGAGGTCTTGGGTTCAAATCTCTTTCTCAAACTTCTTTTGTAAAAAGTTTTTGTTAAAAGGGGCGGAATTTTTTTTTCTTTTAAATCACACTTCATCCCGTTCCCGTAACTATTCGCCATCTTTGACTCGTTTTTTCAAAAAGGCATAACTTCTTCATTCGGAAACTGTTTTTTTTTTAAACGGCCTAATTTTTCGAGATCTTTCCATTGGAGCAGTTAGTTTCAGTTTTTCTCAACTTCGTTTTTTTTTTTTTAAATGGAAAGTGTGTGCCCGATTATTCTTAACAGCACCAATTATTTCCAATGGCTACCTCACATGGTAGATATACTTAGAAGTAAAGGGCTTTATAGAATAGCCACAGAAGTAGAACTTAAACCTTCTGATGATGATAAAGTCGCTAGATGGGAAAATAAACAAGATCAAGCACGAGAGTTGATAGGAATGTCCATTGCTCAAGATCTTCGATTTCATATCCTTGACATTGACACCCCTCATGAAGCCTTGGACAAGCTAAATACTATAAAGACTCAATCCAACATTTAAAACAAACACTTATCTGATTTTTAAATTTAAACAGAAATTCGAATGAAAGGAGATTTAAGCTTAAATTCTAATGCGAGGAGATTCACAGTTTATCACTTAACTTTAAGTTTACAAAATAACTAGCTTATGCTTAGAAGAATACCTGGAAACTAAAATCAAAACCTGAAACAAGTTGTTGATTGCTTGAGCCGTGCTTATTCTCTTCAATGCAGCAGACAGAGTACAGAATCAATCGGTTCCTCCCAGCCAATTTAGAAAACATTCCTAAATCCAGAGGACGCCTCCTCTGCCCCCATGCCCAGAATTCCGAGAACACCGAGTCTCCCTTCCACAGTTTATCACTTTCAATCCATCTCTTTGATAAAACACCCAATTTTTATGCAAGAACACAAGACCCCTTCTCCTTCATGTCTCATAGTTTAAATAACATTCCCCTCCACCGCCATCGCATTCCTCCACCACCACAACTTCATCGAGATTTGATTTACATTAATGTAGAAATGAATGTCTTTATGGAAATGTCATTCAAATAAATGCGGGTCTGAATTGTCTTTATGGGAATGTCATTTGAATAAATGAGGATATGAATGTCTTTATGGAAATGACATTCGATTAATTGAGGATATGAATGTCATATATGGTTGTCTTATTCATGGTGTTTTTGTCTTTAATTTAAGTATCTTTTATATTAATTTTTATATTTGAATATTTATTCTTAATTTAATTAATTAACTTTATATATATTTTTAATTAAATTAAATTATTTTCTTTTATTAGTCCACTTATATATATATATATATATATATATTTTGAATGATGTTTTATCATATCTTGGCGAGATAAAATGTAAGGTGGTTTTCAGTTTGTTTTCGAACTTAGGTAATCTTAAATATTAGCCGGTATGTATACTAGTGCGATGTGCACGATATATGCATGTGTAGCTATCAAATGCGTATATCATATACACGCTAATATTATTTTGCTTATAACTTGAGAATGGGTCGTTACATACTTCCTCCCTTTGGAAAACTTCGTCCAGAAGTTAGGGTTTCATATACTCATATCAATAATTGTGTTTTTAGAGATTAGGGTGATTGTAGAAGTCTTGTATTTTAAGATTGAATTTCCATTTGAATATGTATGTATCAGTGATTTAATTGTTACTTCCCATCTCAACCGAGTCTCCAAACTATTCTAAAATCATCCTATCCTTCCTAATCTCTTCCACTCCCATCTTATCCGTCCTCTACAGGAATATGCCATGGCATCAGTTTTACTGATCCATTCATAGACCTTAAGGATATCAGTGTCGATTACGTCGACCTGATATGCTTGTAGGTATCTGGCAGTCATCATCACACGTCTAGGGGAGCGCGACTCGCACAGTCCTCCCATGACTCCAGGTATTGGAGGATAAACGGTGGGCAACACCTCCACCCCTCCCAGTAGTACAAGGGTCAACACCCTATCGTGGACCCTCAGGAAGTCTCAACTGTTCTTGGAATTCTGTCATCACATAGATTGTTTCTGTAATCTGTGTTCTGCAAGATAATCACTTGTACACAATCTGCAATGTAAACACTCGTACACACATTACAACATATGCATCTATATTGTTCATAACAAATTGTTACCCATATAACAATCTCTACACATTCCAAATATATTGCTATCTATGATATTGATCCTAGAACTTATATAACACACTTGGTTAAAACACTTGTCCACATATGTATCAATATGTCTAATACTTTTCTCGTTTAGATACTGCTCCTATTTAGCTCATACATGTTCCATCTATGATGGATTGTTTTAACCATGTTCATCATATATAGCAATATGTTTCACTTTGATATGTAAAATGTAGTTACTATTCTATTTCCTTTCCTTCAATCGTATGGAGATGCAAATAAAATGAATTGATAGATAATGTTATTTATAATGTGATCTATGATCTAAATTTCATATTCCCGCAATGATAATTTAAATGACATATTGCATATTGGTATCCATGCACTCGTAAAGTCAAACAATAGCATATATTCTGTATTACTAGAGTTAAGTAACATTCGTTCTTTACGGCTATCCATGTAACAGCAAGTAAAATTCATTTTTACGTGATAATTCAAAATAAAGTTTCAAGTATCAAAATAGAGTAGTCATATACATAAAAAGTTTCCAGTTTCTCAAAATTAGCATAAGCTAAGGTAATTCTGGCATAAGGTCTCAGCATCCTCCCAAGTCGCTGATCTAGGACTATATTTGTCCCACTGGACTTTAACTTGGTCTATCCATCGGTTCCGAAGCTGTCGAACCCTACGTTCTAGAATACGTAATGGTTCGACCGTAAGGGTTCCCTCGTCCAATACTTGCAGTTCCTTCCATTGAATATTATGAGATTTGTCAGTAATGTAGTGTCGTAAAGTAGATACATGAAATACATTATGAATTTTGTGCAGGTGGGGTGGCAGTGCAAGACGATAAGCGACAGGTCCAACTTTTTCCAGGACTTCAAACGGTCCTATAAATCAAGGGGATAATTTTGTCCTCTTCCCAAACCGAATGGTGCTCTTATTTGGTTTGATGCGGATGAAAACCTGATCTCCCACTACATAGTTTCTATCTATCCTGTGAGCATCAGCATAACTTTTTTGTCTATGCTGTGCCTCTTTTAATCGTTGCCTAATCAGTTTTACCTAATCCTCCATCTCTTGGATCAATTCTGGTCCGACTATTACCCGGTCTTCTAACATGTCCCAACTCAACAGCATTCTGCAGGGTCTCCCATATAATGCTTCAAATGGTGGCATCCCGATTGAACTGTGATAACTATTGTTGTAAGCAAATTCCACTAAAGGTAAGTACTTTTCCCAGCGCGATTGTTGGTCCATAACATACATTCTTAGCATATCTTCAAGTACTTGATTTACCCTCTCTGTTTGCCCATCAGTCTCAGGATGATACGCTGTACTCAAATTTAACTGAGTCCCTAAGGTTGATTGCATACAAGTCCAACATCTCGATGTGAGCTGAGAATCTCTATCTGATATGATTTTCTTAAGTATTCCATGAAATCTGATAATTTCATTTATGAATACCCGAGCTATATTAGCTACTTCATAAGTATCTCTTATAGGGATGAAATGGGCGTTTTTTGTTAATTTATCAACCACAACCAAAATGGCATTATGCTTTTGTTGCGTAAGCGGCAGCCCAACGATAAAATCCATAGAAATTATTTTCCACTTGGTCATAGAGATGTCATGAGGTTGTAAGAGACCTGCTGGGTGACAAT
Source organism: Pinus albicaulis (assembly GCA_034641835.2). Classification (NCBI taxonomy): domain Eukaryota; kingdom Viridiplantae; phylum Streptophyta; class Pinopsida; order Pinales; family Pinaceae; genus Pinus; species Pinus albicaulis. The sequence goes on from CM076578.1 coordinate 1,699,540,262, forward strand.
GATCAGCTTTTACCTGCTGACATTCAAGACACTTAGTGACAAATTGGACAATGTCGTTTTTCATGCCTAACCAGAAGAAGAGTCTCTTAGTGTTAGCATACATCTTCTTTACACCAGGATGTGCACAATACACTGCTTTGTGTACTTCCTTTAAGATGGTGTTTCGGAGATCTCCACTATCTGGTATATACATCCTTCCATGAAATCGTAGAATTTTGTCTTCTTCCAGCTCGTATCCTTCGAACTTAGGTTCCTTTAAATGGTTGCTATCAAGCCCTGACCTTACTTTTAAGTACCAACTATCTCTTACAAGATGTTCAAGTACTTGATCTCTTAAGTTCACCCTGATAGGTATGAGGGAGAATATTCGAGGTCTTCTACTTAAAGCATTTACTACTACATTCTCCTTCCCTTTTATATATGCGATTACAAAATCATATTCGCTTAAGAGTTCACTCCATCGTCTTTGTCTCGCATTTAAGTCTCTCTGGGTGAATAAATACTGTAAACTTTGGTGGTCACTTTTAAGCACAGTTTCTCCCCACCAAGTAGTGTCTCCATATCTTTAAAGCTAAAACCACCGCGGCTAACTCTAAATCATGCGTAGCATAAAGTTCTTCGTGAGGTTTTAATTTTCTTGAAGCGTATGCTATTACGCCTCCTTCCTGCATTAATACTGCACCTAACCCTTGTTTAGATGCGTCGGTACACACAGTAAAATCTTTATCCATATCAGATACTCGCAAAATTGGTGCACTAGTCAACAATCTTTTAAGTTCAAAAAAAGCCTTATCACATTCCTCAGTCCATTCATACTTAACACCTTTGCGTTGGAGGTTTGTGATCGGCTTTGCAATTTTGGAGAATCCCGCCACAAACCTTCGGTAGTAACCTGTTAAACCCATAAAACTACGCACTTCATGTGCATTCTTAGGTATCGGCCACTCCCTGATTGTGTTTACCTTCTCAGGATCTACAGAGATTTCTTCGTCAGATATGATATGACCTAAGTAACGAATTTCCTTTTGAAAGAAAGCGCATTTGGATAATTTTCCATATAACTTGTATTCTCTGAGACAAGATAATACTATCCGAAGCTGCTCTTCATGCTCCTTCCCATTCTTAGAGTAAATGAGAATATCGTCCAGGAAAACTTGTACAAATTGGTGGAGATATTTGAGGAGAACGTTATTCATAAGGTTCATAAAGACCACAGGTGCATTGGTCAACCCAAATGGTACCACAATGAATTCATAATGCCCGAAACGAGTTCAGAATGTCGTCTTAAAAACATCGCTCTCGTTAATTCTTAGCTGATGATAACCTAATCGCAAATCGATTTTTGAAAACAATGTAGCTCCTTTCATTTGATCGAAAAAGTCGTCAATGCGAGGCATTGGATACCTATTCTTTACCGTGGCCCGGTTTAAATCTCGATAGTCCACACATAGTCGTAATGAACCATCTTTCTTCTTGACAAATATTACAGGAGCGCCCCAAGGTGAAACACTGGGTCGAATGTGTCCTACATCTAACAGTTCTTTCAGCTGCATTTGCAATTCTTGAAGTTCTGGGGCGGTCATTCTATAAGGTGTTTTAGATATAGGTTCCGTACCAGGTTTCAATTCTATTGTGAGGTCTAACTCTCTCTTAGGATGCAGTCCTAGTAATTCATTTGGGAAAACATCCGAAAATTCTGACAGAATCAGATACTATTCTAAGGAAGGCCCTTTCTCTTTGCTTACTTCTTGAACTGCATATGCTTGGCAACCTTTCCTTAAGCACCGCTTCATTTGCATAGCTGAGATGAAACGCAAGGATACTTTTCTCTTAATACCTTGAATTTGGATTGTCTCTCCCTCATCATTCATGCAAAGTATTGTTTTCCCGGAACAATCTACCCATGCTTGATGAGACTCTAACCAATCCATTCCTATCACCAGGTCGTAAGTTTCTAGGGCCGTGACATATACTTTTAGTTTGGTCGAACAGACTCCTAGATCAACTTTGCAATCCTCAACACTTAATTCTACCGATTGAAGTTCTCCCGAAGCCATTTCTACCTGTCTGAAATCGTTTTGCTTGCAGGCTGCCAACCCACATTTATTTAATGTATAAGATGAAATAAAACTATCAGTAGCTGTCAAATAAGATTTTGAGTTTTATTCCGTTGATTGTACCTGAAGATTCCACTACAGTGGATTGATGTGCTGCTTGGTTGTTGTTGACGACGGCATGGATTCTATGATTGCCTTGGGTATCTGATAATGGTCATTTTCCTGCTCTCCGAGAATTCTCTGGACAATCACGCCGAAGATGAGGTCCTCCACATCCCCAACAATCCACCTAAGCTGGCCCCCATGAGTTTGACTGTGAATTTTCAGGCCAAGAGCTCTGTCCCCTAGTGCCACTTCTTCTCCCATTCCTTCCCCGATTACCAGCACCTCGAGATTTCCAAGGACTAATGTTTGAGGATTCGAAAACTATAGCATTTATGGTCATAGGAGCTCCTGCTCCCGCTCCTCTTGGGATAAACCTGTTACCATAAGGGAGTGGTATTGAGCTATTTCCTCGGAAGAAGTTTCGAGGAGTCTTTTCTGTAAATGCCTGCAGTATTGGTTCAGCTGGCCTGAAATCCCTTTTAATCCCCAGATGTTCTTCTACATAACGAGCACATTCAACCGCCTCTGCCACCGTCGATGGCTTCCACATTCTTACAATGGCCCTGATTCGAGAATTTAATCCATATACGAAACGCTCGGCTTGGCGTTCATCTGTGTCTAGATAAGGAACATATTTTACAAGTTCCATAAACTTTATCTCGTATTCTTCCACAGTCTTACTACCTTGGATTAGAGTATGGAGGCTCCGGCTTGCTGCTCTTGAAAGAAACGTGGTAAGTATTTCGCACGGAATCGGTCCACAAACAACTCCCAAGGAACGGTATCTGAAGTGAGATGCAGCTGTTTTTCCAGATTTCCCCACCAAATCAACGCATTCCCCCTGAGTTGGAATACAGCGATCTTTGTTTTAGAAGTGGAAGAATATTCTCTTAATGCGAAGCATCTTATCATCCCTTCCAACCATGCTTCGGCATGTTCTCCAGCTCGTCATCCAGAGAATTCCGGGAGTTTAATCTTTTGCAATTCCCGCGAAATATCTTCTCTATGAGGCTTATAATCATAATCTTTAGGCTTTTCTGAATGTCTTTCCTCTAGATGACGTCGTTCCTCCTTGCTACTGGTCAGCTGCGACCTTTTTAATGTTTCCAAAATGGCTTCTAAAGAGCTCATCACCGTAGTTAGATCGAGCCCTGGAGCAACAGGTGCTGACGGTGATCTACGAGGTGGCGATGGTGATGGCGAGGGTGGAGGTGGAGGTGATGGCAATGCATTTCGCTGGCGTTGTCGCCTTTTGTACGTTCTTAACATTGTAACTTTTCCTGGAATACATAATAAATTTATGAGAAATGGGTAAATTTTTAGACTGACTAAATATAATTTTCGTAAAATTTGAGCTTGCATACAGGTATAGTTCTTTTGCTATTTTACCTGCAGGCAGTTCTTACTGGTACCGAGGTCAAGGAGGGTGGCAACGCAACCTCCTTGTCCTATGCAGGGTATTTTATGCGTACTAACTCTAGAGTGAGATGCAGGGGTTTTCATAGATCATAGTGTGGGTTCGAAAAATTTGTCTAAAATGTTCAGTCCTAGATGCAGTTATAGAAGGGATTATTGATTTTCAGCTATTTATGACTATAACTAATACTTGAATATTGATTTTCTTTACCTGCTTTTGTAACAAAATAAATGAGAGTTAAAATACAATTGTTACATTTATTTTATACAAAATCGATCTTCCAAACAAATTTGTTATCATATAAATATATTGGTAAATGTTTATGCATTGCTCAATTTACAATTAGCTTGATTATATATATATTTTTTCCAAATAATTACTATTTTTAATAAAGTATATAAACAAATACACACTATACCATTTCAGCCATAGATACAAGTATTTAAACTTTTACATCATATACAAAACTATCAAATCTCCACCCATCTTTGAAGTGAAGTATTTAGTTTTGTGATTTAAACAATTTTCTAAATTAACCATAATTTAATATATACGCTCTTTAAGTTATAATATAATATGTAGGAATAAATATCATTATAATTTCATTTTTCGAATAATAAATTCCATATGTTACGATTGGAGGTTTTATAACATAAGGTAGGGTCGTATATATAGGATACATTAAGACATCAGATATATCACATTTTAATGTGCGTTGGCAGTTTGATACATTGGAGGGGTGAACATTACAACCAACCTTATGATTCGCATATACTAACATTATAGTTCCCTTGGCAAGTTTCGTTCAAAGTAATTACATGGTCGAGTATTAATGTTCGAAGGCAATGTATTACTATGGTATGTATCAAAGTCAGCCCCACGACATATATATGGGTTCGTATTAAATTTGGGCGTGGTATTAAACGCATTTTATTATATTTAAAACCTAGATGAATTTTTAAAACTTGGCACATTTAAATTACCTAAGTATGCATCTATTAACATTATAGTTCCCTTGGCAAGTTTCGTTCAAAGTAATTATATGGTCGAGTATTAATTTAAATTAATATATATATCCGCATTTTATTATATTTAAAACCCAAGAATGCACATTAAAATTTGGATATGTTATATCCATACTCGGGCGACACGATATATTAATATATATGCGGTGACATATCGGTGGCATAAACCTTAGCGTGGCTTCACCTTAAATACTCATCGATTTTGAGCTTTCGACAACGAATCATATGTAACCCAGATGACAATTTAAGGTTCACATTGTTCCCTTACTTATACCTCATGGATTTTCATTAAATTTTTCTCACGCAGCAAACGAAAATATTTTTTTCTTTTTTGAAGACTATCCTGGACGAGTTGGTTAAAAAGATTAAATCCAGAGTACAACCACGCTTTTCAGTGACGGATCCAGATGTAGCTCCAGTGATATTGTGTTTAGTACATCGTTATGAACTATCAGTTGCAGAGTCAGATTTATTTCAGCTTCTTTTGTTAATGGTACCCCCAGATCTGTTTCATTTCGTGCTGTAACAGGTGACTTACATTTCCTAAAGTAAAATGTACTAAACGATTTTCTATTTTAGTTTTCCCGCTGGGTATGTTTTATTTGATAAAGGGATATGCAGGAGGGAAACAGGATGCTAAGGAGATGGCTATGAAGGATGAGTTTATTGGAGTTGGGAGAGTTCTCGGATGACAAACGGACTCATATGTCTGAAGGCATTATTATAGGACAAGTTGCCAGTTCAAGTCCTTTTACAGATAGACGGTTGGTCGGTCTTGCAGACTACAAACCTAATGTTCTGAGTGGGCCATGATGACAATTCGTGGGAAGTGGAGACTTCATTATTAACGCTGAGACTGTTGATAGAATTTGTCTAAAACTATGTCAAGGATCACTAAGTGAAATCCGTCCCATATTAAACTTATTGAAACCAAATCATTTAATACATGTGTTGCAACACGTAAATACTGATCGCAAATTGGCCTTCAGGTTTATAGACTAATGAAGAAGGATCTTGTTCTTAGCCCTCAAGTATACTGTATTTTCGCTCATAAATTTTGTAGTTTGGAAATCTATGGTTGTGCCTATGACCTGCTTTATCAGTTATAGAAAATAATTCAGCTTTTGAGATCTTTGAAATGATTATTTCTACTTATCGTGCATTTAGTACCAGAAATTCTGTTGTTTGTTTTTGATGTACTGTTTAGTATCTATACTAAGGCCAGAAAGGTTCATGAATCATAAATTTTTTTTTTTTTAAATGGGGAGGCATAAACTAATACCCGATTCAAGGTCTACACCTTTGGAGCTAATGTATAAATATTCACACATCATTCTTCAATTCCATATTTTCATTCAAGGTATTTACTTATGAAGAATGAATACAGAATCACTTAATGTTGTAAGCGACCAATAGGCCACAGAGATTTAATAAACTTAAATCTGTCTATTATCTTCCATAGCTAAGACAGAAGACTCAAAAGACTCAAGCAGGTTTAACATCAATCTTAACTAACGGGTCTGAAAGTTTGAACAAGAGCTCTGATACCATGTGTAAAGACTCAATCCAGCATTTGAAACAAACACTTATTTGATTTTTAAATTTAAACAGAAATTTGAATGAAAGGAGATTTAAGCATAAATTCTAATGCGAGGAGATTCACAGTTTATCACTTAACTTTAAGTTTACAAAATAACTAGCTTATGCTTAGAAGAATACCTGGAAACTTAAATCAAAACCTGAAACAAGTTGTTGATTGCTTGAGCCATGCTTCTTCTCTTCAACGCAGCAGACAGAGTACAGAATCAATCGGTTCCTCCCAACCAATTTAGGAAACATTCCTAAATCCAGAAGACGCCTCCTCTGCCCCCGTGCCCAGAATTCCAAGAACACCAAGTCTCCCTTCCACAGTTTATCACTTTCAATCCATCTCTTTGATAATAACACCCAATTTTTATGCAAGACCCCTTATCCTTCATGTCTCATAGTTTAAATAACATTCCCCTCCACCGCCATCGCATTCCTCCACCGCCATAACATTCCTCCACCGCCACAACTCCATTGAGATTTGATTTACATTAATGTAGAAATGAATGTCTTTATGGAAATGTCATTCAAATAAATGTGGGTCTGAATTGTCTTTATGGGAATGTCATTTGAATAAATGAGGATATGAATGTCTTTATGGAAATGACATTCGATTAATTGAGGATATGAATGTCATATATGGTTGTCTTATTCATGGTGCTTTTGTGTTTAATTTAAGTATCTTTTAGATTAATTTTTATATTTGAATATTTATTCTTAATTTAATTAATTAACTTTATATATTTTTAATTAAATTATATTATTTTTTTTTATTAGTCCACTTACATATAATTTATACTTAGTTATATCTATATATATATATATATATATATATATATATATATATAATGACATTTTATCATATCTCGGCGAGATAAAACGTAAGGTGGTTTACAATTTGTTTTCGAACTTAGGGAATCTTAAATATTAGTCGATATGTATACTAGTGCGATGTGCGCGATATATGCATGTGTAGCTATCAAATGTGTATATCGTATACATGCTAATATTATTTTGCTTATAACTTGGGAATGGGTCGTTACAACCAATATTAGTCACTGAAAACACTATGCCCATATAACATTGTTATCAAGGAAAATCATTAGTCATCAAATCAAATCATAGAAATCCCAAATTTCTATCATAGTGAGATCTATAGTCCATAACATACCTCAATCATCAAGTCAAAGTTCTAAGTCATTATCATGTCAAAACTCCAAACACTACTCATCTATATTAATCGATCAAATCTAGTCAAACTATAGCAGCACAAACTTCAAAGGTTAAATTATATGCTTATCCTGGTCACCTGCAAACACAAGTTCAGTCTACATATTCATATTATAGTAAACATTTCAACTTCCCTTCTCAGAACTTTTTGTTGTTTGCTTCATGTATACATGGGGACGACATCCTTAATCTAATTATATGCAGCTTGTTTGTAATCAGAGTATTAGTCACACCATAGGCACTTCTTTATGCAGTTGAGGGCTACAATCGCATTTATGCTTTGCTTAAGTGTTGAGCTTAGAAGCAAAGAAAAACTCTCTCTTCTCGAATCGAACTGTTGTAGATGTCAACAATGTAGAATCTTTGTCTATTCCTTACATAAATCATAGCAACAATAAAAAGAATGTATAATGCAAGTGATAATGGAGTAATATAACATAGAGATGTTCTCCCCACAGATAAGGAATCATGATCATCTTCATTCATGCCATCAACTTTGTCTATAATGCTATAATGCGTAATAATCATTAGGTCATAAAGTGGACTATATCACATAATGCATCACAGTCATATCATATTGCTGTAAGCCTTTCATCATGACATCATGACATCAATATTTTGTCAAGGGTTATTGTCAAATAGCTAATGGGAGTATACTTCAAAAATCATGATCACAATATTACTTCTTTTCCACATAAATCAATCCATCAAGTTAGGGCATTCAATTTTACCATAAGCCATAATAATTTACTAATCACGTAATACAACATAAATTCAACAAAGATCAAAATATGTAATCTCATTGTTGCACTTCCTCATCATGGCTACTATGCTTTTCTAAACGTCAACAATAGTATCAAGTTACCATCTATTATAATCAAGGTGTTGGCTTCCTTCTTGCTGCTAATTATTCAAATACTTGTACTTATGTATTTTGCAAACGACGCCTTTGTTGTCACTTTTCGTAATTCACCTCTTTACTAGTTCTTCTCTTCTTGCAGTAGCCATGGTCCTCAAGAAGGATCCACTTATCATATCTCATCAAAAAGTTAGAAGCATCCGAATACTCAAATATATATGTGCAGGAAGCATACTTAATAATCAAAACAATAATTAGATCTATAAGTCTAAACAAATGTAAAGACATAGAGAAGCATCATGGATCGAAAAGTACTTATCTTTAATGAGAGGTGATCATCTCCCTCTTGAACTAGCTTTCAAAAGTCATCATTGTCCATTGTACATATAACAATGTTGCCTTCACTATTTCAACCAACCCTATCAGCAACCAGGCCTAATAGAGACTATCCCATCTAAGGCTTCATCAAATCTGTCACAAGTGCTTGAACATCTTCACATTAACCATGCTAGGGTTTCTATATTTCATATCTCAAATCCTTTCCAGAAACCAGGGTTTCTCTCAGACCCTAACCTCATAATTTCCATCAAAACCTAATACACAATTTGCCTAAGGTTTTCTTCAAACCCTAGAATTATTTTAGGTCTCCACCATCATCTTCTTGCATCCTTCAACGATGTCATCATAGTGGTGATCTCCATGACTTTTCTTCAGCCCAACTCTGATTCCATGTTAATTTTTCTGAGGGCTATATTGTTCTTTGCTTTGATAATTGCATTTCTTCATTAACACATTAAGTTCAAATTCTTCTTTTTATTAGATCGTGATCAAATGATTCAGCAAAAGAGAGTACAATGATCCATATCTTCATTTATGCAACTATCCAACAAAATAACTACAACATCCATGAAATGAACCCAACAATGCTTATACTCAAAATCCTAATTTTGAAGCCTGTAATGAACTATCACTGTTTGCGGCCAGCTTCTGAACACTGCAATCATTGAGTGAAATTTTTGAAAGATTGAGATTTCATCTTTTAGTTCCCAGTCACATTGAGGAAGAGTCATCCGAGCAACTATTGCAGTCCAGTTGCACCTTTAAGCCTGCTATGCAAGTGACTGGAGTCAGATTTGGACTGAGGCGAGCGTGCGGCAGAGATTCTCCAACCCTAACTCTCGATTGCATGCAGAGTGAGTTGTTCATGCGACTAGAAGGCTCTAGTCACACGCATGAGCCTCCATGGGAGGGACTGTGGTTGAAATCCTTCTGTGTTGTGCCTGTGACTGTGGCCCAAAACCCTAGATCTGAAATGCAAGCTTCGAACCCTACAATTTCACCTCCAAGCAAACCAATTCCTCCGTTGACGAGCGTCGAACCTAGGCAACTCAAAAAGAAAGATAAAAAAGTGTCTCATGATTGTGTCCAAATGAGGTAGAGGTCACTTGTATTTATAGTGTTCCAATGGGGTCCACTTTGCTTTAGGGCTGACCTTATCAAATATGCATGTGGAATTTTCTTCATAAATACTTTCCCTTGTCCAATTTTAGTTATCTTTAGGTCGACATTGGTCCCCTTGAAAAGAGGAATTCAATGCAATCATTATCTCCATCAAGTGAGTTGTCCAAAGTGGAATTTGACCATAGTTGCATATTTTTAACAGGGAAAACCCAGTCAAACTCTTCCACTAGTAAATCAAATTGAGATAGACCAAGACCTTAGACCCAAAAGACCTTCCTCCTCCACCAAGTCAACCTTTCAAGATGATTCAACAAACTTCGGTAGTCCCTTATTGTTTAGTAGCTACAACCCAACAACAATCTAGAACTTCGACCCCCAACAACTTCATAATTTTGGCACCCAGCAACAATCCAAAACTTTAACCCCAGCTAATTCAGAAGTTCGGTCCTCCAACTTCAATACTTCAACTTGTCCTGCAACTATGATTTCCTGTAATTATACGTGAATTCCTATAATCACAAATTCCTGCAATCATACGCAATTTCCTGTAATTGTGAATTCTTGCAATCACACTCGAATTCCTGTAGTTGCGGATTCCTATAATCACACCCAAATTCCTGTAGTCGTGAATTCTTGTAATGACACCCGAATTCCTGTAGTCGCGAATTCCTGTAATCACACTTGAGTTCCTATAGTCACGAATTCCTGTAATCACACCCGAATTCCTGTAGTTGAACTTGAGTGTCTTATCTTCCAAATGAGGTTGAATTGCTGCCTTTATATAGTAGATTTTGGCCTTCAATTAGGTTGACTTGTCTCGGTTGAGGCCGACTTGGTGGAGGATGCCTAAATGCCCTATTTTACATAAAAATAAATTTCTTTCTTGACAGATGAAGCCCAAGAAGGGTCATTTACATTACGACAAAGACAAGGGCACTTGACATAAACCCTAGAAGCCTACATTAGAGGCTTTGACCTACAAACAATTGACCAAAGCATGAAATCCATGCTTTAATAAATCAATTTCCTTTTATAATAATTTTTTATTTATTTATTTTTTCATTCTTTTGACAGTTACATCATGACTCAAATACAATTATGAACACTGACACTACTTACATTCTTCAACATTCCCTCTTGACTAGGGAAGTTTACATAATTACATATATACAAAGGTACATGAAAGATCTCAAAATGATATATTCTATGAAGAGTCACAGAACACACAGTGCTATAGATTAGATACCTGACTAGGGTACTCTAATCGGATGGGACTAAGGTGAACTCAAAATTTAGCCACTCTAGGTACCATCAAGCTTTTAAGCGCTATCACCAACCTAGAAATCTAGGTGCATATCCAAGGTCGAAACTGCATGACCAATGCCACCCTCCCTACTTCGAGATCTAGACATCAACACATAGGGTGTCCAGATGTCCTCCCAAACATCTTCCCATAAGATGCTTCCATCTCTCCTTATAAACTAAATCATATATATATATCTGCCACTTCCAAGCATGCATCAAACGTTCAACCCTTTTATGGAGAGATCCTGCACAATCACAATCCCTACCAGTAATAAAATTTCAATATATATACAAGTAAACATGTAATATCCCGTTTCGGGAATATCTCTAAAACACGGCAAACTCCAACCAGAGATGGACTGGGAGGGCATTTACCGGATATTCCGCCTCTGAAAGAGGACGAGATCCAGAGGCTACCTGGCCCTTTCCAGACTCTGTCTAAGAGTGAAAAATAAACACACCAAGTGGTATAGAACTAGAATGCTCAGAAATATAAATAAATAACAGTGCAGCAGACATATAGTAACAGAGAGAAATTACGGCAACTCATTTAGAAAACATAGAGAGGAAATGCTGAGCCATTTTATTAATCTGAGAAATATAATGAAGTACAATAGGTGATCAGAGTGATGGCACCTAATCTTACTCAAAGCAAGTGAATAAACTCTCTCAGAAAATACAGGAAATGGCTGCTCTATGAACTGCGTCCCAGCTGCTGGAAAAATGCCGTGTAGCTGCTACTGCTGGAATGGACTGAAGAATAGGGGCTGATCCCCTTGCCGGAATGAGCTGAAAATTTGCAAACCTCCTCTACTCACCAACCCGGACAAAACCCAGAAACCATATCAAAAATGGCCAACCCCGAAATCCACTAGAAAATACCTCCTCAAGGAATTACGCTGGCCTCCAAGGCTCTGCGTAGAGGCTAAATGAAAATAGCTGAAACACTACCTCAAACTTCCCCAAAATCCTCCTGTGGGCAAAGGCTGACCCTCTACTCAAAATCTCGACTGAATCTCCTGCAGAAACCCCAATCCGAAGCACCTCCACAATGGACTGCGTCCTCTCTCCCAATGACTGCGCAGTCTCTATGAACCCCAGCTCCGCAACAAACCCAAACAACAAAACTACTCACAAAACACTGAAGAAATAACCTTGCCCGAGCAGGCACTCGAAGTCCCCTGGGGCTAAGGGCGAGATCTCCGACCGGAGACACTCAATGCACTAAACAGTGCTGCAGATAGGCTAAACAGCCAGCGTGCTCAGGAAGACAAACGTCTAGCTCAAAATCATCAACTCCAAAATGAATCAAATGAGGAGGCTCCTCCATCTTTTATAACGTTGGTTTCCCTCCAAAACCCCAACGTAGCCTCTCTCTCCTCATGTGCTCATCCTCATCTGCGCAGAAGCTTCTAGAGTGTACGTGGGCCCCCTCCTCTACATGGTGTTTGGCCCCCCTTGGCTCCCCTTAAGCCATAACATTGTGCTACTAGGAGGATGTTTTATTTCACTTAAGTGAGTTAGACCCTCTCTACTCACTTTTTATTTATTTACAAACTATAGACGGTAAAACTATACAAAATCAAATATTCCAATTAGCTGTCGCTAATTAGGAATATTACAAAACACAAACCTTTGAGGTCCTCAATCACTTTGATGGTGTTGATCATATCAGCCCCCTGTTAAGTTTTGGAAAGCAATCCTGCTTAAACCTTTTCAAACCCCCTTTGTTTTCCTTGAGAATTTCCTCTTTTGCTTATTGTTACTTTCCTATGCCTCCGAATTACATTAAAAAAGGCCACAAAACCCATATTCGAACATATACAAGGCCTAGCCCCTTAACCACTTCCCCCATACGCCCCAACGCTGAGACCAAGCACTTAAGTCTTAAGCGCCAATTGCAATCGGAGTGTCGGGCAGGCGTTTTTCCTTTGTTACAGTAGAAAAGCTTCGATGCAATTGGCGTAAGTCTATAAGTCCCGCAACGCGTTGTGCACCATTGATCCGCCGATTAGATCGAACGGCTGGCGCTTTATCGCACCCCCGCTTGGATCGCAATCGCAACAATTATGTTAACCCCTCCGATCGGTCTATCGCAAATATTTGCAATGCAATTGATCGCATTGCATGTCCGTCCCCCGATCCGCCCAATCGCAACTCCCCTTTGATCGCTCTCCCCTTCGATTGATCGCGTCGCATTTTCCCTATTGCGATTGCGATTAGTCCCCACTCCCGTCTCCGATTGCGATTTGCGATTCCATATGGGTCCCACCTCACGCGTCCATTTCATTACATTTCATGCATTTCCACTTATAACCAAAGTTTCGTGTTTTGCATTGAAGTTTTAATGTTTCACATGCATTCCGCCAATTTTCATAATCATTCCACTGATTGACCTCCGTCGTTGATCTACGCCTATAAACCATGATCACACAGCCCGCGATGCATTTCTTCACCTAACCCTATTATACACCGTATCATTGCATTTTTCACCATTTTTACGCATAAAACACTGTTCCACCACTGCCGCGCCATTGTTCTCTTGTCCTCCACAATCACCCCCGTATGCATGGATTTCATGACCGAGTGCCGTGTTCTGCAGGGTTACCAGGTGGGAAGGGTCGCCATGATTACACAGTTCATATTACAACGGCAAGATTTCATAGACAGAGATGTAAATGAAGCAGCAAAGAGTTCAATGCACAAAAAACTAAGTCAGCAGGGGCTTCACATCAGCAGATGGTTCTAAAGGACAAGCGCCCATATCAGTTTTATTATTTACCGTGTTGCTGAAGATTTCTGCCTTGACCACAGTCCCAAGCTACCAGAGAAGCTGTTAATGCGGTATGGCAGACTATTCAGTCATTCACTTCACCATTTTGTTTATTCATCATAGCACTGCACAGTGCTGCAATCAGAGTACATCAGGATCATACCAGAGTAAATGGAAGCGGAAGAAGATCACTCTTTTGTCCCAAAAAGTACCAAAAATAAATGCAGGAAATTTAAACAGAATGGGCTTTGGCCCTCTTTTTCTTCTGAGTTTTAATTCTGCATTTAGTTTTCCACCTACCACCTCTGCTCCTCTTTCAGGTATAAAAACCATGAAGAAACGCATTGTAAGGGTTCCATATTTTATCAGAAAATTATGCAGTGAGAGGCATTTTGTATACATTTTGTAAAATTCTTGTATGAAGGCTCAGAGCCCATAGGGTCTCAGTGAGGAGGAGTTCCATCTGTCAAAGAGGATTCTGGTCTTTGGTATTTCACAGTCTGTAACTTTCTCTTATGTGTTATTTAAATAGACCATTTCATTTCATCCACCTTTCCTGTATCATGTTTTGGAATGCGAGTGGCTCACTGATTCTTGGTATGGATTTATCCTAGTTGATACCCATGCTCGGATTAGTCAAGCGCTTTAAATATGGCTCATGCATGATATTCTGTTCCACTGTTCATCTAAACCGTATTTCTGCTATATTAGTTTCTTTGGGAGGGTGTTTTTAAAACGCTACTATTATGTATGGATTCTTAGATTGGTAAGCCCATGCGTGGTGGTATTGTGTATCTGGATATCAGCTCAATGTTAACTAATATCTCCTCAATATTTCATTCACTACATACACCTTTTGATAATTGATTTCCGTGACATATTACTTGAATCGGCCCCCCTTGCAGTAAGCTGTCTCTGAATTGTCTGATGCTTTGTATTAGAGTTTTACATTTTACCTCTGCAGTACCTCTTTTCTTGTATCAATTTTCTGAGGGTCTTGGTCCCATTCAAGTTTATTTCCATGTTTACAGGAGATAGCATGAGAGCCTTTTGCTGATAACTACCCATGTTATATTACAAGCTCTTTGCTATGCTAAGATGTCCTAGGCACTAGTCTATCACAACTCTAGGCTGTCTCTAGGAGCGGCAACATCTTTTTGGCGCCGTTGCCGGGGACGAATTTAAGAAAATCAAAATCCCTGGGCCTCGTCAAAATCTATTTCACTCTTCAAGTAGGTGAGCATGAAGAGGTGAAGAGTTGTAGATCCCTCACCTTTGCGACTCCACATTTGTTTATTAGATAAATCTATTTACAGTCCTGGCTCTTCGAAAGCCACACCTGAGGTCAGATATGTCTCAGCCAAAGACATCCTCTATGTCTGACCCAGAAAAGATCATACATAAGAGAGGTTGGAAAGAAAGGTGATCAGTACGCACTGAAATCCCTGAATTTTCTGTAAAAGATTATCCATCCTCCTCCTCTCAAGAAGTCTAGGTAGAAAATCTAGACTCCACTGTGGGAGATACTGATTATTATTATTCAGATAGTCCGCCCCGAGGAGGTGTCCAATTTAAAGATAGTTTTCATCCTAGTCCTGTGTAATATTGCCAATAGGGAATTTTCAGCAGATCATGCCTGAAAAACGAATTCTTCAGGTGTCATGGCTGTATATACCATAGAATATGTCTGAGAATTCTTAGCAACCAAAATAAATAACAGCAGCAACCTTTACTCAGCTTTTAAGGGCAAAAAGGTGGGGAAAAGTGAGGATTTTGGCCCTAAAATGAGTGGATCAGAAAATCTGCGTAAAATGACGGCACAAGGTTCTGGAATATGTTATAATAGGTTAAGAGGGACTTCCATGTCGAATTTCAGCTCAAACAAAGGTGTTTTACTAAGTTAAACAGTTCCTCCTTCCCGACTAGTCAATAAAAACCCTGATTTCCCAAGACTTTGAGTATGCAGAATTTTGCTGAAGCAAGGGCAGCGTTTTTCCTGAAGGAATAAGATGTAAAGCACTATGAATAATCAGATAATAGGTCTAATAATATGGCATGGGCATTAAGCAAGATTAAACAGCCGCTTTGCATAGAAAACTCCTCAAGATTGAGGTGCCGCAAGACAAGAGAATGATTCAGAAACCCTTCAGCATTTTCTCCAGAAGCTGTGAAACAAGAATATGAATATATAGCCAATAAAAATCTATAGCAGCAATAAAGTGTACAAGCCTTGAGGAAACAACCTCGCAAGAGAAGAACTGCAAGCCTCACTAATACATGTACAATGGCAATGAAAGAACACTGCTATTTCTGCATAAAACCAGGCTATGAAAAATGCAGTCTAAGATAGAATTCTGCTCCAACACATAGATATGACAATATATAGCTCAAATACAATAGGGGAGCAAAGCTCTAACCCTTATAAGCAATAAGATCTCAATTCTCCAAGGGATTGGCTGAAATACACAATACGACCAAAATGCCGGAGTTGCTGGGTAGCTATTGCAACTCCAAACTGAAACCAAATAAAGAAGGCTGAATATGATGATAAACTAAAGTATACCTCCTCCAATAGATCTCCAAAGTGGAAGGCTGATCCTTACACTTGAGATCTTCCCCACAAATCAACCGGCAAACCCTCACAGCAGCTGCACCATAAAAATAACGCAGATGCAAAAAGGGACTGCGCAGTAGGGGCAGAATAACTGTTGGCCTAATGCCAAGATCCGCAAATCAGCTCCAAAATCTCCCAATCTGATCCTCCAAAGGAAGGAGAGACTCTCCCTCTGAAAAGCAAGAGAAGGAGGTGGCGTCATAAAGTCACCACGGCAACACCCTACAACACAGAATTACGCTGCTGCAGCAATAATGCTGTCCTGGAGGATGATACTAAGAAAATAACCTTGCTCGAGTAGGCACTCGAAGTCCCCCGGGGCTAAGGGCGAGATCTCCGACCGGAGACACTCAGTGCACTAAACAGTGCAGCAGACGGACTAAACAGCCAGCGTGCCAAAGAGAAGACAAATGTCTCACTCAATAATCAATAATCCAAGAATCCAAGCATGAATGAAATGAGGAGGCTCCTTCATCTTTTATAGTGTTGGTTTCCCTCCAAAACCCAACGTAGTCTCTCTCTCTCCTCCACATCCTCATCCTTATCCACATTCTCATCCTTATCTCCACAGAAGCTTGGAGAAACTTCGAGAGTGTACATAGGCCCCCTCCTCCACATGGTGTTGGGTCCCCCCTTGACTCCCACTTAAGTCACAACGTTGTGCTACTAGGTGGATGTCTTATTTATTTTAAGTGAGTTTAGACCCCTTTTACTCACTTTTTATTTATTTACAAACTATAGGTGGCAAAATAAACAAAATAGAATATTCCAATTTGCTGTCGCAAATTAGGAATATTACATCCTGAGGTTGAAGAGGTAAAAGAAGTCACCGAAGTATCTGCTGTTAACAGACCATTGTTCCCCTCAACACCTCACGCTGCAGTCGAGTATATCCCTATTGTTATCCATACTCCACTTCCACCTCCTCCTCTTCCTCCATCTACACATCAGACTGTTACATTACTTCCACCCCCTCCAATGGCCAATGTTCCAACCTTCTTGTTGAATAAATATGCTCCCCTGGCATTACCTCAAGTGTTGAATGATATGCTCCAAGATTATCTGAAGATTTTGCACAGATTCAATGGGGAAAATGAGATTGATGCTCTAAAACATCTTGAGACTTTCTGCTCTTTTGTAGAGAACTTTAATGTTGAACATTTGAATGTGGTCTTAAGACTGTTTGTGCAATCTCTTGATGGTGAAGCTCGAAAATGGTTTAAGACTTTGGCAGGTCGTTCTATTACCACTTGGGATAATATGGAGGATACTTTTCTCAGAAAATGGGGGGAAAAGAAAGATCATGGACAATGTCCTACTGAGTTTAATACACTCAAGAAAAGACATAATGAAGGGGTGTCAGAATTCATCAAGAGATTTAATAAGTTGTATCTAAGCCTTCCTGTTGATATGAAACCTCATCAGACTGCTGCTAAAGTTGTTTTCATAGCAGCCTTTGACTCAGAATTTGGTTTCTCTCTCAGAGAAAGAAAGCCTGCTACTCTGGATGATGCTTAGACAGATGCTCTAGAAATCGAGGCAAATTTTGCCTCCATTGGTAAATCAAAGGGAAAATCCGAACATGATACTAGAAGAAGGGGCAAAGAGGAGGTGTCTACTTCTAGTCAAGACAGAGACTCTAGTACTAGCATAATCAAAGAAATGAACAAAAAGATTAGCAACCTTACTAATAAGTTGGGTAAGCTCAAATTGGAGGCCAAGAATTCAGCCTCCAGGAATTTCCAGAATGCTCCAAACAGAGGTTACAATCCTCAGTATAGGAAACCACCCTTGCAAATTTTGCCAAGGGAAGCAAAAGAGCAACAGGATCAAGTACCACACCCATTGTATCTGGAAGGTCCAGTAGATGATTCTACTGAAGACACTGCCTATGGACTCGAGGATGCAAATCTTGCTTTTTCAAATAGTGATGGAGAAGAATGCCCTTTGCAAGGGAATGATGGAGCTAAGTGCTCATTGCAAGAAGAAGAAAAGACCAAAGACACAGAAGAAGCAGAATTTGATCATTATTGTAAACAATTTGATGATTTCATGCAAACACATTTCAATAGAAGATATGATCTCAGATCCTCTAGGAAGAGGACTCGTACTCAAGAGCAAGAAGAAGAGTTACCCCAGAAGGAAGCACCTGCTCAGAAGGAGTCTACAATGCAGAAAGTCATAGACAAAGGTAAGCGCCCTCTGAACAAACCTTTGCAGTCTAATGATCAAATTCCTTCCGCTCCAAAAGTAGTCATTCCTCCAAATACCAAGTCTGTGTCAAAAGAAGTCAAACCCCCAGCTGAGAATAAAGAGCCAAAAGAGGTTGTAATAGAGAAATCCCCCCCGGTTTTCAGTTTGCAAAAGGAACTTGAAAAAGTCAAAATCCCAGTTCCCTTGACTGAACTGTTGAAGCAACCAGCATACCAAGCTCAAGTCACCTCATTTATGCTCCCTCCAGAAGCACCAATCATCCCAGATAGTCTTAACCTTCAAGAAGAAAGACCCATGGTTGTCTTTGGTCCACATGTTGAGGAATTAGATGCTTCTACTCCTCCCTTTTATGTGTCTCTAGTGATTCATGACTTGCTATTACATAATTGTTTGTTAGATTCTGGAGCTTCCCATAATCTAATACCTCTGTCAGTCATGGAACAACTATGATTACAAATCACCCATCCATACAAGGACCTCTATTCATTTGACTCTAAAAGAGTTAAATGCTTGGGGATGATCAAGGATTTGGTGGTCAATTTGGCCCAAATCCCAGCTAAAAGTGTGGTAATGGACATCGTGGTGGCTGACATCCCAGCTCGCTTTGGTATGTTGCTGTCAAGGTCCTGGGGAACAAAAATCGGTGGATCACTCAAGATGGATTTAACATATGCCACTATCCCAGTTTTTGGTGGCCAAGAGAGGAGGTTGTACAGGGAGACTAGATTTGTCAAGATGGTGACTAAGGCTGACAACTCTGTAAATTCACTAGTCTATACAATAAGGAAGGAGATTTTTCATGATTGATGCTGGAAGAAGATCAAGATTATGCTCATGAACCATCCTTCTGTCAGATCAAGACTGAACAACCCGCAGAGAGCCATGAAGCAGGGACCTGGACACTTCATTTTGATGGAGCAAATTCAAAAGAAGGTAACGGAGCTGGAATATTATTTATTTCTCCTATAGGAAGGTGGGTTCCCTTGTCCTTCAAGCTAGAATATGAAGCCACTAATAATGTGGCTGAATATGAAGCACTTCTGTTAGGATTGCAGACAGCGAGGAATATGAACATACAAAGCTTAAAGGTTCTGGGAGATTCAGAATTGGTGGTCAGACAAGTCAGGAATCTGTGTCAGACCAAACATCCTAGACTAAGGGCTTATAGGAATGAAGTTTGGGACATGGTAGAAAATTTCTTCATGGCATTCAATATCTAGTTCATGCCCCGAGAACAGAATAGGATGGCTGATTCCCTTGCCGTAGCTGCTAGCACATTTCAACCACCTCAGAACCCTCTTTTAAGATAAGAAGTTGAGGTACGCTATCGACCATCAATCCCAGATAACATCAAACACTGGCAGGTATTTGAAGATGAAGAACAGATGAAGAGATTCCTGGAAACAGTAGGAGAGTTCTCCAATATGGAGATTGATGCTGATGAAGAAGAGGTTGAGTCTGAAGATACTTCAGAAAGAAATTGGGAGGAGAAAGTGGCAGGAAATAAGGTGTTGCAGTTAAAGGGAAACAGTATACCTAGAGGGCTGGTGCCTCTAGAAAGATTATTTGACAAGAATGATGTCCCGCTGTAGCCAAGCAAAGTGGTAGAAGAAAATCAGGTAGAGGACCTGAATCTTGGTACTAAGACTGACCCCAAAATTGTGAAATTATCCAGGAAGGTCCCAGAGGAGTATAAGGAGAAATACCTGAAATTATTTCAGTCTTACAGAGATGTGTTTGCATGGTCCTATCAGGACTTGAAAACTTTTGATATCAGTATAATGCAACACAAGATTCCCCTGAAGGAGGATATGAAACCTTATAAGCAGAAGCTTAGACAGATAAATCCTCTGCTGCTTCCTTCTATTGAGAAGGAAATTAAGAAGCTGTTAAAGGCCAAAATAATCGTGCCATTGAGGTACTCTGAATGAGTAGCAAATCTAGTCCCTGTCTGGAAAAAGAATGGAGAAATAAGGCTGTGTGTGGATTTCAGAAATTTAAACAGAGCATCATTAAAGGACAATTATCCACTGCCTAAGATGGACCACATCTTGCAGAGGGTGGTTGGAGCTTCCAGAATGTCAATGATGGATGGATTCTCTGGTTATAATCAAGTGGCTGTAATTCCAGAAGACCAAAAGAAGACTGCTTTCACCACACCGTGGGGTACATTTATGTATGCCAGGATGCCTTTTGGGTTGATTAATGCAGGGGCCACTTTTCAGAGGGCCATGGACATTGCTTTTTTTGCGGAGCAAGATAAATTCCTGGTGGTCTACCTTGATGATATCACTGTATTTTCCAAGAATGATACTGAGCATATTGAGCATCTGCATAGAACTTTTGAGAAATGCAGAAGGTATGGTCGTTCCCTTAATCCTCAAAAGTCTTTATTTGCTTTAGAAGAGGGTAAACTTTTGGGACACATTGTGACTAAAGATGGGGTGAAAATAGACCCTAAGAGGGTAGAGGTTATAAATGGTTTTTCTTTCCCCAGAAATAAGAAAGAAGTGCAGGTATTCCTTGGGCGCATTAATTTCCTAAGAAGGTTTATTCCTAACTATGCTGAGATAGTTAGGCATATAACAGACATGCTCAAGAAGAATAATGAAGTAAAGTGGTCACAAGAATCACGAGAGGCATTTACTAGGATAAAAAATGCTTTTGCAGAAACTCTTGTGCTAGTTGGGCCAGATTATTCCAAACCTTTCATGATCTTTTCTTTTGCATCACCTCATACAGTGGCTGCAGTTTTATTGCAGAAAAATGAAGAAGGGTATGAGCAGCCTATTGCCTTTTTCAGTCAGGTGCTCCGTGATGCAGAATTGAAATATAACATATTGGAAAAGAAAGCATACGCCTTGGTAAAATCACTCAAAGCATTCCGTGTGTATATTCTGCAGTCCCATATCACTGCATTTGTGCCTACAGCAACTGTAAAGGACATCCTTATTCAGGGAGATAGTGAAGGAAAAAGGGGGAAGTGGATTGCCAAAATATAGGAGTACGACCTAGACATTCGTCTTACCAAGCTGATCAAAGGACAAGGGCTAGCCAAAATATTATCTGAATCAAACTATCAGGCCCTGGGCATAAATTTGTCCATAATAGCAAATGAGGAATTTGAGGAGAAAGAAGAATGACATGGAATTGGGTTAGCTACTCTAGAAACACAGATGAAGTACCTCACCAGTCAGTGGTACAAAGAGATAGTAGAATATCTCCTTACACTCAGCTGCCCTCCAAGTTGTGATAAAACTAAATACAGAGCGCTGAGATTGAAATCACAAAAGTACATAGTCGCCAATGGCCAGCTATACTAGCGAGTTCCCTCAGGCATCTTACTCCTGTGTCTCACAAAGGATGAAGTCGAGAGTACTATAGTAGAATTTCATGAAGGAATCTGTGGGGGACATTATAGCTGGAGGGCCACTGCTCACAAAATCCTGAGGGCTGGTTTTTATTGGCCCAAGCTTTTTGGAGATGTCTTTGCCCGGGTTAGAGCATGTGATAAATGTCAGAAATTCGCTGAAAGACAGAAGATGGCACCTCTGCCCATGATTCACGTACACATGGATGAACCATTTCAGCAATGGGGAATAGATTTTACAGAAGAGATACACCCGCCCTCAAGTGGATAGCATAGGTGGATTTTAACTGCCACCGATTATTTCACAAAGTGGGTGGAAGCCATACCTGCAAGGAACACAACAGATACTGTGATAATAAAGTTCATGGAGGAGAACATCATATCCAGGTTTGGTTGCCCTGACAGAATAGTAACTGATAATGCCCAGGCTTTCAAGTTTGCGAATTTTGTAAGTCTCTGTCAGCAATATAACATCACACTGAGTCACTCTACAGCCTATTATCCACAGGGAAATGGCTTGGCAGAGTCTTCCAATAAAACCCTGGTAAGAGCATTGAAGAAGACTATAAATGAAAATCAGAAAAACTGGGATTCCCAGTTGAAGTTCGCTCTGTGGGCCAATAGAATTACCAGCAAGAGAGCAACTGGGAAATCCCCATATGAATTGGTATATGGGAGGGCAGCAGTATTCCCTATACAATTAACCTTACCAGTAGCTAGATTCATGCAAGAAACTCAGGAAGAGCTTGATGATATGATCACGAGAATAAACTAGCTGGTGGAATTGGAAGAAACACACAATCAGGTAAATCAAAGGCTGACGAAATATCAGGAGAAGATGAAACTCCTTTTTGATCAGCATGCTAAAGACAGGAATCTGCAGATTGGTGATTTAGTACTTAGGTGGGATATCCGGAGGGCTGAAAAAGGAAAACATGGTAAATTCAATCCACTTTGGTTCGGCCCCTTCAAAATTGTGGAACAGGGAGGTAATAACACTTTCAAGCTGGAGAATTTACAGGGAGACTTACTTGATGCCCCTGTAAATGGTCAATTTCTCAAGCCCTACTTTCAGCTCTGATTCAGGCAAAGGCAGCCTAATGTATTATATTGTATGTTAATTTCCTTTTAGGTTTTTGTTTGAATAATGTGGGTGTTGTGATGAATCATAAAGTGAAAAATAGAAGTGCTGAAGAGCAGAGTCTACATACATGATGATCAGGAAGGTTTGCGAAATTCTCAACACGTTCAGGGATGAACGTGCCGTCCCCAGATGGAGCCAATGTTGATCATATCAGCCCCCTGTTAAGTTTTGGCAAGCAATCCTGCTTAAACCTTTTCAAACCCCCTTTGTTTGCCTTGAGAATTTCCTCTTCTGCTTATCGTTACTTTCCTATGCCTCCAAATTACATTAAAAAAGGCTACAAAACCCATATTCGAACATATATAAGGCCTAGCCCCTTAACCACTTCCCCCATATGCCCCAGCGCTGAGACCAAGCGCTTAAGTCTTAAGCGCCAATCGCAATCAGAGTGTCGAGCAGGCGTTTTTCCTTTGTTACAGCAGAAAAGCTCTGATGCGATTGGCGTAAGTCTACAAGTCCCGCAACGCGTTGTGCACTGTTGATCCGCCGATTAGATCGAATGGCTGGCGCTTTATCGCACCCCCACTTGGATTGCAATCGCAACAATTATGTTAACCCCCCCGATCGGTCTATCGCATCGCATGTCTGTCCCCCGATCCGCCCAATCGCAACTCCCCTTCGATCGCTCTCCCCTTCGATTGATCGCATCGCGTTTTCCCTATTGCGATTGCGATTAGTCCCCACTCCCGTATCCGATTGCGATTTGCGATTCCATATGGGTCCCACATCACACGTCCATTTCATTACATTTCATGCATTTTCGCTTATAACCAAAGTTCTGTGTTTTGCATTGAAGTTTTAATGTTTCACATGCATTCCACCAATTTTCATAATCATCCCACCGATTGACCTCCGTCGTTGATCTACACCTATAGACCATGATCACACGGCCCGCGATGCATTTCTCCACCTAACCCTATTATACACCGTATCATTGCATTTTTCACCATTTTTACACATAAAACACTGTTCCACCACCACCGCGCCATTGTTCTCTCGTCCTCCACAATCACCCCCGTATGCATGGATTTCATGACCGAGTGCCGTGTTCTGCAGGGTTACCAGGTGGGAAGGGTCGCCATGATTACACAGTTCATATTACAGCGGCAAGATTTCATAGACAGAGATGTAAATGAAGCAGCAGAGAGTTCAATGCACAGAAAACTAAGTCAGCAGGGGCTTCACATCAGTAGATGGTTCTAAAGGACAAGCGCCCATATCAGTTTTATTATTTACCGTGTTCCTGAAGATTTCTGCCTTGACCACAGTCCCAAGCTACCAGAGAAGCTGTTAATGCGGTATGGCAGACTATTCAGTCATTCACTTCACCATTTTGTTTATTCATCAGAGCACTGCACAGTGCTGCAATCAGAGTACATTAGGATCATACTAGAGTAAATGGAAGCGGAAGAAGATCACTCTTTTGTCCCAAAAATTACCAGAAATAAATGCAGGAAATTTAAGCAGAATGGGTTTCGGCCCTCTTTTTCTTCTGAGTTTTAATTCTGCATTTAGTTTTCCACCTACCACCTCTACTCCTCTTTCAGGTATAAAAACCATGAAGAAACGCATTGTAAGGGTTCCAGATTTTATCAGAAAATTATGCAGTGAGAGGCATTTTGTATACATGTTGCAAAATTCTTGTATGAAGGCTCAAAGCCCATAGGGTCTCAGTGAGGAGGAGTTCCATCTGTCAAAGAGGATTCTGGTCTTTGGTATTTCACAGTCTGTAACTTTCTCTTATGTGTTATTTAAATAGACCATTTCATTTCATCCACCTTTCTTGTATCATGTTTTGGAATGCGAGTGGCTCACTGATTCTTGGTATGGATTTATCCTAGTTGATACCCATGCTCGGATTAGTCAAGCGCTTTAAATATGGCTCGTGCATGATATTCTGTTCCACTGTTCATCTAAACCGTATTTCTGCTATATTAGTTTCTTTGAGAGGGTGTTTTTAAAACGCTACTGTTATGTATGGATTCTTAGATTGGTAAGCCCATGCATGGTGGTATTGTGTATCTGGATATCAGCTTAATGTTAACTAATATCTCCTCAATATTTCATTCACTACATACACCTTTTGATAATTGATTTCTGTGACATATTACTTGAATCGGCCCCCTTTGCAGTAAGCTGTCTCTGAATTGTCCGATGCTTTGTATTAGAGTTTTACATTTGACCTCTGCAATACCTCTTTTCTTGTATCAATTTTCTGAGGGTCTTGGTCCCATTCAAGTTTATTTCCCTATTTACAGGAGATAGCATGAGAGCCTTTTGCTGATAACTACCCATGTTATATTACAAGCTCCTTGCTATGCTAAAATGTCCTAGGCACTGGTCTATCACAACTCTAGGTTGTCTCTAGGAGCGATAATAGATGGTATTCATATCAACATTAAGTTTTCTAGATACAGCCATGTCAGAAGCTTTCTTCTTTCACTTTTTCAGTAGCACCAAATACAACCTTAGTACTTCTCAAATCTTTTGCTTTCAAATCCATCTGTAGTACTTTCATTCATTCTCTAATTTCATTCTTTCTTCAAGGTATTTCTTATGATAGTCATAATATGCCCTCCCTCTAAACTATGAAAATTCCACTACCCGGGATCCTACTGCAGCAATTGATGAGAATTTTCCTATATGTTAATTTCTTGAACAAATTATTCACTGTGTTCTACGGTAAATATTGAAACCCATACACTACAACCTTCACAAAATTAAACTGCAGAAAATAAATAACCGCGGAAACAAGATCTGAGCAAGAATAAAGAATAGACATAGGACATCATTATTTTTAGACTAAGTCCCCGGAAAAACCCATTGCGGGAAAATCGATGCAACAATTGAGGGTTTTTATTATTATGCAGTAATTCTGAATACAATCTGGGATGCCTTACTGGCCATCCACAGAGATTTTGACTGACAAAGAGCTAGTGAGGATTACTTCACACTGACACTGGAAATCCTGACTGACCAAACACTAAGCTGATAAGCCCTACGTTGCCTCTACGCAGTTTTGCATCACTTTGCGTGGGGACTGCATCACCTTTGCTTGCTGGCTCTTCTACTGACTGGATACTGATCTCTGGCCCCTCCGGCCTCACACCCCGGCACTCCGGCACTAGATTTGACTAATCCTTAGCTGAACCTTGGATCTCCTCAAGGCTGCAGCGCTGCCTTTGCATGGCACTGCGCTGCCTTTGTGTAGCTACTATGCTGCCTCTTCTGCGTATTGCCCTCTGTATTCTCTGTCGTGTATTCTCGGCTCAGGAAAGATCTCCAACCAGAAATTATCTTTTCCCCTCTCTATAAGAATCAACTCTATCAATCTTCTCCCTAAGCACTGCTCACTAAAGAATTTTGATCTCCAGACTCTGTCAGTGTATCTTCCAAATGCCCCATCAAGTCCTTATAATCTTCTCATTGAGACATCAACGACCGAGATTAAATCATTAATCAACGACTAAGATTAACTTGAATTGATCTCCATCTTTTCTAGAAGATTCATGCCCTGTTTTAATTAATATCCTTTAATTATTTTAATTTCCTAAGTTTAGACTTAGGGTCCCATTAAAATTAATTAATTATTTTCATAAAACACAATCCAAGTGGAATTTCCGAAAACTCTTTCTGGGTTCTTTGGAATACATATGCCTAAGCCTCCATGCAAAAATTGAGACTTAGAGCACATCTGATGCTACCAGAAATCAACACTCCCTCTTAGCGAGGAATGTGCTCCAGCAATACATCCAACTGAAGTACTGCTCTGATTCTGCAACATCTCCCTCTACGCTGTTGATGTCTAACACTGCTGCCCACCAACATTGCACTGTTGATGACCCTGCATATTGCTGTCAACTACCATTGCACTGCAACTTTGTTGCTCATTGCAACAAAAAAATGTCCAAAATTTGAACAAAGTGTTCAGTATGATGCATCTCGTACTAAAGATATGACTACTGCTAGTCTTTGCATTGTCCCTATGAAGCTGTTGCGTTGCTGCTGACTCTGGGATGTGCCTCCCTGCATTGCTACCAACTCTGCTCTGCGCTGCTCAAACTCTGGCGCTCACTAGCCGCTGCGCCATCACTTCTATACTCCTCTACACCAACTGATGCTTGTCCATCCTGCTACTTCTATTTTGGCCTCCCATAGCAAGGTGATGATCCGAGAGGTGGACTCCTCAAGGATCCTGCCCAGCGACAGTTCCGCTGAACTACAACTCTAGATCACCCCAATTCTCCCCTGGAGATATGTGGGCATTCATCGCGAATTCCTCCTCGATCCTTGTAGTTGCAACCAGAGAATCATGCTTCTCATCTTTGTCCTTCTTCTTGAGAGGACACTGTGTAGCGTAATGTCCCATCTCGCCACATCGGAAGCATTTGATCTTGAGACGTCCTTCTTGCGTCTTTTCTGCTCCTGCTGACCCTTTGATGCAAGGGTTGTATTCTTCTCCACTTCCTTGGGCTTCCACCCACTGCTGATGCTGCCATCAAGTTTGCACTTGAGTAAGTCTCTCCTCATCTCTTCCTGTTGAAGAGCTACCCACATTCCTTCCCAGTGCGACAATTTCTCTCTGCACAAGATGCCTTGGACAAAGACTTGATATTCTTCGGACACAGAATTCAAGGCAAATTTGACCATCTCTATGGCTTGAGGAGTTGCTCCTATTGTTGCCAACTGATCTCAGACATCCTGAAGTTTTGGAAGGAATGGATCGAAGCGTTCTCCCTTTTGCATCCTTGTAGACCGCAAATTTTCCTCCAAGAACATCTTCCACTGCTCGGAAAACCCCTCATACAGCGTGGCCAACGCTTCCCACATCTCTCTAGCTATGACTTTGCAGGAAATATGTGAAACTATGCGATCCTTCACTCCATCGAGGATCAACTATTTGGCTTTTTCCACGCACTTTTTGAAGGCTCTCAATGGTGCTGCATCTATCGATTCGACTACTGCATTGTCGATGAAGGTCTTGAGCTCATGCTCATCCAGAAGGAAGGAGATCCTTGCCTCCAGATTATGTAGTTGGAGACACCCTCCAACCAATTTTAATCACGCAACTGTACTATCTCGGATGGGATATTTCAATTAAAAATGCAGAAAAATAACTAAACTCCATAATATGTCGTAAAATCACTATTTACTCAACAGAAGATTGCCATGTAAAATAAACACATAAGCACTGCAATCTATCAACACATCAAATAGTAAGAATCTTAGCATTTTATTATAGATAATAACTAGGGTTACAAATACATCTGACCCAAAGAAAGAATTGAGACGAAGAACTAGCCACCAAGATGAGCTACTGCACTGCACTGGCCTCAAAACTGAACTGTTGCACTCTCCCTCCGGCAACCGCTGTCATTGAACCCACTGAAGATGATGAAGCGCAAGTTAAAGATCTGAATGATCCTCACACCAATCCCTGAAGCTCTGCAAAACTTCTGAGTGATGTCTCCTCAAGAGAGTTGGGTTTTCGTCCAACACTCACAAATCACCCGAGGGTTTCCGTCCTGGGGCTATGGCTGAAGTAGAGAACCACATCTCACACCTCTCATACAATAAAATGATATGATCCAAAGATATCTCTCAATATCCTCCTCCCTTTCCTTTATAGATCTCTTGGAGCCTTCTAGAGCATTATTTTATTATTATTTTATTCATGGTGCACTTTTTCCATCTTATTAAAATATTCTTTTTAATGCAGAAAAGAGTAAATCAGCTACCATGACTCCTCTGGTCACTGAAACTCATGCCCAATCGTCCCATCATGTAGGTATCTTCGTCCCGGTTCTAATGAGCTATTACACTAAGGTGTTCCATCATGTATTCCTCCTGGAATGCCACCTTGAGCGTAATCAACTGAGTTAAGCCCACAAATAACTCGAATTTCCGAAAATTGTCGAAATGCACTGGAACGAAAGCCAAACTGCTCGGGTGATGGAATATATCAAGCGAATGCCACTGGACACCATGGAAACTCCTCAAACTCCTCCAAAAAGCCCCTGAACCCGCTGATAGCACCAATCTGTACCTGTGACCTGTCTGCTCCTAACTTTGGAAGTCCCACCTAATCCTATCGTAGGTGAAACCAAAAAAGGGAATATTATAGACCTTCTGCCCCAGGATTTCTTGCCCTCAAGCAATCCAAATATGTGGGTCACCCTGTCGTCCCGATGCAACTGATACCCAATGCCCATATCCCATACAAACCTCCTGGTGCTACTATGTGCCTGTGTCAAGCCACCCAGAATAGACCCCTCAATGCCGAGATCCCAAACTGATCTCTCACTAAACCTGTCATCAAACAATCCTCTCGGATCCCCATGTCACGATGGCCAATCATCACCCAAGTCCCACGGCTCGGATTGCATACTGCCTCTAGCTATAACTGATGCTCTAAGAGGTGAAGACCACGTCTCTTTCTGCGTTGTATCTATGACGGTGTAAGCTGCCCCACCAACTGCGTACCAACTCATCACCTCTCTCCAATCCAACCCCTGACTAAATCCAATGCTGATCCTGCTCTCCTGAAATCGGGATGGAGTGCTGAAGAAATGACGACCTGTGCCCCACTGCTAGCTGGAATCCGTAACCTCTACTATGTCTAAGGGCCCCTGCTCTGTTGTGCTCCCTACGAAGAAAATCGTAACATTAAGAGGGTACTAGCTCATGATCTCCCGCCAATCTATCCTGGAAGAAGAATCCAATGTAGTGTCAACTGCACACGGAATATGCCCAGTGAATTGTCGCCAACTCATAATCAACTCACGCTGCTCTGTCCCGTCTGCCACGAAAGCTGCCTGTAGAAGGAAGCCCCTCTCTCTATAATGGGCCAAAGTGGGCAAGATATGCTGCAAGCCCCATCGATGTACTCCTGGAGAGTGCTACTCGCTGAAAGTACTGCAGCTCTGCTGACTGCATGTGCATCTATCTGTACCTCATCAGTGTGTTGGCCCAAAGATGGATGCTCCACCATCTCCAACAGCTCATCCCTCTCCTGATCGGGAATGTAATGCTCCTGCTATCTACTGGTCCCCTGCAAAACTATCCCATCAACCTCCAACATCTCCAGAGGATATGGATCTGCAACTGCTGTCACTGTACTCGGTGTCTGTGCATCTGACTGCTCCTCCTCAATGGCTGACCCCAAGGTTAGCCACATATCCATCATAGACTCAATGTGAGCCTCCATCTGGCTCTCCCCCAAAGGACTATCATGCATGATGTGTATAGTATCCTCCTTTGCTGACTCAGGCTCCATCATATGCTGTTCTAGCTGAATCATCACAAGTGACCCATCACCCAGAGTATCTCCCATAGAGTCCCTTGACTGCTCACCGTGCATACTGGAATGCAGCTCCGACCTACTGCCATCAACTCCGCATGACTGCTCTCACTCCCCAGAAGCATCATCACCTGATCCCATGGACTCATCTGGAGAACAGTCCTCATCCTAACATACAAAAGGAACGTCTACCTGCTCTACCTATGCCACCTCATCTGCAACTCTCAAACATGAGTGATCAGGCCCCCATGGTCCTTTGAAAATGAAGCAAAGTCCCTTCCTCCTTAGTTCATTTCTGCTGCATGATCCACCAAACTGGAACAGCGCCTCCCTATTCAACTATCTCCTGAAAAGCTCAATGTTCTGCTCAACCAGCCCTTGGGCTGGTTCATAAGTAGCAAGTGAGACCAACTACTCTCTCCTCCAAAAGCTCAGCGACCTAGTCTACAACTCTCAGCAAATGGCCTCACGGACTCCCATACATGACGACAGGATGGACTACATGTGTGCTATGACTGTGTCAGAATGATGTCTCCTAATGTTGAAGAAGCATTGGAACATCTGCAAAATCAAGCCATCACACTCAAAGTCAAACATGATCTCATGAGTCCGGGTCATGGCCATGACTTCTAAAACCTTAAGCTTCCTCCCAAATGTAGAGCTTGCATAGTTGTCCAAATCTCAAAAGGTTCCTACGATTAGTCTGAAAATTCTATTCATAATGTCATCATTGTAGGGAGGGAAAGGTGTTGTTATCCTCAAAATATCACTGAAACAAGAGGCAGCTATAAGCTTGACTCTCTCATTTGGATGTTCCAAGAATCTAGCTTGTACCAATGCAAGCATAGATGGCTCCAAAGCCCAATTTAGACTCCAATCAGATTGCTCTACCTTTGAAAGGCAATATTCCAGTTTCTCTAACATGGGAAAGTCATTTTCTCATCTTCCACTCTTTAAGTCCATCCCAAGTGCATAAATCCAATTTCCCACTTCTTCCTCCTTATGCAAATTCCTTGGATGCCTTTGCTGAAACAAATTATGTCCCTTCTTGGAGAAGGGTTTGTTGTTTTGTTTTGTTTTCTGGTCTTCTGATGCATTGTGGTTCAAGGAACCAACTTTTATTCTTCTCAAGCTATTTAGGAATCCCTCCATGGTTCAACCAATGATATGATCACTGTTTTGCTGATTTTTTTTATAGTGGTGTAGGTGTAGTTATAGTCCAGCATTTTTGATAGCACATTATATTCAGAAAATGCCATGTATAGCCAACATAAATTACAACAATTTAGAAGCTATCATAATAAATCTGAGAAAGGAGAATGCATCATAATGGGTCCGATAGAGAAACCTGGTATAGATATAGTGGCATTTTCCTCAAAATGGTTGACAGCCTCCTGGACACCTTTGCTGCAAGAGACTTTAGGCAATCGATCTTTGTTTCTTTTCTTTAAACCTCTGCTACAGCCAAGTTAGTCTAATACATTCGGCCTCCGAATTTCTAAACCTGAACTTGTCTTTCTATTATGGAAGATTGGTCTCTACAACTTCGATCAACCTGCTCTTACAGTGTGAACTCCAATCGCACTTGACAACAATGCATATAACAATTCAGCTTTGTGTAATGAAGAATCAAATGTTGCCTTACCGTTGGTCGACTCCCATAGGTTTGGAAGCTATGGTTCGAACTGGGCTTTATCACTTATGAAATCACTTTCAGCTTCAGATAATTTTTCAAGAGACAAACTGCAATGATAATGGCTCTTTGCAAATACTAACCACCACCATAAATGTAATATCCCGAATAGGAAATAGACAGCAATACAAGCATACAACTATATATAAAAATGCCGGAAATAGAATATAAAGCAAGTACACATAAAATGCCAGGAATGCTAAGCCATTTTATTAATCTGAGAATATAAATGGGTACAATGGATAAACAGAATAAGAGCACCTATCCTTGCAAAAGGCAAGTGAAGAACCCTCTCAGAAACAGGAAATGGCTGCTACAGAAACTGCGTCCCAGCTGCTGGAAGAAACTGCCGTAAACTGCTGCTGCTGGAATGAACTGGAACTAGGGGCTGATCCCCTCGCCGGAATGAGCTGAAAATCTGTAAATCACCTGTACTCACTGCTCCGGACCAAACCCAGAAACCATAAACAAAATGGACCACCTCCAAAAATCACCCCAGAAACCCTCCTCAAGGAAAAACGCTGTCCCTCCAGGCCCAGCGCAGATACCAAATGAAATATACTGAGAGGGAGCCACAAACTCCTCAGGAAACTCTTCAACTGATAAATACTGAACCTCCACACCGAATAACACTGAATCTCCTGCAGAAAATCCCGCAATAGCACCCCTCCACCAAGAACTGCGTCCTCTCTCCTAGGGACTGCGCAGTCACCAAAAGAAGCCCAGCTCTTCCGCGAAACAACAACCAAAACCTCTGCTGAAAACTGTAGGAAAGACCTTGCCCGAGCAGGCACTCGAAGTCCCCGGGGCTAAGGGTGAGATCTCCGACCGGAGACACTCAGTCGCACTAAACAGTGCTGCAGACAGGCTAAACAGCCAGCGTGCTCAAGAAGACAGAAGTCTAGCTCAAATATCATCAACAACAAAAATGTCAAATGAAATGGCTCTCCCACCTTTTATAATGCTAGCTCTCCTCAAAAAACCCTAACGTGGTTCCCCTCTCTCCACGTGCTCCTCCCAAGTCTGCGCAGATGCTCCTAGAGGCTACGTGAGGCCTCCCTCATACGTGGTGTGGACTCCCAAGGCTCCCCTTTAAGTTATAACGTTGCTCCTACTAGGGAAACACTTTATTTTATTTAAGTGAGTTAGCCCCTCTTTCTCACTTTTATTTATTAATTAACTATAGGCGGCAAAACTATACAAAAATCTAATATTCCAATTAGCGGTGCTAATTAGGAATATTACAGTCCCCCCCGGCAAAATGTTGCTTGTCCTCAAGCAACTGAAGTGATGAATGCTGTAAAATCCTCTCATCCTCCCAAGTGGCATCCTCATCCAGCAAATTCTTCCACCTCACCAAGAATTCCCGGATCGTCCTGCTCCGCAGCTGCCTCTCCCTGGTATCAATAATAGTCTCTGGCTGCAACACCAGATGCCCCTCATCATCCGTGGGTGGTAGCTCATCTGTGACTGTCACATGTTGGCCCAATGCCTTTTTTAGGCATGATACGTGGAAAATGTTATGAATCTTGCTGCCTTTGGGCTGCTCTAACTCATATGCAACCTGCCCAATCCTGCGTATCACTCTGTATGGCCCATAAAAATGGGGCTTAAGCTTCTCAGCCCCCTTCTGCTTAAGTGAAGACTGTCGGTATGGCTGTAGTCGTAGGTAGACCAAGTCCCCTACCTCAAACTGTCTCTC
Organism: Pinus albicaulis; assembly: GCA_034641835.2. Taxonomy (NCBI): domain Eukaryota; kingdom Viridiplantae; phylum Streptophyta; class Pinopsida; order Pinales; family Pinaceae; genus Pinus; species Pinus albicaulis. The sequence goes on from CM076578.1 coordinate 1,699,574,118, forward strand.
CACCCGACCCCTATCAGCATACAGTTTCTGCTGATTCTGCGCTGTGGCCATGTTATCCTTGAGAGCTCGGAGGATATCTTGGCTCTCTTGGATCCAGATTTTGGCTCTCGGAGCCTTGCTAGCACCAAACATCATGTCCACAAAAGATAAAGGATGATATCCATACAAGGCATAGAATGGTGACATACCAATGGACATGTGATGCGTCGTGTTGTAGCAATACTCTCCCAAATGCAGCCACTTCAGCCATGCCCTCTGTTGTCCACTGACATAGTTACGCAAGTAGCCCTCCAGCCACTTGTTAACTATCTTTGTCTGTCCGTCCGTCTGGGGGTGATAACTAGTGCTCGGCGTCAACTCTGTCCCCACTAGCCGGAAAAGCTCCTGCCAGAATCCGCCCATGAAGCGGCTGTCCCGGTCACTGACAATGGTCTTAGGTAGACCATGCAACCTGAAAATCTCCCTGAAGAATAGCTCGACCACCTGTGTTGCTGTGTGGTGTGTGGATATGGCGAAAAAATGAGCATACTTCGTCAGTCGGTCAACAACGACAAAGATGCAGTCCTTGCCCTGCACCATGGGCAACCCTGTGATGAAGTCCATCGATATGCTCTCCCATTTCCCCTCCGGAATGGGAAGAGGCTGCAACAACCCTGCTGGATGGCTCATCTCTCCCTTGTTTCTCTGAAAAACATCGCACTCCCTGACATGCTGGAGTACGTCCTCCTTGAGGCCCTTCCACGAGAACCTCTCCCTGATGGCTCTGTAGGTCTTGGTGAACCCCTGATGGCCCGCCAATGGAGAATCGTGTGAGGCATGGAGTATCTTCTTATTAAGCTGAGACCCCTCAGTCAAGAAGATCCTGTTCGTGTAATAGATAATCTCGTCAACCACCCTGTACCTGTCATCTGCCACTTGCCCATCCAACACCTCACAAGCAAATCTGTCCTTGGAGTACTCCACCAACAGTCGAGCCCTCCAATCAGCGTCCAAGCTCATAAGAGATAACGTGGCCGGTCTACGGGAAAGGGCATCTGCCACCACGTTATTCTTGCCTTTGACGTACTCAATGTCAAAGTCATAGGCTTTGTCAAAGTCATAGGCTTGGATCTTGCGGTCACATTTTCTTTGCCTCCTCCTGTATTTATGCCATGAAAAAGTAAATTTTATTTAATCGACCTCACTGAATCAAAAGCGCCCACTAAATATTTGGGTATTTGGCAATTGCATGCATAATGGCCAACATCTCATATCGACATATGGACAACTATAACGCAGAAGGAGCTTAAGTATAAAGCATAGGATGACCACACGCACATGGTCTTTGTGCAATCCTCTTACGCGCACCAACGCTCCAAGATAAATAACGTTGCGTGATAGAAATAGGTAAAGGCAACACCGAACATTTGCTCATCACCTCCTTCGAGCCGATCAAAGGCTCATGTATCCGACCAGGCGGGTCTTCCCCCTTCCTCGTCAAATCTGTGAGGGGTGCAGCAAGCTGTGAGAAGCCCTTGACGAACTTCCTGTAGTATGAGCAAATGCCAATAAATCCCCGAAGCTCAGTCACATTCCTCGGCTCTGGCCAATCTCTGATGGCCCTGATCTTCTCCTCGTGGACTCTCACCCCGTCCACTCCTATAATATGCCCCAAGTACAGCATCTCCGTCAATCCGAACTCACATTTGGAGAGCTTGGCATAGAACTGTTGCTCCTCCAAGATGCGCAACACTGTCTCAATATGTTGGAGATGCTCCTCCCAAGTCCTGCTATATATAAGTATGTCATCGAAGAAGACCAGCACAAACTTCCTCAGATGACCCCTGAAGATGTGGTTCATGCATGACTGAAAGGTAGCGGGTGCATTGGTTAGCCCAAAAGGCATAACCAGAAACTCGAAGTGCCCATAATGACACCTGAAGGCGGTCTTGGGAATATCCTGTTCCCTCACGCGTATCTGATGGTACCCAAAGCTCAAGTCAATCTTTGAGAAGAACCGTGCTCCTCTCAACTCGTCCATCAGCTCATCGATCCTGGGAATGGGGTACCTGTTCTTCAGGGTCTTCTTATTCAAAGCCATGTAGTCAATGCACATCCGCAATGTGCCGTCCTTCTTCTTCACCAACACCACGGAAGAAGCAAAAGGACTCGTGCTTGGCCGAATGTGACCAAGGGCCAGCAACTCCTGAATAGCACGCTCAATCTCATCCCGATAGGCCTTGGGATGCCTATACGGTGTGGTGATCACTGCCTGTATACCCTGCTCAAGCTCAATAGTATGCTCAAACCCCCGATCCGGTGGCTGCCCTAGTGGAATATCCTCGAATACTACGGCATACCTGTCAAGGATAGTCTGTACCTCAGGATGCATTGCCTGACCTGTATCTACTGCCTCCGAAGCTCGCAGCTCTACGGCCCACTCTATGTCTCTCTTGCGGAAGGTTGCATCCATCCTATGTGCCGACACTGTTTGAGGCGGGTATGTGTGCTGTCCCCGTATCTTCTCATGCCTCCCTGTCTTGGGATCATCCCACTCCATCTCTAGGGCCTTCCAATCTGTCGTGACCTTCCCCAGAGTAATGAGCCACTGAACACCCAATATCATGTTGGTGTCCGGGATATCCACCACGAAAAAATGATCTGTCAATGTATAAGTGCCCATCGTAACTAATAACTCGGGGACATACCGAGCACACACCATGGTCTGATCTCCTGGGACCAAAACGGAAAATCCATCAAAACTCTCAGTCTGTATACCTCTCCGCTCAACCATCTGTGCATCAATAAAGTTGTGGGTGGCCCCACTATCAACCAAGACTGAGACCCGCTGTCCACGCACTGTCCCCCGTACGCGCAGCGTCAAATACTTGGGAACTCCCCGCAGTGCTGCTAGAGCTCCTCCAATAGGTGCAAATGATGCACCACCTGCTGGTGGTGGTGGAGGTGGTAAGGTACCCTGCGCTGCATAACAATCTCCTGCCTCCACGTCATCCTCCTCATCCTCTTCCCCACTGCTCTCGGAGAAGACCTCAATGAAATGTGCTTTCCCTGCAGCACATCTATGTCCCGGTGCCCATGGCTCCTGGAAAGTGAAGCACAACCGCTTATTCTTCATCTCTCTCCTGGCCTCATCATCAAACTGCCCTCGCCCAGGATTCGCCTTGGGAGGCGGAATCCTCGTGTAAGGTAAGGTGTCCGAGTCCTGGGTAAGACATCCTATAAATCCCGGGTCCTGCTGATGGCATCCTGAAGCATAGCTGGTCTAGTCGACCTGACTAGGCCACGAAGTGGCTCTGCCAACCCCTCCACAAACATGTAGACCATCCGAGCCGCAGATAGACCAGGCACCATCACTGAAACCCTCAAGAAGTTTGAAATGTACGTCTCTGGGCTCCCAGTCTGCTTGAGCTTTGTCAGCTCAACGAAGTGCTGTAGGATCCCCTCTGTCAAAGCGCTCTACCACCCTCACCAATGGCTTTCATGTCTCCCCCATGTGGAGCTAAGTCATGTGATGTCCACGAATAGGAAATGAACGTGCAAGCATACAACTATATAGAAAAATGCCGGAAATAGAATATAAAGCAAGTACACATAAAATGCCAGGAATGCTAAGCCATTTTATTAATCTGAGAATATAAATGGGTACAATGGATAATCAGAATAAGAGCACCTATCCTTGCACAAGGCAAGTGAAGAACTCTCTCAGAAACAGGAAATGGCTGCTACAGAAACTACGTCCCAGCTGCTGGAAGAAACTGCCGTAAACTGCTGCTGCTGTTGCTAGAATAAAGAAGCTGAACTAAGGTACAGTCCTACTTGAATGAGGGTAAAGAAAATATTAAATCTGTACTCACTGCTCAAATACCAACATGGGAATGCCAGTGTCGTCATCCCCATGGGGCTCTTGATCCTGAAGCCTCACCATCCAGATGTAATGTTGCCACCTTGATGGCCTCTGACTGCGACATCTAATTAAGCTGGAAATAGATGTCCAACTTTTCTACCCAAGACTTTGCCGACATGTTTGATGTGCCATCAAACGTGGGCAAATGAAACCTGCTAGCTGCGCGGTGGTCATCATGATGATGCCTGTGCCCTCTGTGATGATCACGGGGTCTACCATCACGCTGGAGCTGAACATAATCTCTGAATGAGATAAGATCTCTGATCGCCGACCCGCGTGCCGATTGCTGCGCAGTACGAGGCGTCCCATGCGGCCCGAGCTCAGCTACGCTCCCATTTTGTGCTCCTACCCTGTCCTCCCGGGGAATATTGAGCATAGTGGATCGCGTGGAGGGAGGGTCTTTGAAATGTCGACGCTCACCTTTTGTGTCCTCCGCTAGGAATAACCGACATAGAGGATCGCGTGGTCGCCGATGCCGCAGTGGGGCTAGCATCACGCTCGACCGCCATGTGGTGGGGCGTACGATCCCTCACCGATGCAAAACCCCTTGGGGTTTCCCGCTGCTTAACCTCACTTGGTGGTCTCTTGTCCCCACCGGCTCCATCTTGCCTCGGCACATCACCGCATGTGTTGGCTTGTTATTGTTCGTCTCCTCGTGTCATATAATGCACTTGTGAGACCTGCACTCTCGTCCCCCACAGTGCTCCTGTACGAATACATCTCCATTGCTCCTGATCGGAATATGTTACAGGCTGATCCTGATCTCTGTATATCTCGGGCTGCTCCCGATCTGTGTCCACCACTCGTACACAGTCCCCTTCTCCGTAGGTGTTCTCCAACCTACGCTCAACGTCTCTGTATCTCTTGCTTCTGTAACAAATGTAGGGTTTATCCCCCGGCGTCATAGACTGCTAGCTCCACAGGCTGAGCCAGATCTATGCTCCGATACCACTGTAATATCCCAATAGGAAATAGACAGCAATACAAGCATACAACTATATAGAAAAATGCCGGAAATAGAATATAAAGCAAGTACACATAAAATGCCAGGAATGCTAAGCCATTTTATTAATCTGAGAATATAAATGGGTACAATGGATAATCAGAATAAGAGCACCTATCCTTGCACAAGGCAAGTGAAGAACTCTCTCAGAAACAGGAAATGGCTGCTACAGAAACTACGTCCCAGCTGCTGGAAGAAACTGCCGTAAACTGCTGCTGCTGGAATGAACTGGAACTAGGGGCTGATCCCCTCGCCGGAATGAGCTGAAAATCTGTACATCACCTATACTCACTGCTCCGGACCAAACCCAGAAACCATAAACAAAATGGACCACCTCCGAAAATCACCCCAGAAACCCTCCTCAAGGAAAAACGCTGTCCCTCCAGGCCCAGCGCAGATACCAAATGAAATATACTGAGAGGGAGCCACAAACTCCTTAGGAAACTCTCCAACTGATAAACACTGAACCTCCACACCGAATAACACTGAATCTCTTGCAGAAAATCCCGCAATAGCACCCCTCCACCAAGAACTGCGTCCTCTCTCCTAGGGACTGCGTAGTCACCAAAAGAAGCCTAGCTCCTCCGCAAAACAACAACCAAAACCTCCGCTGAAAAGTGTAGGAAAGACCTTGCCCGAGCAGGCACTCGAAATCCCCCGGGGCTAAGGGTGAGATCTCCGACCGGAGACACTCAGTCGCACTAAACAGTGCTGCAGACAGGCTAAACAGCCAGCGTGCTCAAGAAGACAGAAGTCTAGCTCAAATATCATCAACAACAAGAATGCCAAATGAAATGGCTCTCTCACCTTTTATAATGCTAGCTCTCCTCAAAAAACCCTAACGTGGTCCCCCTCTCTCCACGTGCTCCTCCCAAGTCTGCGCAGATGCTCCTAGAGGCTACGTGAGGCCTCCCTCATACATGGTGTGGACCCCCAAGGCTCCCCTTTAAGTTATAACGTTGCTCCTGCTAGGGAAACACTTTATTCTATTTAAGTGAGTTAGCCCCTCTTTCTCACTTTTATTTATTAATTAGCTATAGGCGGCAAAACTATACAAAAATCTAATATTCCAATTAGCGGTGCTAATTAGGAATATTACAATAAACCTTAGCCTTTTAATTCAATAATTCTGCGGCTAACAGAAAGATGGAGCTCCTCTCTAGAATAGCTCACGGCCCCTTCAAAATTTGTTCACGACTAATCAAGTTTCGGCCCCCACTTAAATTTTGAGTTTGTAAATGCACAATGCCTTATACTTCTGAAAATGAATAATTGGCCCTTCTATTCTGTGCAACCTCTGCCTGCATTAGGAAACATTTACACGACACGTTCCTCTGCATGGCTCGATCCGGTGGGCGTGGCGTCCAACTCGGATCCTCGTTCACCTCTATCCATGCCTATAGCGTTGCAGGTGAAGCCGGCCTCATTCCTTGGCTCCTAGACTCTGCAAACCTCCGGTTTCTTCATTGAAATTTTCGACCTGGCAATTTCGATGCTTAGCCTCAGAAATCTAAACTTTATAATTGGTGCCACGAATTTCTCACTTTGCGTAGGTATGTAGCAGTGGGCCGCAACGTATCTTCCTTCAGCAAGGAATTGCTTAAGTTTGGATTCAACGTTAGCAAAATCCTATAAGCAAAGCAATTTGGCGGCTGAATAATTTGGACGAATTCTTACTCATGGGTCCCCTGAAATTTATAATGCGGTGGCCCGTAAAAATTTACATCGTATTGCCCATCGAAATTGATTTTAATAAAACCGCATCCTTTATTCAAATCCACGACCCTCCATGGTGACGATGATGCTGAGTATGATGGCTATGATCAGGAGATTAGTGAACAATGAATAAGGCAACTTCCAATTTCTGACTCAGGCATTAAGATTTAATTTTTCTTATGGATTCACATAATGTAAGCGTTGGCCTGTTTTACGATTTTTGTTCTCTCCCCTTAGCTTGGTATAACATTTGCGGCCCCACTCAAAATCTGCTTTGGCTTTTATGGCCCACTTAAAATAATATGACAGCGCCCCATTGCCGATCCCGTGTTCCACCACTTTAAAATTTCGTTCACCCAACCCTTTTAAAATTTCAAGAAATGTTTTCTTGGATTTTCACAAAATGATTGGACCCTTGAAATCTCTTTTTCATAAAATTTTAATTCTTGCCTCCAATTTTATGAAAGAAATTTCTTCAGCAACAAAACTCAGATCTAGAAATAATCTTCTTTCGGCACCTCCAATATAAACCCTCAGGCTGGCAGGAACACCAACTTTGATACCACTGTAATATCCCGGATGGGATATTCCAATTAAAAATGCTGAAAAATAACTAAACTCCACAATATGCCGTAAAATCACTATTTACTCAATAGACGATTGCCATGTAAAATAAACACATAAACAGTGCAATCTATCAACACATCAAATAGGAAGAATCTCAACATTTTATTATAGATAATAACTGGGGTTACAAATACATCTGACCCAAAGAAATCGCTGAGACGGAGAACTGGCCACCAAGATGAGCTGCTGCACTGCGCTAGCTTCAAAACTGAACTGCTGCACTCTCCCTCCGACAACAGCTGTCACTGAACCCACTGAAGATGATGAAGCACAAGATGAAGATCTGAATGATCCTCACACCAATCCTTGAAGCTCTGCGAAACTTCTGAGTGAAGTCTCCCCAAGAGAGTTGGGTTTTTGTCCAACACTCACAAATTACCCGAGGGTTTCCATCTTAGGGCTATGGCTAAAGTAGAGAACCACATCTCACACCTCTCATACAATGAAATGATATGATCCAAAGATATCTCTCAATGGCCCTCCTTTTCCTTTATAGATCTCTTGGAGCCTTCTAGAGCATTATTTTATTATTATTTAATTCATGGTGCACTTTTGCCCTCTTATTAAAATATTCTTTTTTAATGTAGAAAAGAGTAAATCATCGACCATGACTCCTCTTGTCACTGAAACTCATGCCCAATCATCCCATCATGTAGGTATCTTCGTCTCGGTTCCAATGAGCTATTACACTAAGGTGTTCCATCATGTATTCCTCCTAGAATGCCACCTTGAGCATAATCAGCTGAGTTAAGCCCACAAATAACTCGAATTTCCGAAAGTTGTCGAAATGCACCAGAACGAAAGCCAAACTGCTCGGGTGATGGAATATATCAAGCAAATGCCACCGGACACCATGGAAACTCCTTGAACCTCCTCCAAAAATCCCTTGAGCCCGCTGATAGCACCAATATGTACCTGTGACCTGTCTGCTCCTAACTCTGGAAGTCCCACCTAACCCTGTCGTAGATGACACCAAAAAAGGGAATATTATAGACCTTCTGCCCCAAGATGGCTTGCCCTGTAGCAATCCAAATATGTGGGCCACCCTATCGGCCCGATGCAACTGAGACCCAATGCCCAGATCCTATACAAACCTCCTGGTGCTACTATGTGCTTGTGTCAAGCCACCCGGAATAGACCCCTCAATGCCGGGATCCCAAACTGATCTCTCACTGTACCTGTCATCAAACAATCCTCCCGGATCCCCATGCCACGATGGCCAATCATCGTCCAAGTCCAACGGCTCAGACTGCATACTGCCTCTGGGTATAACTAATGCACTAAGAGGTGAAGACCACGTATCCTGCTGCGCTGTATCTATGACGGAGTAAGTTGCCCCACCAACTATGTACATATGCAGCAGCAGCGTAGGGGCTGATGTGACTTCAACAGCGTAGAGCAGAGCTGCTTAAGTAGAGCAGGGTTGCAACAGCGTGGAGGGTTCAGGAGGACAGCGCAACACAAGATTAGTGTGGGAGATTTCAGCACAAGGGGCTGATGTGACTTCAGCAATGCAGAGGGAATTTGCGTACGCAGTGCAGAGCTGTAGCTGTGCATCATCCTTCAGATGTCAGCATAGATCAACAACTGATGGAGCTTCAGTGATGAGGATGCAGCCCAACTGACTTGTCTAACAAAGATTGGGTAGGAGATTCAGTTGTTTTTCTCAGCAACTGAAGATGTAGTGCAACAGATGGCAGCACTGATGCAGCAGATTGAGAGGGAGCTGTAGTATATATGTAGCAGTGGTGGTGGCAGCGTCATGGTAGCAGTACAGAATGGCAACAACAACACAGTGATGAAGGGCAACAGGTCCAACATCAGTATAGAGACCCACGCTAGAGATCAGTGCAGAGCTTCAGGGTGAAGCAGAGTTTGTACTAGAGCACATTCCTCGCTAAGAGGGAGTGTTGAGTTTTCTTGAGTGATGGGGTAGCATCGGATGTGCTCTAGCTCCAAACCTACGTTGCACGGGTACCCGCACCCAGGGGTAGGGTTCTCGCACCCGCACCGGGTTCCCGTCCCCACGTACCGGGTGCTGAGACGGGTTCTTCCCAGAAGAACCCTGAAGAACCCGGTTCTTCATGGAAGAACCCAAAACGTCCAACTCAAAAACAGGGTTCTTTTAGGGTTCTTCGGGTTCTTTATGGGTGCTTTTAGGGTTCTTCGGGTTCTTTTCGGGTGCTTTTAGGGTTCTTTTAGGGTTCTTCGGGTTCTTTTAGGGTTCTTCAGTAACGGAGAACCCCGAAAATGGGTTCTTTTCGGGTTCTTCGGGGGGCAATTTAGGCTAATTTTTTTTATTTTTTAATCAAAATTTGACTATAATCTAAATTTTTTTAATTAATATTTAAGATTTTTTTATTAAAATTAAAATTAAATAATTTATAAGTTAATTATAGTCTATCTTAAGGCGATTTTATTTTATTTTATTTATTTTTTATTTTTTATTTTTATTTTTTTTTAAATTTTAAATTCAAAACTTAAATTAATTTATTAAATATTAAATAATAAAAACGTAAAAATTAAAAATTAAAATTAAAATTTAAAACTTTAAAATTAAAATCAAAATTTAAAACTTAACTCATAAACGTAAAAACTAAAAATCAAATTAAAACTTAAAAATAAAAATTATAAGTTATAACACTAAAGTTAAACGGTAAACCTAAAGGCTAAGATCGACCAACCCTAAGAAGTTAACTATTAGAACTATACCACTGCAACTGAACTATAGTCTATCGACTATACCACTGCAACCGATAGACGCAAGAAAAAGGATCCAATTGATTGGTGGTGGCTTCATGGTGTTGATGCTCCTGAGTTGCAGCAGTTTGCCATACGGTTACTTGGACAGGTAACTAGTTTGGAGTTCCTCATCTTATTTCTCATTTAAGTTTTTATATTGGATTTTCAATTTTAATTTTAGCTTTTCTTTTTAAATTTTTAATTAATTTAATGGGCTTCCCCTATTTTTCCAGGTAGCTAGTTCTTCATCTTGCGAGAGGAATTGGAGTACTTATGTCTTTATCCATTCAGTAAAAAGAAATAGGTTGGGCTCAAAGAAGGCAGAGAACTTAGTGTACATTCATAGCACACTTCGTCTCATATCTCGAAAAGACCCTGGGTACAAGGAGGGTCCTTTCAAGAGATGGGACCAATACACAAATGATGCTATGTGTGTGGATGAGGAAATACAACCAGATGGCCTTATTGAGCTACCTTCAACTGTTATGGATGAGCAGGAGGCTCAAGATGAGAGTGATTCCTACCTTGAGAGCATGCTGATTGAAGATCTAAGTGATGCTGATGACATGGAGGCTGATGATGTGGCTTGAGGAAGCCATTGTTCACTATTTTAAATTTTTATTTGAGTATTTTGAAATTTCCTAGTTCATGTTTGGAGATGTCTTGACTCTTTTCCCTTAAGGGAAATTTTGAATGTAGTATGACAATGGACATATATCGTGACTTTTATAATTTATTAAGTTATTTAATATTATCATGATTCATATTATATATATCATTATGTGAATGTTGAATGTTCATTGTTCAATGATGTGCATGTTTAAATCTTTGAAGTTTAAACTTTAATTTTTAAATCAAAAATATTTTATTTTTCTTGTTTTATACAAATTCACATATATAAATTATAATTTATATATAATACTATATAATATAATATATATATAGTATATGCCTCCAACGCACCCACGCACCCTGTTTCAAAAAGTGCCGTCCCCGTCCCTGTCCCCGCACCCACGTTTGCTGGCAACATAGCTCCAAACATTTGTTGAGGGACTAGAGTACATAAGATCTCCAAGACCCAGAAAGGGATTTGAGAAATTTCATCCGGTTTGGGAGATAATTAATTAATTAATAATTTTAATTATGGACTCTAAGTCTAACTTAGGAAAATTAAATTATTAAAGGTAATTAATTAAAACATGTGATGAAATTGTATTAAATCACACGGATCAAGCTTTCTTTTAATCGTAGCCATTGATTCAAGATCTGATCATGGTCATTGGTTTCCCAACTAGAGAAGTATAAAGGAAAGGCTTGGGGTCATTTGGAAAAGACACACAAAGGCAGAGCACTGAAGCTAAGTTGGAATTCGATGGCATGGTTTGTTAAGAATTTCCAGAAGTGTTTCAGTTGCAGAGAGGGGTAGTTTAGAGAGAGGGATGGTCTAATCCTAGTGCCTAGAATCAGCAAGAGGCAGAGAGCAGCTTCCAGAGGCAGCGCAGAGAAGCAGAGGCAGTAGCAGCAGAGAGGGCAGCAGTTGCATAGCGCAGAAGCAGCTTCAACAACGCAGGTGCTACGCAGTCCCTCCTTGGATAGCAGGAGACCCATTTGGGTTACGCAGAGATCCTCAGGGGCAGCATAGGGTCTGCATCACCCATTCTGGGGTTACGCAACCCTGTCCAAGCTAGCACAGAGGCACGCAAAGGTTGAAGAGACTGATGCAGGGGCTTCAGGGACAACACTGGGGTTTCTAGGGCCAGAATTTGGTTGAGTCTTGAAAATCTCGTTTGAGGGTGTAGATCAGTTAACGTTTTGGCTTCAGAACAACAGGTTAGCTGCAGATCTATATTTTTCTCTCTCAAGTTAACCAGTAAGGTGCTCAGATTTGTTGTATTCAGAAACTACTTAATAATATAAACCCTCCAGCAGCCAGAAGACCGGTTTTCCCGCATTGGGTTTTTTCGAGGACTATTGTCCAAAAAAGCTTGTGTCACTTTGTCTATGTGTGCATTTACTTTTCTGTTTTAGATTTGAATCGATGAAAGTTGGTTATGTGTTTACTTTGATGTTAATCTGAAGATTTCAACATTAATAACTTGCTTAAGTAGGAGAAGTATAACCAGATCTAACAATAGAGTTTTGCATAAGTAACATTCAAAATTTTTCACAATCTAGCCCTCCTGGCTTGGACTGCGCAATCACTGGGGAAATCGATCTGCTGCTTATGGAGCTCTTTGATCTCCTGCTTCTTCTTCAACGTTGGATCCTTCTGGTCTGCTCTCTTGCTCCTCACACTGCTAAACAAGCTTTGATACCGTATGAAAATTCCACTACCCGGAATTCTACTGCAGCAATAGATGAGACTTCTTCTATCTGTTAATTTCTTGAACAAATTATTTACTGTGTTCTACAGTAAATATTGAAACCCATACGCTACAGCCTTCAAAAATTAAATTGTGGGAAATAAATAAGTGCGGAAATAAGATCTGAGAAAGAATACACAATAGACACACGACACCGTTATTTTTGGACCAAGTCCTCGGTAAAACCCAATCGGGGAAAATCGGTGCAATATAACTGAGGGTTTGTATTATTATGCAGTAATTATGAATACAATATGGGATGCCTTACTGGCCATCCACACAGAGAATTTGATTGACAAAGAGCTAGTGAGGATTACCTCACATTGACACTGGAAATCCTAATTGACAAACACTGGGTTGATGAGCCCTACACAGCCTCTGTGCAGTTCTGCCTCACTCTGCGTCGGGACTGCATCACCTCTGCTCGCTAGCTCTTCTACTAGCTGGATACTGATCTCTGGCCCCTCCGATGTCACACCCCGACACTTCGACACTAGATTTGACTGAACCTCAGTTAAATTTCAGATCTCCTCAAGGCTGTAACATTGCCTCTACGTGGCGTTATGTTGCCTCTACGTAGCTGCTATGTTGCCTCTTTTGCATACTGCCCTTTGTCTTCTCTGTTGTGTATTCCCGGCTTAGGTTATTATCTCTACCCCCTCTCTACAAGAATCAACTCGATCGATCTTCTCCTTGAGCAATGCTCACTAAAGAATTTCGATCTCTAGACTTTGTTGGTGTATTTATCAAATGCCCCATAAATTCCTTATAATCTTCTCGTTGAGACTTCAATGACCGAGATTAAATTATTAACCAACGGTTGAGATTAACTTGACATGATCTCCGTCTTTTGTAGAAGATTCACACCTTGTTTTAATTGATATCCTTTAATTATTTTAATTTCCTAAGTTTAGACTTAGGATCCCATTAAAAATAATTAATTATTTTCATAAAACACAATCCGGGTGGAATTTCCCAAAACGCTTTCTGGGTTCTTTGGAATACATATGCCTAAGCCTCCCTGCAAAATTTTAGACTTAGAGCACATCCAATGCTACTAGAAATCAACATCAACTGGGCATATGTATCCTTTCTTCTAACCATGCTCCCTTTCAACTTAGGGAGAACAACAACATCGGATATACTTCATTCTTTCTCATGTCATCAAGGTCATCTTGATCATCATCATTTTATAACTTCCTTCATAATGCTCATCATCATTATCATCTTCAATTACGAACATTATATACATACAAAACATTAATAGTGTACAACCAAAATACAAACATACAGAGCCATGAAGTCAACTATATCAAACTTATCTCATTTCAATGGAAGTATCAAAACATTCAAGCTTTAGACATCAAATACCTAAACCAGGTTAGGTTCATAATTAATGAGGCTTACATTTTACATATAATAATTCAATATCTTGCTAGGGTTTTATCATAAACCCTAGACTCATCTTTGAGACACAAAGCCTTAGATAACAATCAAATAACAATCCAATCATAGTGCTATATATCTAAGGTTTCAACAATATGCTTTTAGAATTATATGTCAGACTCTACTAGGGTTTGTTGCAAACCTTAGATTTTATCATCAAAGCTAAACAATATTATCATGTCCTAGAATATCAATGTCTACTACAAACCCTAGATTTCACAAACTAAAACATGAGTATCAACAAATAAGTTAGCATACTCACATATAAATATCTAGGTTGCACTAACATTTCACATCAATATCTACTAGATAAACCTAAAACATCAATACATCAAAGTTAGATATGCGACAATTTTAACTAGACTAGGGTTTCAATCATGCGAAAGAATATACATCTATGGTTTCATTCCTATTATCTTACTATAGTTATTACAAGGGTTTTGTTCATAAACCTTAATTCACCGAACTCTAAAAATATAGGGTTTTGTTATATGACCTAGACATTATCAATAAACCCTAAAGGACTAGGTTTTTTATCATAACATTATCAAAACCCTAAACTTCAAAAGAATAGGATTTCTAGACTTTATCAACAATCCCTAAGTAGATTAGGGTTTCATTATTCAATATTGACATACCCCTAGCATGAAGAGGTTAATGTTTAACAATGAACCCTAAAGGTTGGAGTTTCACAAGAATGATCGAAATAACGATGGTAGATTCAATCTAACGATTAATCACCCTAACAAGAATATTTATGTTTCAAAACCCTAGACATAAAGATGTTAGTAATGTTAAGCAAATTTCAAAAGAAGAACAAACATACCTTTTCTATGAAGAGAACCTTGTACCAAAACTTGTAGTTTAAGACATACCTTGTGTTGTTCTTTTAACAAACCTTGTAGGACATCAATTCTTGAAGGACTTTCTTTGCAACAGAACTTCCTTCTTGGTTCTAGTCTTCCTTTGAAGTCTCCTCCATAACCTTTGTGTATTTTGCAAGATTTTCTAGCCAAGGACAATATGAAAGGTTATTAGCATATAATACAAGAAAATATTGATATGAGAGAGAAACCAAGCATAAAAGAGGAAACAAGGAACAAGATACTTATCTTTTGGTAAAATGCTGAAGGTTCCCTCTTAATCCAATCTTTCTAAGGGATACCTGCAACATATCAAAATAATTCAAAAATGTTCTAACACGACATGTTAGACCTACAAATTCCAGAAATCAAAACATAAAAGTAAATATTGCAAAACTTAAGATAGAAGGATAAGCAAGGGATAGTATTCCCTAAGAGTATTTGGAAAATAGATCTTTAATTTCAGATTCTTCAGTCTTGTTTCTCTTAGGAGGAGCTTCATTTGCAACATTCACATGTTCTCTTTCTCTCTTCTTATTCCTTGGGTCTTGAAGACAATGACTTTTGTAATGACCCATCTTATGACAATTTTAGCATTCAATCTTGGATAGGTCAACTTTCTTCCTTGGTCCTTTGAACTTCTTGAATGTTCCCTTCTTCCTGGGGTGAGCAGAATAGGCATTAGAGATGTTGTCTTCTTCATCATCCCTTTTGTTGTTTAGTAATGATATGTTGGCTTCTTGTTTGCTTCATGCATTCCACATTTGTTCAAAGGTAGGTGTGTCTTTCCAACTGTTAATTTTTGATGTAAATGAGCTCCATGATTTCAGTAGACCTAGAAGGGCAACAATCATGAGTTCCTTTTTTGGTACTACATCTATAGCTTGGAGTTCATCTCATATTCTAGATATCCTTATAAAATATGATGACATAGTATTGTTTGTTGTCATCTTTATAGTCCTTTGTTCATTCTTTAGGCTAGCTATCTGACCAATGTTCTTGATGGTGAATAACTTGGAAAGAGCTTCATACATTTCTCGAGAGGAGTCTATGTTGGATATGTATGGAATTAGGTTATCCTTTACTCCATCTACTATCAGATTCATGGCCAAGATTTCGTTTTCTCTGAACTTCTTCTTTCCTTCATCATTTGTCGGTTTCTTAACTTTTCCTTGATCAAGGTCCAAAACTTTTTGTTTAGTAAGGATAATATCTATCCTCTTTTTCCATGCCTTGTAGTTGGAGGCTCCTTCTAGCATATTTTCTCCCTTCATTGTAGTTGACATAGTTTCTATAGATAGTAGACTCCTTGTATAGTCCTTTTACCCAAATGACCTTTGTTTGATCCCATTTTCTTCAATAGATCTTCAAGCTGCCTTTTTCTTCGTTCTTAACCTTAGCTCTGATACCATGTTAGAAAATCAGAAAGGCAGAAAGATTTTCTTATGTTGATAATTACTTGTGATATCTTTGTACGCTTATTAACTTTCTTATGTTATTCTTTTATCTTTGTTTCATCAAGCAATCATCAAAACAAAACATGAAGATCAACGACACCAAATGTAGGCTCTCAGCCACGGCTAAACCCTCTTTAGGGGAAAACCTAGTCAAACTCTTCCACTAGTAAATCGAATTGAGATAGACCAAGACCTTAGACCCAAAAGACCTTCCTCCTCCACCAAGTCAACTTTTCAAGATGATTCAACAAACTTCGGTAGCCCCTTCTTATTTAGTAGCTACAACCCAACAAAAATCTAGAACTTCGACACCCAACAACTTCAGAATTTTGTCTCCCAATAACAATCCAGAACTTCGACCCCAACTACTTTAGAGCTTTGGTCCTCCAGCTTCAAAACTTCAACTTGTCCTACAACTTTGATTTCTTGCAATTATACGTGAATTCTTGTAATCACGAATTCTTGCAATCATACGCAATTTCTTGTAAATGTGAATTCCTGCAATCACACTTGAACTACTGTAGTCACGAATTCCTGTAATCACATCCGAATTTTTGTGAGTCGCGAATTCTTGAAATCACAACCGAATTCTTGTAGTCATGATTTCCTTTAGTCACAACTAAATTCCAGTAGTCGAACTTGAGTGTCTTATCCTCCAAATGAGGTTGATTTACTACCTGTATATAGTAGATTCTGCACCTCAATTAGGTCGACTTGTCGAGGTTGAGTTCGACTTGGTGGAGGAGGCCTAAATGACCTATTTTAGATAAAAAATAAATTTATTTCTTGACAGATGAAGCCCATGAAGGGTCTTTTACATTATCACAAAGACAAGGACACTTGACATAAACCTTAGAAGCCTACAATGGAGGCTTTGACATATAAACAATTGATACAAGCATGAAACCCATGCTTTAATAACTCAATTTTGTTTTATAATAAAATTCTTTTTTTTTCTTTCTTTTGACTATTACATCATGACTCAAATACAATTATAAAGACCGACACTAATTACATTCTTCAACACATAGGCGCTCCCATCCTAGAAGAGTGTCTCACCTATAAATGATTTGGACGAATGTATGCCACTCCTTGGAAAACCCAGTGAGAGTCGTGCGCACCAGCTCGTCGTCTGTTGGGTTCTCTCCTACAACTACAAGTTCATCTCTGATTGCTTGAATCCTGGTGAGGTAGGATGTAACATCACCCTTCTGCATTTTAGCTATCCTCAAATTCTCTTTTAGAATCATGTTACGATTCTCAAAGGGATCCTGCTATAGCTTCACAACAACATCCCACATGTCCTTTTCTATATTCTTGTCTGCAATATGCGGGGTAATGTGTTGAATTTACATGACCTTGGGTCTAGGATAGAATCCTAAAATCTTTGATGCTACCAAACCAAGAATCTCAATAGAACTACTTTGCACAACGGAATATAAACAACAGTAAATCACACATGCACAAAATATAGACAACTTTTTAATTTTCAACCCATCTTCGTTATATTAATCCAACTGATATAATACAACAGTCTAGGGCTCCTGCACTAGGGATAACAGCCCTCATACATCCACTAGTACAAGATAGAAAACAAGATACTCTGACTACTGGGGTGTAGCATGCTCTCACAACTCCTCTCGGTCGTACCCTATACCTGCCTGCTCCTTTGGCTCTCGATCTATAGCTCCTGCCTATATCAATGCTCCAAGTCCATCTGGTCACTAAACCTCGGTTGTTAATCTGCTCTCTAGTTGTGCCTTAGTCCATCAAGGGCACAGTACATTGAGACTCTTGTCGAGTTGTTCACAACTCCGTTTGTGAACAACTCTCAATCTGCTCATTGCTGCTTCTCAGCTACTCAAGCACTTCAACCCACTATGGTCTTCTTGCACTGCTCTGATGAAGACCAACATAGGGCACAAAGGGATTCCATCTATCACTGCAAGATGTCCATCTCCCACAATGAACATGGGCTAGGAGGATTGCCCATCATCTGCTGTAGAAGTCCTCCACACACAAGTCTCGGGCTACTCAAAATTGCGCCTGGCTAATCAGACCCTTGAGCACCAACAACTGCCACTCTAGCAACTACCTTTGTACATCAAGGTGTTGCACACCGAGCTCCAACTTGGGCACTATCACGCTTTCCTTCGACAGACCATAAATGCCCAATCACATCCACACTTGGTCCACTCTCACGTTGCCCTCCAACAGTCCACGAGTGACCAAGTCCACGTTGTAGCATCTGCACCTAGTTAGGGCATCCTCACACCTAGGAGACCCTTACACACAATTGCCAACAGACTTCACCAATCTTCCCTTTGCTCTGCAATAGAGGAGCCATTGCACAAATCTAGGCACCAATCTTCACTGTGGAAATAGCCCACTAGTTAGGGTTTCTAACATGCCATGTCAGCCCTACCTCCTTGGCTTTCACAGGCTGCAACAACTCTGTCCACACTTGGACACTTACATCACTCCATAGCGGGATCTGCTCCTAGTTGGAGTTCCTTCATGCGTAAGGCAACTCCAAAAAATGGCTCCCAACAATTTGCAATGTAGATTGATCCAGATTGATCCTTCAGACATGGATCCAACACCTTAACAACACATCTCCAACTCACTATTTGAGGTCCACTCATATGCTGCCACCTAAAGCTTGGTTAGGGCATCATTATAGTCCCAAATCCAATCTTCAATTCTGCCCGATTTGGTAGTAGAGGAGTGCAGTTACCCTTTATTAGATAGCCGAACCTTCACGTTGTAATTTTGGGCAGTCTTGCCCTTACCATCACCCTCGGCCTGCCCTTAGCTGCTTGCGGCCTGCTACAACAAGGCACTATAGGCCTGCGGTTTCCTAGAATAGGGTCTGCCTCCCCTTTAGTTAGCCCTCAAACAACCCAAACTTCCTTCCTTTGCTGCGGCCTCCAAGGACATTCTCTTGGCCACCTTCCAGCACTTCGGCCTCCCCAAAAGACGCCCTAGAAACAGACTCGGCCTCTTGTTCTTGTCCTCTACTTGCTGCGGCTAGAACATAAATATCTCCTCCTCCAATGTGCTACTCATATGTGTAAGTGTTGCACAAATGGATGAGCAAATAACCTCCATATCATCTTGTATTTATATCCAATCATAAGGGCTTCTAAAATGTCATCACAAGGGTCTTGAACAGCTGTCATAGGTCTTCTTATCACCAAACTGACCTAGACTCTTCTTGTGCAACCTCAACCGTAAACTTCAAAAATTCATAACTTCATTTCTAGAGCTCTAATTTGAGTGATCTTCTAAGCGTTGGAATCAACATGCCAAGCTCTATCACCTCAAATTTTCTCCTGCTCAAATTCATCATGGTTTTGGCCCAAATCCCGATGAGTGCAAAATCCCATGCTTGGGTTCCAAGCCCACAAGCCTACTTATGGTGCTTTTCCCTCCAATTCTTGTACCCTAGGGCTTGGAGTACCTCCCAAGCTACACAAAAATCAACACTCCCTCTTAGTGAGGGAGGAACTTCCAAGACTAGGAAGTAACCATCATCATCTCCGGCGACACTAGCCTACCTGGTGTCCATCATTGCAGCAAACCACGTAGAATGAACCCAAAAATCTCGGTAGTGCCTCTGCCTCATCTCATCCAAACCTGAAGATCCCAAACCTACATAGGGCTGCTCCCTCTGAGGGTAGACTACCTCTGAGCCTACACAATCTCCACTAGCTCAGTCCTGCAAGCACTCATCCTCCCGGATCAAATACCACTCGTGCAAATCCCTCTAATATCGGATATGCAACATCATGATCCGATGAAGACTAAAGCCTGCATATCTTCAGTCCATCACATGAAGGCATCTCGATCAACTTGATCTCGTCCATGACAAAGTAACCCTTGAGCTACCCCAACCATCCATGGAAAATCAACAGAATTCCATGATCAACAATCTGCCCTACAACAAACTATTGTTGACCAAGCTCACCACCAATCCACCAGAACTCCCAACCAATCTCGTTGCCAAGCCAGTCAAAACCACATCTCCATGTCTTCAGTTGAACCCTCTGCTCCATGATCAAGACCCCCACAACTCCCTCTGAGTTGCTTCGCTGTGCACACTCTAATTCACTGTCTCTCAAAGTAGCTCGGATGCACTTTGATACCATGTTGAATTTCCACAACCTTTGGTCTAGGATAGAATCATAAAATCTTTAATACTACCAAACCAAGAATCTCAACAGAATTAATTTTAATAGCGGAATATAAACAACAGTAAATCAACAAAATACAAAATACAAAATATAGACAACTTTTTAATTTTAAACCCAACTCCGTTATATTAATCCAACTGATATAATACAAGTTACAACAGATGACGACTCCCGTACCAAGGATAAGACAAGTTAAGGTTACTTGGGAGCGGGAGCGAAAACGGGGAGCGGGAGTGGTAGCGCCATTTTCCGAAGCTACCGGTCCGAGAGCATTTCGAGGAGTGTTTTTTTTATAATATATATATATTTTTAATATTTTGATGCATATATGTCAACAAAAACATATAGAATGATGAATTAAACATAAAAAACATAAAAAAACATAGATTGAACCATATAACATCAATCATCTAGAAGTTATAATCTTCATCAACCACATCCACAAGTTAAAAACATACAACATATTGACTCTTGAGTCTCATGATTCATCAATCTTAAAGTTTCAAGCTTTCAAAATTCAATATATAACATTTATCATCATTGATTCATTGATCATCATATTTGTACTTGTAAGCTAAGTGTAACCATTACAACAAAGAATATTTAACATGAAATGAAATCTTATAAAATGAAAAGAAATGAAACAACTTTCAACTTTCATGAAGCATCATATTCATAATTCATAATGACTTATAAACTTATAACTGCCAACTTCAAAAGTTTCAAACTTCAAACTTAAAGTGTCATATATTGTTTACAAAAAATATCATAATAAATATGAAAGAGTCAAGTTTCAACAGTTATAAAAAGTTAAAAACTACTTTAAACTAGAAAAGACTAGTAAATCTATTTTATCTGTTGCTTGGTGGCTCGCCCCTTGCCACACCCACGAAAAATGTCTAATTTTTGAACAGCTCGTGGTAATGGTGGTCTTCGAGCAGTCTCCTCCTGCATAGTACCACGACCATAACTAGAAGGCACATGCCCTCCACGTGAGGATGTAGGCAAAGGCGGCGTCAGCAAAGGAATAATAATTGGAACTCGAACACTAGCACTGGCACTGCTACTGGATGGTGGGTGTGGCAGTGGCATGGCTGCTATTGCTTCATCCTCATCTCTCAAAAGTTTTGCTTCCAATTCTTCTAGATGTATAGTGATGTCCTCTGGGTTGATGTCCCAAACTTTATATGATAGATCCTCATAAGCCTAATCACAATAATGACTCAACAACCTCAAGTTGTAGTGCACATAAACCAAGATTTCTGCTCAGTTTTCATTGAGTCTGTTTCTTCTCACATTATGGATGAAGTTGTAGGTGCTCCAACACCTCTCTGTAGAAGAAGTATTTACAACCTGTGACAGAACTTTTTTTGCCAATTTTGGCAGAAGTCCCATGCTGCCATATGCTTCCCACCATGTGAGGGCATCAAATCTGTCTCTATCTTCCATTGCATGGAGAGAACCAAACAAACTAGTGAAACTAAAGTATCTGCCTAATTTAAGGCGCAAATTAGCACATTCCTCCCTGTTAGGGACCAACATGTCTAATGCTTTCATATATCCTTCTTGTACCTCTGGATCTGTATGAGGTTTGATCCTAACCCCACCCGCGAGTGTAGGTTGGCCCAACCAAGATGGAGAGTAGTATTTTGGGATAAGGATATATGCCCAGGGCATGTAGTGGAACCTTAAGTTTATTCCACCGTGCACACACACAATTGTGAATCATTGAATACAAGTTGGGATCATTTTCCTTAACGACATCTTTTATTTTCCCCAACATGCTATCCATCTGCTCATACACCTCCCCAATCACTGGTTTATCTGTATTTTCAAAGCGAATCATGCTATAAATGGGCTTGGTGAATTTCAAAATTTCCCTCACATGTGCCCAAAACAGACCATCAAGAGTGGTCTCCTCCACTTGTTCAAAACCTTGCTTGTCAACTAATGTTGTTGCCTTGTCCTTTAATATCTGCCAGTGTGGACTTGATACCATGCTAGCCAATGACTCTCTTACCTTCAAAAGGTGCCTGAAGGTGAGGTAATAGCTAACAAATCTAGTCTTTGCAATCTTCAACAACTCCAATCTTAAGTGACTGCAGAAAAATCCCATGGGTATTGCTATGATTTGTAATAAATCTTATCATTTTTTTGCCTCTCTTGTACAAATCACCAATCCATTTGTATTGAGGTTTGTTTTTAATTATACCATGCATCAAAAGGTTTACAAACACCCAAACCAAAATATGTTGGGGTATTTATCCTCAATAATTGCTTTCGCTGCCTTACAATTAGCAACATTATCAGTGATGACTTGGATGACATTGTATGGCCCAATAGGTTCAATTGTGTCAAGTAATGGTTCTACAATGTTGATGTCGGTCTTGAACTTATTTGAGTAATCATATGATGAAAGGAAGATTGCACCACTAACAGACACAACAAGAACACTTATCAATGGCTTGCCTTTTACATTTGTCCATCAATCAAATACAATTGACACCCCATGCTGATTCCAAGAACTTGTCATTCTACTCAAAGAACGAATTATTTTTTCTTTTTCATGATCAAGTCCCACAGTTCTAGCCTTGTCATAACCAGGGCTCTTGTATTCTTTGGGGGCATCATTAATGGCAGAAACCATTTTATGCCAATAAGGTGAGCGAAGAACATTGAATCACACCCCACATGCATAGAGAAACTGGAATTTTTTTGAATCCACATCATTCCTAGACCCTTTGTCAAGGAAATCTGATATGGTTCTACGCATTAAAGAGATGTTTTCTCCTGTGCCAGGTGTGCCTCCATATTCACTGCCATGGGTGGAAGTTTATGGACTTCTTTATGCATGATGTGATGGTGGATAAGGTTCTAAGAAACCCTTAGATATTTTAGATTTGTATTGGGCTTCCTCCTCTTCCCTTATGTATTTAGCTCTATCTATTGCTGACACATTTACACAAGCTTTGATTCCTACATTTTTATCTCCATCCCATGGCCTTTTCCCACAAAGGTTCCTTCTGGCACGGGTGTATTGTAATATTCCGAATAGAAAATAAACAGCAATGCAAAGCAGCATAAACGAAAGCTACAACATATAGAAACACACATAAGAAACACTGCAAATAAACCAGAACAACTAAGCCATTTTATTAAATATCTTAAATGAGGAACATGTACAAAGTGTGCTCAGAATGATAGCACCTTGGCCTGCTCAAGACAGGCTGAAATGATCACTCCTTTTCTATCAGAATCTCTGCTCAAAATCTGCTCTGCACTGCTCCTCTATGCAGTCCTGCTGAAAAATACTGTTGCTGCTTGGAAAGAGATTGCAAGATGGGGCTGCTCTGCTGCTCGGAAAATTATGAAACTTTGACAACGACTTCTCCTCGAAAAACCCAGAATAACCCGCGAAGGAATTCCGGAAACGCTAACCCCGGAATTTCACCCTCCAAGGATGGCTACGCTCTCCTGCTGGGTACGCTGGCCTCACTGATGAAAACACTGAAGGAAAGGCCTCCAACTCTCTGAAAAACTCAACTATGGAAGGGTTGATCCCCTCACAATCTCCCGGACAAAAATCTCATGAAGTTCTCCTCCCCCCGAGTTGCTCTCCTTCCTTTGTGGCTGCGCAATCCCCCTAGAAGACTGCACTGCCTTGGAAGTGACTGCGTAATCTCGTGGCTGAAATGATGACGTTGCTCTCCAAAAACTGGTGGAATGGGTCCTTTCCTGAGCGGGCACTCGAAGTCCCCCGAGGACGAGGTTGGGATCTCCAGTCGGAGACACCCTTGTGCTAAACAACATTGAAGACCCAACTAAATAGCTTGAGCATGCTCTAGTCTTGACAGACAGAAAATCATAAGATGCAAGAATGAATGAGAAAGGTTGCCTTCCTCTCCTTTTATGCTTGTGAACCCCTAACTCCCTTAGGCCCACCTATGTTGTTCTGTCCCTCTGTGCCACGCTGTCCCTTGCTATGTTGCGCTGCCTCTCCCACGCTGCCACTGCACTGCCTAGCCCCACGCTACCACTACGCTGTCCTAAGTGTCTCCTCTCCTGCCCTGCCACATGGCCTCATGGGCCCCACTTCATCTTTTAATTAATCTACCTACTGACTTTAGGAAAGTGCTTTTATTCTAATGTTTTATTCATGGGTCCCCTCACCCCTTTATTTCCTATTAACTTAGAAAAAGAAAAAATTAATAAAAAATTAATACTCTAATTAGCTATCTGCTAATTGGGAATATTACAGTCCTCCTCGCCAAAATGTTGCTTGTCCTCAAGCAACTACAAGGATGGATTTTGCAGGATCTTCTCCCCCTCCCAAGTGGCATCCTCAACTGGGAGGTTCCTCCACCTGATCATATATTCCTTGATTGTCCTTCTCCTCGGCTGTCTCTCCCGAGTGTCTAGAATGGCTTCTAGTTGCAACACCAAATGCTCCTCATCATCTGTAGGCGGGAGCTCCATAGTGGCAGTCACCTGTTGTCCCAGAGCTTTCTTCAAGCATGAGACATGGAAGATGTTATGGATCCAGCTCCCTGATGGTAGCTCTAGCTCATATGTCACCTCACCAACTCGTCTAGTCACCTTGTAAGGCCCATAGAAGCGAGGTTTGAGCTTCTCTACCCCCTTCTACTTCAGCGTTGACTGTTTGTATCGCTGAAGACAAAGGTAAACCAAATAATCTACCTCAAATTGTCTCTCTACGCGGCCTCTGTCTGCATACATCTTCTGTTGGTTCTATGTTGTGGCCAATTTATCTTTGAGAGCCCTGAGGATCTTGGCTCTCTTGGATCCAATCTTTGGCTCGTGGGGCCTTGCTTGCTCCAAACATAACATCAACAAAAATTAGACCATGATATCCATACAAAGCATAAAATGGAGACATACCGATCGACATATGGAATGTTGTGTTGTAGCAGTATTCCCCCAAGTGGAGCCAGCACAACCACGCCTTCTGCTGCCCCAAAACATAGTTTTGCAAGTAGCCCTCCAACCACTTGTTCACTATCTTTGTATGTCCATCCGTCTGTGGGTGATAACTGGTACTGGGTGTCAACTCAGTCCCCACCAAACGGAACAACTCCTGCCAAAATCCGCCCATGAATCGACTGTCCCTATCACTGACTATGGCCTTTGGGAGACCATGGAGCCTAAAAACATCCCTGAAGAACAACTCAACTACCTATGAAGTTGTGTATCGCGCGGAGATGGCGAAAAAATGTGCATAATTTGTCAGTCGATCCATGACTACAAAGATGCAGTCCTTTCCGAGCACAATGGCCAACCCTGTGATGAAATCCATGGAGATGCTCTCCCATTTCCCCTCCGGAATGGGGAGCGGCTAAAGCAAACCTGCAGGATAACTCAACTCCCCTTTGTTCCTATGGCAAACCTCGCACTCCCTGACATGCTGAAGTACGTCCTCCTTGAGGCCTATCCATGAGAACCTCTCCCGAATGGCCCTGTAAGTCTTGGTGAACCCCTGATGGCCTGAAAGTGTTGAGACATGGATTGTACGCAAGATCTTCTCCCTGAGATGGGAGCTACTTGTCAGATAAATTCTGTCTCGGTAGTAGATGACCTCATCCATCACCTAGAACCTATCATCTATCACCTGTCCATCCAACACCTCACAAGCAAAACGGTCCTTGGAATACTACACTAATAACTGGTCTCTCCAATCTGCGTCAAGGCTCATCAAGGACAACGTTGTTGGCCTCCGTGACAAGGCATTTTCCACCACATTTTTCTTCCCCTTGACATACTCAATGTCAAAGTCATATGCCTGGATTTTGCTGACCCACTTCTGCTACCTCTCCTACAACTGTTTCTGCTTAAGGAAAAACCGGAGGCTATTGTGGTCAATCCTCACCCGAAATCGGTTACCCACTAGGTACTGTAGAAACTTAGCCCACGCATGCATGATGGCCAACATCTCTTTGTCATATATCAGGTATAGTCTCTCATGCGGCAGCAGCTTTCGACTCTCGAAAGCAACAGGATGGCCTCCCTGCGTCAAAACTACTCCTACCCACTCTCTCGAAGCATCACACTCCAGCACAAAGGAATGCGTGAAATTCGACAATGCCAATATTGGACAACTGCTCACCTCCTTGAGCCTGTCAAAGGCCCTTTGCGCAGCATCAGTCCATTCAAAAGCCCCCTTCTTGGTGAAGTCCATGAGGGGTGTTGCAAGCTGTGAAAACCCCTTGAAAAACTTCCTGTAGTAGGTGCAGATGCCTACAAACCCTCAAAGTTTTGTCACATTTTTCGGTGCCAGCCAATCCCAGATGGCCCAGATCTTCTCCTCATGGACTCTTACCCTGTCCACTCCGATGATATGCCCCAAGTAGAGCATCTCTGTAAGCCCAAACTTACTTTTGGATAGCTAAGCGTAGAAACGCTGCTCCTCCAAAATACGTAATACAACCTCAATATGCTGCAAGTGCTCCTCCCATGTGCGGCTATAGATGAGAATGTCATCGAAGAATACCAGCACAAACTTCCTCAACTGACCTCGAAAAATGTGGTTCATACAAGACCGGAATGTAGCCGGAGCATTGGTCATCCCAAATGTAATATTCCCAATTAGCGATAGCTAATTGGAAATATTAAATTTTGATCAATTTTGCCTTCTATAATTAAAATATAAATAAAAGTGAGTAAGAGGGGGATATAACTCACTTAGAATAAAGTACACCCCTAAATTCACCTAGTGGAAACAATGTTGTGACCAAGGTGGGCCAAGGGGGCCAAGTGACCACGTGAGGAGGGACCCACTTGGACAACGTAAGCATGGCCAGCGCAGTTGAGTTAGCAATGTTGGCCAAATGGAGGCAACGTAGGAGATGGTGGGGCCTAGGGTTGAGAGAGGCCCATCGTTATAAAAAGGAGGAGAGCCTCCTCATTTCCTCATTCGAGTTTATGCATATTGAGTTGGTCACTTCGACTTAGAGCACATTGGCTGTTTAGCATGTCTACAACACTGTTTAGTGCATTGGGTGTCCCCGTTCGGAGATCCCACCTTCAGCCCTAGGAGACTTCGAGTGCTTTCTCGAGTGAGGTATTCCCATCAACATTTTGCAGAAGGATCGAGTCTAGCATTGGTGGAGTAGTGCATTCATAGACTGCGCAGTCTTGAGAGGGAGGACGCAGTCCATCTTGAGGGAGCTTTGGTTTGGCACTATTTTGGGGGCTTCGGGTCAGAAGATTGAGCAAGGGGCCAGCCCTTGCCTATTAGAGGCTTTTGGCAGAGTGGGAGGCCATATTTTGGAGGATTTCATTCAGCATCAGCGTGGCCCTTGGGAGGATAGCGGAGATCCTCAAGGGAGGTATTTTCGGGGGTCAGCCATTTCAGAAACGCTCTCTGGGCTTTTCTGGGTATTGTGAGTAGAGGCAGTTTCCAGAGTTTCAGCTTTTTCTGAGTAGGGGAACAACCCCGAATACTCATTTTGTTCCAGCAATAGTAGCAACACAGCAATTTTCGAGCAACTTGGACGCAGAGCAGAGAGTAGCCATTCCATTGATCTTCTAAGAGTATTCCTACACTTTCTTGGTGCAAGTCGATGTGCCATCACTCTGATTACCTCTTGTACTCATTTCTATTTCTCAGTATATTAAAATGGCTCAGTATTCTCTCTATTTCATGTGTATCTGCTTCATGTTCAGTTTATAGCATTTTGTATCTTGTTGTATGCTTTGTATTGCTGTCTATTTCCCTTTCGGGATATTACAGTGGTATCAGAGCTCATAGATCTGGCTTAGCCTGTGGAGCAAGTTGTCTATGACACCAGGAGAGAAGCCGTACATTTGCTACAGGGGTAGGAAGTACCGTGACAGAGAACGTAGGTTGCAAATCACCTACAGGGAGGGTGACTGAGTTCCAGTAGTGGACGCAGAACAAGATCCAGTAGTGGACACAGAACAGGAGGAGCCAATGGCAGATGATAGTGATGCAAATAAGTTTGGGGAAATGCTCCTCAAGTCAGTACAGAATCTGTTGAAGCAGATTGAGGTGATGGGGCAGAGATTCACTGCTATAGAGGCTAGACAGCGTGAAACCCCAAGGGGTTTTTAGATTGGCGAGGGATCAGGCACATCCCACCATTTGCAGGAGCACGATGCCACTCAGCACATGGCATCACATGTCCCCACACGTTCCACTATGCCCACTTTTCTGGGTGCAGACACTGGGGCAGGAGCACAGCAGGAGCCAAAGCCTGGCCACATGGGTGATTATTTTGCTGAGTATCAGGCATATGGGCAAGAGTTTAGGGATGCCCATTCATTCAAAGATTTTGTTCGACTCCAGCGGGACAGCAGACCCCGCGACCATCACAAAAGGCACCGGCATTATCACGACGGAGACACTCAGCGTACAGTGAGCAGGTTCCATTTGCCCACGTTTGATGGTTCATCAAACAGTTCGGCAAAGGCTTGGGTGGAGAAGTTGGACATATACTTCCAGCTCAACCAGATGGTAGAGACGGAGGCCATCAAGGTGGCAGCACTGCATCTGGATGGCGAGGCCCAGGATTGGTGGTTCCATGGGATGGTTACACTCGGGCATTCGATAATATGCCAAGTTCACCCAGAGATTGAGAGAGAGGTTTGATCGGAGGGATCCGGAGGAGAACTTTGTTGAGCTGACGAGGCTCAAGCAGATCGGGAGCCCGGATACATATATTTCAGACTTCCTGAGACTTTCGGTGATGGTGCCAGATCTATCCGCGGCACGGATGATCTACATGTTCATTGAGGGGTTTGCAGAGCCGCTTTGGGGTTTGGTCAGATCCACTAGATCAACCACACTCCATGACGCAATTGGCAGGACCTGGGATTTGCAGGATGCCTTACCTAGGACCAGGACGCCTTAACCCCAGAGACAGGCTTTCCAGCCTAAGGGGAAGGATGTGAGGATTCCGCCTCCAAAGGGGAATCTAGGTAGGGGACAGTTGGATGATGATGCCAGGAGGGAGTTGAAGAAGAAAAGGTTGTGTTTTACATGTCAGGAGCCGTGGGCACCAGGACACAGATGTGCTGCTGGCAAAGCACACTTTATTGAGGTCTTATCCGAGAGCAGCGGAGAAGAGGATGAGTATGATGACGTGGAGGCAGGAGGCAGCCATGCAGCGCAGGACCATTTGCCACCTCCACCACCAGGAGCAGGAGGTGCAGCCTTTGCATCCACAGGGGGGACCCTTGCAGCATTGCAGGGAGTACCCAAGTATCTGACGCTACGTGTCTGAGGGACAGTACGAGGGCAGCGAGTTTCAGTGCTGGTGGATAGTGGGGAAACCCACAACTTCATCGATGCATAGATGGTTGAGCGGAGAGGCATACCGACGGAGAGCTTCGATGGATTTTCAGTGTTGGTCCCAAGAGATCAAACGATGCAGTGTGCCAGATATGTTCCAGAGCTGGCTGTGACGATGGGCACCTACACAGTGACTGACTACTTTTTCGTGGTTAACATACCAGATACCAATGTGGTATTGGGTGTACAGTGGCTGATCACTCTAGGGAAGGTCACCACAAATTGGAAGGCCTTGGAGATGGAGTGGAATGATAAGAAGACTGGGAAGCATGAGAAGATATGGGGAATGCACACTTACCCACCCAAGACTGTTTCAGCTCAGCGAATGGAGGCAGACTTCTGGAAGGGAGACATAGAGTGGGCGGTAGGGCTGCGTGCATCAGAGGTAGGGACTACCCGGCAGACGATTCATCCAGAGATTCAGACCATCCTTGACAGGTATGCCATGGTGTTTGGGGAGATACCACCAGGTCAGCCACCGGATCGGGGATTTGAGCATACTATTGAGCTAGAGCAAGGCATTCAGGCCGTCATTACCACACCCTATAGGCACCCCAAGGCCTATCGGGACGAGATTGAGCGGGCTATCCATGGGCTGTTAGCCCTTGGAAACATACGACCTAGCACTAGTCCTTTCGCTTCTTCGGTAGTGTTGGTGAAGAAGAAGGACGGCACATTGCGGATGTGCATTGATTATAGGGCTTTGAATAAGAAAACCATGAAGAACAGGTACCCTATACCATGGATTGACGAGCTGATGGATGAGTTGAGGGGGGCGCAGTTCTTCTCAAAGATTGATTTGAGATCCGAGTACCACCAGATTTGCGTGAGGGAACATGACATTCCCAAGACTGCTTTTAGGTGCCATTATGGCCATTTTGAGTTTTTGGTGATGCCCTTCGGGCTAACCAACGCACCAGCCACCTTCCAGTCGTGCATGAACCACATCTTCCGCAGTCACCTGAGGAAGTTTGTGCTGGTCTTCTTTGATGATATATTGATATATAGCAGGACATGGGAGGAGCATCTCCAGCATATAGAGGCAGTGTTGCGTATTTTGGAGGAGTAGCAGTTTTATGCTAAGCTCTCCAAGTGCGAGTTTGGGTTGACGGAGATGCTATACTTGGGACACATCATAGGGGTGGACGGACTGAGGGTCCACGAGGAGAAGATCAGGGCCATCAAGGATTGGCCAGAGCCGAGAAACGTGACAGAACTTTGGGGGTTTGTGGGCATCTGCACCTACTACAGGAAGTTCGCCAAGAGTTTCTCTCAGCTTGTTGCACCCCTTATAGATCTAACGAAGAAGGGGGCATTCAGTTGGACAGATACAGCGCAACAGGCTTTTGACAAGCTCAAGGAGGTGATGAGCAGCTGCGTAGTACTTGCATTTCCAGATTTCACACAGGCATTTGTTCTGGAGTGTGATGCATCAGGAGAGGGGATCGGCGCAGTATTGATGCAGGGAGGTCACCCGATAGCTTTTGAGAGCCGGAAGCTCCTTCCACATGAGCGGTTATATGCCATATATGACAAGGAGATGCTGGCCATCATGCATGCATTGGCCAAATTCCGGCAGTACCTGGTAGGTAACAGGTTCAGGGTGAGCACTGACCACAACAGCCTCAGATTCTTCTTAGAGCAGAAGCAGCTACAGAAGAGGTAGCAGAAGTGGGTTAGCAAGATCCAGGCCTACAACTTTGACATCGAGTATGTCAAAGGGAAGAACAACGTGGTGGCTGATGCACTTTCACGCAGACCAACCGCGTTGTCTCTGATGAGTTTGGACGCAGATTGGAGGGCTTGAATTTTGGTGGAGTACTCCAAGGACAGGTTTGCTTGTGAGGTTCTGGATGGACAAGTGACGGATGATAGATACAGGGTGATGGATGAGATCATCTATTGCAGGGATAGGATCTTCTTGACTAAGGGCTCCCAGCTCAAGAAGAAGATACTACAGGCTTCTCATGATTCATCATTGCCTAGCCACCAGGGGTTTACCAAAACCTACAGAGCCATCAGAGAGAGGTTCTCATGTAATGGCCTCAAGGAGAAAGTACTTCAGCATGTCAGGGAGTGCGAAGTTTTCCAGCGCAACAAGGGGGAGATGAACCATCCAGCAGGTTTGTTGCAGTTCTTCCTATTCCAGAGGGGAAGTGGGAGAGTATTTCGATGGATTTCATCACAGGATTGGCCATGGTGCAGGGCAAGGACTATATATTCGTCGTCGTTGATCGACTGACGAAATATGCACATTTTTTTGCCATATCCGCACACTATATAGCAGCACAGGTGGCAGAGTTGTTCTTTCGGGATATCTTCAGGTTACATGGTCTTCTCAAGACCATTCTCAGTGACAGGGACAGCTGCTTCATGGGCAGATTTTGGCAGGAGCTTTTCCGGTTGGTGGGGACAGAGTTGACACCAAGCACCAGCTACCACCCATAGACAGATGGGCAGACAGAGATAGTTAACAAGTGGCTGGAGGGCTACTTGCGTAACTATGTCAATGGGCAGCAGAGAGCATGGTTGAAGTGGCTGCACCTAGGAGAACACTGCTACAACAACACACATCACATGTCCATCGGTATGTCTCCGTTCTATGCATTATATGGTTATCATGCTTTATCTTTTGATGTGATGTTTGGTGCCAGCAAGGCTCCGAGAGCCAAGGATTGGATCCAAGAGAGTCAGGACATCCTTCGAGCTCTCAAGGATAACATGGCTATAACACAGAACCAGTAGAAGCTGTATGCCGACTGGGGTCGGGTGGAGAGCAGTTTGAGGTAGGGGACTTGGTCTACCTACGCTTGCAGCCATACCGACAGTCGACTCTGAAGCAGAAGGGGGCTGAAAAGCTCAAGCCCCGCTTTTATGGACCTTACAGGGTGATACGCAGGGTTGGACAGGTTGCCTATGAGTTGCAGCTGCCCCAAGGCAGCAAGATTCATAACATCTTTCACGTGTCATGCCTGAAGAAGGCTTTGGGACAGCAGGTGACAGTGACAGAGGAGCTTCTGCCTACAGATGATGAGGGGCATTTGGTGCTACAGCCGGAGGCCATTATTGATATCAGAGAGAGACAGCTGTGGAGGAGGACAGTCCGGGAGTTCTTGGTGAGATGGAAGAATTTGCCGGATGAGGATGCCACTTGGGAAAGTGAGAAGATCTTGCAGCATCCATACTACAGTTGCTTGGGGTCAAGCAACATTTTGCTGGGGAAGACTGTAATATTCCCAATTAGCGATAGCTAATTGGAAATATTAAATTTTGATCAATTTTGCCTTCTATAGTTAAAATATAATAAAAGTGAGTAAGAGGGGGATATAACTCACTTAGAATAAAGTACACCCCTAAAGTCACCTTGTGGAAACAATGTTGTGACCAAGGTGGGCCAAGGGGGCCAAGTGACCATGTGAGGAGGGACCCACTTGGACAGCGTAAGCATGGTCAGCGCAGTTGAGTTGGCAACGTGGGCCAAATGTAGGCAACGTAGGAGATGGTGGGGCCTAGGGTTGAGAGAGGCCCATCGTTATAAAAAGGAGGAGAGCCTCCTCATTTCCTTATTCGAGTTTATGCATATTGAGCTGGTCACTTCGACTTAGAGCACGCTGGTTGTTTAGCTTGTCTGCAACACTATTTAGTGCATCGAGTGTCTCCGTTCGAAGATCCCACCCTCAGCCCCGAGAGACTTCGAGTGCTTGCTTGGGTGAGGTATTCCCATTAGCATTTTGCAGGGGGATCGAGTTTGGCATTGGTGGAGGAGCAGTGCATTCATAGACTGTGCAGTCTTGAGAGGGAGGACGCAGTCCATCTTGAGGGAGCTTCGGTTTGGCACTATTTTGGGGGTTTCGGGTTAGAAGATTGAGCAAGGGGCCAGCCCTTGCCTATTGGAGGCTTTTGGCAGAGTGGGAGGCCATATTTTGGAGGATTTCATTCAGCATCAGTGTGGCCCTTGGGAGGATAGCGTAGATCCTCAATGGAGGTATTTTCAGGGGCCAGTCATTTCAGAAATGCTCTCTGGGCTTTCTGGGTATTGTGAGTAGAGGCAGATTCCAGAGTTTCAGCTTTTTCTGAGTAGGGGAGCAGCCCTGAATACTCATTTTGTTCCAGCAGTAGCAGCAGCACGACAGTTTTCCAGCTCCTTGGACGTACAGCAGAGAGCAGCCATTCCATTGATCTTCTGAGAGTATTCCTACACTTGCCTGGTGCAAGTCGAGGTGCCATCACTTTGATCACCTCTTGTACTCATTTCTATAACTCAGTATAATAAAATGGCTCAGTATTCTTTCTATTTCATGTGTATCTGCTTCATGTTCAGTTTATAGCATTTTGTATCTTGTTGTATGCTTTGTATTGCTGTCTATTTCCCTTTCGGGATATTACACCAAAGGGCATCACCAAGAACTCAAAATGACCATAATAGCATCTAAATGCAGTCTTGGGGACATCCTGGTCCCTCACCTTGATATGATGGTACCCCGACCTCAGATCTATTGTAAATTTTGTAGATGTTCTATGCTTGATGCAACTTTACTTTTATACCCGATATCAAACAGCAATCACATAAACAAGACAGTGAAACGCTGATAGAACATACCAATAGATCAAAGGAAGACAAGCCAAAAATACACTAAACTTGATCAACAAAATATGTGTTGTGGTGCGTTACGACGATCAACAAGATGCTTCAACCAGCAAAGTCTCTACACGGTTAGCCAACCAGAATGTGTCACACAACCCTCTCAGACAGCTTTACAACAATCAACCCAAGGTCAACAAAAGTCAACTTTGTCCAGTCAATGGTCAACGCAAAACAATATCAACAAAAAGTCAACACAGCCAAGTCAAAGTCAATGGTCAGTCTCGATTTTTGTGCCAGAAAATGTGGAGTACAGAAATCGAAATTTATGGAGATTTTGAGGTCAAGCTGACCAACCGTTGACCAAAGTCAATGCTGGTCAAAGCTACGGTGAAACCCTAGGTCAGAACATAAAAACCCTTGCTACGTTTTCCCATGTGTGAGAGAAGAAGAGCCTCCAACATGAGGATCGACAATCAGATGCAAAGAGAGAATGTGTGATGAGTGATGATGAAATGACCTCCAACGTTGACCTATATATATCCATCAATGAGGGTGTGTGACACATCTGGTGGGGCTTCAAGCCTACATTTCAATTCTGGCCGACCTTGCACATAAGTGGAATTAATTCAAAATAAATGTTCTTCTCATCGGATCAAGATGATCTTTAGATCAATCTTGCACCTCTCTGAAAGAGGAGTCCAATAAAAATATTGGCATCTTCATCTGAGCATTACAACATGGATTTTGGACCTAGTTGTCCAAAATTAACACTCCCTCTCAACTAGGGAGAACTTCATCCACCTGTGCCATCCAAACATCATGCGTCATCCCGCTGTAACTTGATTTGCTGGCTTCTTTATTTTAGAACAAAACGGTGAGTCACAAAGACATCACTCTCGGCTGACAAATTCAGCTCAGAGGTCCGAAACCTCTATAGGACTCAAAGGAGTCACGTAACAACCCGAAGTTGGTTTACCTGACCCGAAGTCAGTTGGAGGTTCGAAACCTCACTAAACTTGATCACAGATCAAGTGGTTGGACACATACCATCCTAGACATAGAGAGTACGACAATCTCCGATGCGTCCATCGATATTTGCTATTGGTCTCTTGCTTTTTCCACCTCATTGGCCAAATGAGAGGTACTTCCCATGAATCCGAGACTCAATGGGTAGGATGCATACGGGGTACAGATCATGAGAGGTGAACCAACTCAATATCATAACGGTGGGGCAGAAGCACACCAACAAGGTTCGGCAAGCCTAGCCCTGTGGTTGCTTATAGCTCCGAGGAGCTATCCCCAAAGCCCCTTGGAGCTCCCAGAGCTCATTGTCCAACAAGACCCTTAGCATAGGGTCGTTCCACGATTCCAAGATTCTCAAGGAAGTTTAGGAACTTGACCTTCCCCAAGGGCTTTGTGAGAATATCTGTGACCTGCTCATCAGTTCCTATATGATCGAGCCTCACGACACCTTGCTGTACCATATCCCAGATAAAGTGGTACCTGATATCAGTATGCTTAGATTGATTGTGGAACACGGGATTCTCGGACAACCGAATCCCACTGGTTATCACAAAGGATAACGATGGTATCTAGCACATGCTCGAACAGCTCACTGAAGAGCTTTCGCAACCAAGTGGCTTCACAACAGGCCTCAGCGGTGCTCAAAGCTACCGACTTCTGCTTCCTACTCAAAGCAGACCCAAGTGTGAAGCAGCATCCAGATGTGCTCTTGCGATCCACTACATTGCCAGCCCAATCGGAATTAGTATATTCATGGAGTCTCAAACTCCCGACAGTGTATCTCAGCCCATGGTTTATTGTGCCTCAAAGATATCTCAACAGATTCTTGGCACCAACCCAGTGAATGTGATGAGAATCAACCATGTGTTGACTCAAAGTGTTCACTGCAAAACATACGTCCAGACGGGTGTTCACTAAGAATATCAAGGCCCCTACGAGTTGATGATACTTAGTAAGATTTGCTAGCACGGGCCCAGCAGCGCTGCCACTCAGCTTCTTAAAGTTGAGCTCCATCGGTGTCGATACAGACTTACATTCCACCATTCCAAATATTTCTAGCTGCTTCACAATGTATTTTCCTTGAGAAAGGAAAATCTCGCCAGGTCTCTGCTAGATCTCCAGGCCTAGGAAGTAATGCATCAGTCCTAGGTCCTTCATCTCGAACTCAGAAGCGAGCTCCTTCTTACACTGATGAATGAGAGAGTCAACACCTGTCAGGAAGAAGTCATCCACATATAGCACCAGAATGAGAGGCTTTTCTCTATCAACCTTGAAGTAACGGTTCAGATCAGCATTATATGAGCGAAGCCCTGCTTCATCAAGTAGCTATCAATCCTCTCATACCAAGCCCTGAGGGCTTGCTTCAACCCATAGAGGGATTTCTTCAACCTGCAAACATGGGTGTCTCTATCCTGGACTTCGAACCCTAGAGGTTGTTCCACATACACCTATTCCTTTATCGCACCATGCAGAAATGCAGTCTTCACATCCATCTGATGAAGATTCTATCCTTGTGTAGCAGCAAGGGCTATGGTAGATCAGATGGTGGTATATTGAGCCACAGGTGCAAATATAACATCATAGTCTCCACCTTCCTTTTGAGAGAAGCCATGGGCAACAAATCTTGCCTTGAACTTTTCAGCACTACCATTAGATCCATGCTTGATCTTATAGAGCCATTTCAAGGTGACAACTGCTTTGTCCTCCGATCTTGGAACCACATCCCAGACATCATTCTTCATAATGGACTCATACTCTTTGTGCATAGCAACCTTCCAGACTTGATGCTTTATGGCTTCTTCAAAAGATCCAAGCTCAGATTGTACGATTGTACTCATGGCTGCTAGATACCCTTGGTATTTATTCGACTTCTTGCTTTCACGGAATGTCCCCCTTGGGGCCATATGTCTCTTGGCATCCTCGAGAGTGTCCCTGAGCAATGGTGGCCTTCTCTTCATTGAAGGAGGTGGATCAATAGGGTCCATCGGTCCTTCAACATTGTGCATCGTCTCATCCTTCGGTTCGTCTTGATTTCCAGCCCTTACTTCATGATCTTCCTCAGATTTCGGAAGATTGATTACTTTCCTGAGGGAAGCATCTTCATCAAAAGTAACATCGTGGCATATCTCCACTTCTCTTTGACTAGGCACATAGACTCTATAAGCCTTCGAAGTTTCACTGTAGCCCAAAAACATTCCCTTCTTCCCAGAAGCATCCAGCTTGCTCCTCTTCTCCTTCGGTACATGAAAATAAATGGGACAACCAAAAACTCAAATGAGAGATGTCAGGTTTCTTACCAGAGAAAACCTCTTAGGGAGTTTTGGAGTCTAGAGCGGAATGTGGGCATCGGTTTTGTATGTACACAACAGTGTTCACAGCTTCTCCCCACATAAACTTCAGAAGACCTTGGTCACATAGCATGGCATAGATAGCTTCCACAATGGTCCCG
Organism: Pinus albicaulis; assembly: GCA_034641835.2. Taxonomy (NCBI): domain Eukaryota; kingdom Viridiplantae; phylum Streptophyta; class Pinopsida; order Pinales; family Pinaceae; genus Pinus; species Pinus albicaulis. The sequence continues at coordinate 1,699,611,820 of CM076578.1, forward strand.
TTCTTTCTTTCAGCAACGCCATTTTGCTCAAGGGTATATACAGTTGTGGTCTCCCTCTTGATGCTAGCTTCTCTACAAAAGTTATTGAACTTGCTCGTCTCATATTTAGTGCTATTATCGGTCCTCAATATCTTGATCTTCTTCCCTGTTTGATTTTCCACCAAGGCTTTGAAAGTACGAAACCACATGAAAGCCTCATCCTTCTTCTTCAAGAAGTATATCCAGGTTTTGCGAGAGAAGTCATCTATGAATGTCATATAATAAGAACATCCTCCCAAGGATGTCATAGGCAACATACCAGACAAATCAGAATGTATCAATTGCAAGACATCAAATGTCTTTGTGACACTTGAAGGGAAAGGTCCCCTTGTTTGCTTTCCTTCGGCACAACCATAACATACACCTTCATGATCATTTTTGAACTCGGGCATCCTGTCACCACCTTCCTTGCTTCGGGAAGGGCTTTGTAATGAAGGTGTCCAAACCTCCGATGCCATAGTTTGGTTTGACAGATAGTATCACATGTCATAGCTCCCAGTGGACTTCCTCCAACCTGGTAGCGTGTATCAACTCTAAACCCAATCGCGATAGCTTCCTTGAAACTCTTCTTCCAGATGCATACCTTCCCATCGACGAATGCCACATTGAAACCTTTGTCTTCAATGGATGAAATAGACACAAGGTTCTTCTTCAAATCATGTACATATAGTACATCTTGCAAGCGGAGGACTTGACTTTGAGATAAGCGTAGGGTCACAGTCCCTGTCCCTTTCACAGGATATGTGGCATTATCTCCAAGGATAATTTTCAGATTAGTATCCTTCTCAATCAAATCAGAAAGTGCTTCCTTAAACCCAGTGAGGTGCCTTGAGGCACCACTATCAATCAACTAGACATCCATAGTGTCGGGTGGAGATGTAACAGAGAGGGCAGATACAAGAATGAATTCATTTCTTTTATCATCAAAAACATTTTATTCCTCATACCTGGAGTTTCTTGACCTTTTGAAAGGTTGCCCATTTCCATTGCGACCAGAGGGAGCCTTCCTCCTTCCTTTGAACGTGTTGTTCCTTTGATTGCCATTCCTCCGGTTGTTGTTCTTGTCATCATCCCAGGAGAATCCTTCTTGAAAGGGCGTTTTGTGGCATAATGGCCAGTCTTGTGACATGTGTAACATTTTCCTTTCTTTCCTTGGGCCCTTGCTCTTCCTTGGTTCCTCGGACCACCATTGTTCTTCTTCTTAGCACGAGTGGTGAAGGCGGCATTACCTTCATTATTGAGAATGGTAGTATTGAATACATGCCATTCGGAGGAGAGACCTCCAAGTGCGGTGAGAACCATTTCTCGATCAGCTATTGTCTCCCTAATGGCTAGAAGATTATTTTTGATTTCGATCAACTTCAAAAAATAAGATTGAACGGATTCATCCCTGTCTTTCTTAAGATTCTTCAATTGGTTCTTAAAGAATGGACTTGAGTTGCATGGTTGGCCCTGAAAATGTTGACCAACTTATCATACATCTCCTTGGATGTGCGTAGCTCAGAGATGTAGGCAACCAAACTCTTATGAATTGAATCCAGGATGATCAGCTTTGCTTTGATTTCCCCCTTCTTATACTTTGACTTGGTGACAGCAGGTGCAGATGATGGAGGCTCTTGGATTTTACCCTGCACATGGTCCATGACATCTTGGTCTTCCAACAGTACATCCAAAGACATCTTCCAGGCATGAAAGTCAACCTTGCCAGTCAACTTGTCATCAACTTTGAAGCCATTATAATTTGAGGTACCCATGGGTCCTTGACAAATACTCTTCTTCAGTGATTGCTAAAAACTTGGGCTTGGTCTTCACCTAAGCTCTGGTACCATGTAAGTTTTGTAGATGTTCTATGCTTGATGCAACTTTACTTTTATACCCGATATCAAATAGCAATCACATAAACAAGAAAGTAAAATGTTGATAGAACATACCAATAGATCAACGGAAGACAAGCCAAAAATACACTTAACTTGATCAACAAAATATGTGTTGTGGTGCGTTAAGGCAGTCAACAGGATGCTTCAACCAAGAAAGTATCTACATGGTCAGCCAACCAAAATGTGTCACACAACCCTCTTGGACAACTCTACAACAGTCAACACAAAGTCAACAAAATTCAATGTTGTCCAGTCAACAGTCAACGCAAAACAATAACAACAAAAAGTCAAAGCAGCCAAGTCAATGTCTATTGAGATTTTGTGTATTTGGGGTAGCATCAGTTGTGCACTAGGTCCCAAATTTTGAGGAAGGACTAGAGTACACTTGATCTAGAAGACCCAGAAATGGGTTTGGGAAATTTCATCTGGTTTAGGAGATATTAAATTAATTAATTATTTTAATGTATTTCCTAAGTTAAAACTTAGGGAACTTAAATAATTAAAGTGAATTTAATTAAATATGTGATGAAATTGTCTTAAGTCACACGGATCAAGCTTTCTTTTAATCTTAGCCATTGATTAAAGATTTAATCTTGGCTGTTGGTTTCCCAACGAGAAAAGTATAAAGGAAAGGCTTGGGGTAATTTGTAAGAACACACAAAGGCTGAGCACTGAAGCTAAGCTAAGATTCTAAGGTAGGGTTTGCTAAGAATACTTAGAAGTGTTTCAACTGTAGAGAGGGGAATTTAAGCCAAGGGGATGATCTGATGCTGGGGTCTAGAATACACAAGAGGCAGAGATCAGCTCAAGGACAGCGCAGAAGAGGAGAGCAGCAGCAACAGTAGCAAGGACAATGCAGTCCCTCCAAGGACAGCGTGATTTTCAGCAGGAAAACCTCAGAGGGTTACGCAGAAACCCTAAGGGGCAACGTAGTGATTGCGTCACCCAGTCTGGGGTAACGCAGTCTCTTCCGGAGCAGTGCTGAAGGTTTGAGGGGATTCAGAGGTTGACACAGAGGCTTTCAAGGGCAGCGCTAAGGTTTCTAGGCCCTAATCTTGGCTAAATTTTGTAAATACCGTTTTAGGGTGTGGATCAGTCATTATTTTGGCCCTAGATCAGCTAGCAAGTTGTAGATCTAGTATATTCTCTGTCGGGTTTTCCAGATCTGGAACACAGATTTGTGTATCCAGAAAAATTCTTAATAATAAAACCCTCCAGTAGCCAAAGACCTGTTTTCCCGCATTGGGTTTTTCCAAGGACTATTTGTCCAGAAATAACTGTCACTTTGTCTATGTGTGCATGAACTTGTTCTAGATCTGGATTGGTAGAGATCTGTTATGTGTTTTTCTTCGATTTTAACTTGAATTTATTCAGTTAATAACTTGTCTAAAGTAGGAGGAGCATAACCAGAATAACAGTAATAATTTATGCATAAAGTGTAAAGATTCATAAATTTCTACAAAGTCAATGTATAGCCTCGATTTTTGTGCCAGAAAATGCGGATTCCAGAAATTAGAATTTATGGAGAGTTTGAGATCAAGTTGGTCAAAGTTGCAGTGAAACCCTAGGTCAGAACAGAAAAATCCTTGCTACATTTTCCCACGTGTGAGAGAAGAAGAGCCTCCAAGATGATGATCGAGCCAATCAGATGCAGAGAGAAAATGTGTGATGAGTGATGATGAAATGACCTCCAACGTTGACCTATATATATCCATCAGTGAAGGTGAGTGACACATCTGTTGGGGCTTCAAGCCTACATTTCAATTCTGGCCGACCTTGTAGATAAGTGGAATTAATTCAAAATAAATGTTCTGCTCATCGCATCAAGATGATCTTTAGATTGATCTTGCACCTCTCTGAAAGAGGAGTCCAATAAAAATATTGGCATCTTCATCTAAGCATCACAATATGGATTTTGGACCTAGTTGTCCAAAATTAACGTCTATCTTTGAGAAGAACTTCGCTCCCCTCAGCTCATCCATCAACTCATCAATCCTGGGGATGGGATAATGGTTCTTCATGGTCTTCTTGTTGAGCGCCCTGTAATCAATGCACATTCGCAATGTGCCATCCTTCTTCACCAAGACCATGGAAGAAGCAAAGGGACTAGTACTGAGCCTGATGTGCCCCAATGCCAGGAGCTTATGTATGGCTTGTTCAATCTCATCCATGTAGGCTTTGGGGTGCCTATAGGGGGTGGTAATCACTGCTTGGATCCCTTGCTTTAGCTCAATAGAATGCTCAAAGCCCATGTCCGGTGGTTGTCCTGGTGGTATGCCCCCCAAAACCGTAGCGTAATGGTCCAATATAGACTGTACATCGGGATGCACTGGCTGCCCTCTCACTCCTTCCTCTGAAATACACAACTCTACTACCCACCCTACATCTCCCTTCCAGAAATCTGCCTCCATTCGGTGTGCCGAGACTGTCTGCGGAGGGTATGTGTGCATACCCTTGATCATCACATGCTTCTCGCTCTTCTTGTCCGTCCACTCCATCTCCAATGTCTCCCAATCTATAGTGACCTTACCAAGCGTGAAAAGCCACTGCACACCCAATACCACATTGGTATCTGGGATGCCGACCACAAAGAAGTGATCCGTCATGGTGTATGTCCCCATGGTCACTGCTAATGCTGGAACATATCTCATGCACTGCATGGTTCTGGCACCTGGAACCAACACGGAGAATCCATCAAAACTTTCTGTAGGTATGCCTCTCCGTTGCACTAGCTGAGCATCAATGAAGTTAGGTGTAGCCCCACTGTCCACCAACACCGAAACACCCTATCTCTAAACTGTGCCTCAAACTCTCGGTGTCAAATACTTGGGGAACTCCCCGCAAAGATGCAAGGACTCCTCCGGTGGGTGCAAATGCTGCTCTTGCTGCTGCTGGGGGAGGTGTTGGTGGATGATCTCCTCCTAGTGCACCAACATTGGCATCAACCTCCAACTCCTCATATGCCTCTTCTTCTCCGTCATTGTCGGAAAAGACCTCAATATAATGTGCCTTCCCTGCGGCACAACGATGACCCAATGCCCATGGCTCCTGGCAAGTGAAGTATAGCTTCCTCCGTCTCAAGTCTCTCTGGGTATCATCATCGAACGGTCCTCGACCCTGGTTCCCCCTCGGGGGTGGAGCTCTCATGTCCTTTCCCTTCTGTTGGAACACTAGTTTTGGTGGAAAAGGAGCTCTCGTCCTTGGCAGGGCATCCTGCAAGTCCCTAGTCCTCCCCACTGCATCTTGCAGCATTGTAGTCCTAGTGGATCTAACTAGTCCACGCAATGGTTCTGCCAACTTGTCAATAAACATATAAATCCTCCTGGCTAGTGACAAATCCGGCACCATCACTGAGAGTTTCAAGAACTGGGAAATGTAAGCCTCCGCGCTCTCGGATTGTTTGAGCTTAGTCAGCGCAACGAAATGCTCCTCTGGGTCCTTCCAGTCAAATTTCTCCACCAACCTCCAAGTGAAATTTGCATACGCTATCACTCCTGCATGACCCAACGTGGACACCTGTGGAACCACCAGTCGTGGGCTTCCCCCTCAAGGTGCAGCATTGCCACCTTGATAGCCTCTACCTCTGCCATCCAGTTCAACTGAAAATAGATGTCCAACTTTTCTACCCAAGCCTTAACCGAACACTTTGATGATCCATCAAAGGTAGGCAAGAAAAATTTTCCCACGGTACGTTGCAGGTCATTCCCCTGCGTGTATCCTCCTCCTCTATTTTGGTTTCGGGGTCGGCTGTTGTTCTTCATCTGGGAAAATTCGTGGAAGGAGAGGGATTCTCCAAACTCTCGCCCATACGACTGATACTCTGCAAAATAGTCCCCGTAATGAGCCACTGCCGGCTTTTGGGGTCCTCCCGTTTCTGCTCCTGGTGTCAGGAACACGGGCATAGTGGAACGTGGGGGAGTGCGTAGCACCACCTGCTGCGTAGCATTCTGCTCCAAAATATGGTGAGAAGTACCAGATCCTTCCCCACTATTAAACTGCCTGGGAATCTTACGCTGTCTATTTTCTCCGACAATCTTCTACCCCATTTCCTCTATCCTCTTGGAAAGCTCCTGTACAGATTTCAAAAGGAGGTTACCAAACTCCTTCTCGTCATCCACCTCATTTGCCATTAGTGCCCTCCCTTTGTCCTCCTCCTCCGGAATGAGGTCCTCTTCCGCTGGTGTGATTTTGAGCCTACGCTCTTTGTCCCTATACCTCTGCTTCTGGTAAGTGATGAACTCTCTATCTTTGAGTGTCATAGACTAAGTGCTCCACAGGCTGAGCCAAGTCTATGAGCTCTGATACCACTGTAATATTCTGAATAGGAAATAAACAGCAATACAAAGCAGAATAAACAAAAACTATGGCATATAAAAGCACAGATAAGAAACACTGCAAATAAACCAAAACAACTGAGACATTTTATTAAATATCTGAAATGAGGAACATGTACATAGTGTGCTCAGAATGATAGCACCTTGGCTTGCTCAAGACAGGCTGAAATGATCACTCCTCTATCAGAATCTTTGCTCAAGCTCTGCTCTACGCTGCTCCTCCTTTACATAGTTTAGTTGGAAAATACTGTTGCTGGCTGGAAAGGGACTGCAAGATGGGGCTGCTCTGCAGCTAGGAAAATTCTGAAACTCGGACACCGGCTTCTTCTCCAAAAACCCAGAATAACCCGCGAAGGAATTTCGGAAAGGCTGACCCCGAAATTTCGCCCTTTAAGGATGGCTACGCTCTCCTGCTGGGTACACTGGCCTCACTGATGAAAACACTGAAGGAAAGGCCTCCAACTCTCTGAAAAACTCAGCTATGGAAGGGTTGATCCCCTCACAATCTCCCGAGAAAAAATCTCATGAAGTTCTCCTCCCCCGGAGATGCTCTCCTCTATGGCTGCGTAATCCCCCTAGAAGACTACGCTGCCCTAGAAGTGACTGCGTAATCTTGTGGCTGAAATGATGATGTTGCTCTCCAAAAATTGGTGGAATGGCTCCTCTTCTGATCGGGCACTTGAAATCCCCAAAGGACGAGGTTAGGATCTCTGCTCGGAGACACCTTTGTGTTAAACAACACTGCAGACCCAGCTAAACAACTTGAGTGTGCTCTAGTCTTGACAGAAAGAAAATCATAAGATGCATGAATGAATGAGAAAGGTTGCCTTCCTCTCCTTTTATGCTTGTGAACCCCTAACTCCCTTAGGCCCACCTATGCTACGCTGTCCCTCTATGCCACGCTGTCCCTTGCTATTCTGCGTTGCCTCTCCCACGCTGCCACTGCGCTACCTAACCCCACGCTGCCATTGCGTTGTCCTAAGTGTCTCATCTCCTGCGCTGTCACTTGGCCTCATGGGCCCCACTTCATCTTTTAATTAATCTACCCAGTGACTTTAGGAAAGTGTTTTTTTCTAATGTTTTATTCATGCGTCCCCTCACCCCTTTATTTCCTGTTAACTTAGGAAAAACAAAAATTAATCAAAGATTAATATTCCAATTAGCTATCTGCTAATTGAGAATATTACATGTACGAACTTGTGTATTGTGTATTGCAATGGGGGCAAAAAAATTTAGTGGTTCCACCCCCTTTCCCTATTTCAAGCCTAGTAACATATTTCCACAATGGTGTTTGGTCAATTTTAGTTGGTTTGTCACTGTTGTCTTATTATCTCCACTCTCCACTTCCTCCTGACCAAGGTACTCCTCTTCAGGATTTTCATCAAATCCACTATAACCCACTTCTTGATCCTCCTCTTCTTGAATAACCCTCCTTCTACTCTCCAACACCATAGTAACAAAAAAAAGAACCAACAAGAAGAAAATACCAAGCCATATAGCCATGATGTTTCAAGTTTTTACCCTGTAAAAAAATGAAGGAATGCCAAATGGGAATGGGAAAAAGATAATAAAACATTTTCAATTTTTCATTTTTCAAAAAATTAAATGCAACATATAAAAAAAATTTCTAGATTAGAGTGTAGATCCTACCACTTTGGCCTTTAATCCCAAGCTCTCATAAGCTCCTCTCTCTTACTCTCTTCAAGCTCCCAAGCTCCTTGTTCTCTCTTGCTCTCTCCAAGCTCTCCTTTCCCTTGCTCTCTCTTGCTCACAAATTGAGAATGATGATAATGAGGGAGAGGGAGGGCTTTTTATCTTCCCCCCCTCCCCCTCTTTCCCTCCAAAAGATCCGACGTCACCCTTTTCTGCTCACACGGCTGCAGAAAGCGGGGGCCTTTTTTAAGGGAGGAGCGCTTGGGAGCGAACGCTCCTCGAGCGCTCCCTCCTTAAAAAAAGTTCTCCCGGAGCGTTTTTTTAAATCCCGAGTGCTCCCTAAAAACCAGGGAGAGCTTTTTTGGCATCCGGAGCGCGCTCCTGAGCCACTCCATTTTCGATCCCGCGTGGAGCATGAATTGGGAGCGAGGTCGTGGGGGGACGGGGGGTTGGGGGGGCTCGGTCGTACCCTGTTCCTGTCACCTGCCTAGTCCTTCGGCTCTAGATATGCAGCTCTTGCCTCTAACAATGCTCCAAGTCCATCTGGCCACTGAACCTCGACTGTTAATCTGCTCTCTAGTTGTGCCTTAGTCCATCAAGGGCACAACACATCGAGACTCCTGTCGAGTTGTTCACAACTCCGTTTGTGAACAACTCTCAATCTGCCCACTGCTACTCCTTAGCTACACAGGGACTTCAACCCACTATGGTCTTCCTACGCTGCTCCGATAAAGACCAAGATAGGGCACAGAGGGCTGCCACATATCACCGCAAGATTTCCATCTCCCACAATGAACATGGGCTAGGAATACTACACATCATCTGTTGTAGACGTCCTTCTCCACACACAAGTCTCAAGCTACTCAAAACTGCTCCTGGGTGATCAGACCCTTGAGCACCAACAACTGTCACTCTAACAACTACCTTTGTCCATCATGGTGTTGCACACAGGGCTCCAATTTGGGCACTATCACACTGTCCACTGAAAAACCATAAATGCCCAATCACGTCCACACTTGGTCCGCTCTCACATTGCCCTCCAACAATCCACAAGTGTCCAAGTCAATGTTGTAGCATCTGCACCTAAATAAGGCATCCTCACACCTAGGAGATCCTTACCCACGACTGCCAATAGACTTCACCAATTTTCCCTTTACTCTGCAATAGAGGAGCTATTGCACAGATCTAGGCACCAATATTCAATGTGGAAACAACCCACTAGTTAGGGTTTCTAACATGCCATGTCAGCCCTACCTCCTTGGCTTCCATAGGCTGCAACAACTTTGTCCACACTAGGACACTTACATCACTCCATAGCGGGTCCTGCTCCTATTTGGAGTTCCTTCATGCCCAAGGCAACTCCAACAAATGGCTCCCAACAATTTGCAATGTAGATTGATCCAAACTGATCCTTCAGACACGGATCCAACACCTTAATAACACATCTCCGAATCACTATTTGTGGTCCCCTCCTACACTGCCACCTAAGCTTGGTTAGGGCATCATTACAATCCCAAATCCAACCTTCAATTCTGCCCGGTTTAGCACTATAGGAGTGTTGTTGCCCTTTATTAGGTGTCTCACCCTTCAAGTTGTAATTTTGGGCAGTGTTTCCCTTACCGGCGCCCTCGACCTGCCCTTAGTTGCCTGTGTTCTGCTACAGCAAGGCACTACAGGCCTACGACTACCTAGAATAGGGACCGCCTACCCTCTACTTGGCCCTCAACCAACCCATACTTCCTTCCTTTGTTGTGGCCTCTAAGGACAGTCCGTTGGTCACCTTCCTGCACTTTGGCGTCCTGAAAAGATTCCCTAGAAATAGACTTGGCCTCTTGTTCTTGTCCTCTACTTGTTGCGATTAAAACAAAAAAGTCTCCTCCTCCAATGAGGTGCTCAAATGTGTAAGTGTTAAACAAATGGATGAGAAAATAACCTCCATATCACCTTTTATTATCATAAGTGCTTCTAAAAAATCATCACAAGGGGCTTGAACAACTGTCATAGGTCTTCTTATCACCAAGCTGACCTAGACTCTTCATGTGCAACCCCAACCATAAACTTCAAAAATTCATAACTTCATTTCTAGAGTTCTGATTTGAGTGATCTTCAAAGCATTGGAATCGGCACGCTAAGCTCTATCACTTCAAAATTTATCATGCTTAAATTCATCATGGTTTGACCCAAATCCCGATGGGTGAAAAACCCCGTGCTTCTGTTCCAAGCCCACAAGCCTACTTGTGGTGTTTTTCCCTCCAATCCATGTACCCTAGGGCTTGGAGTACCTCCCAAGCTACACAAAAATCAACACAATGTGATCCCAAACTTCGTCTAGAACTATCCTCTTAGTCTTGGCCATCTCTTTCTTGAAGTTTTCCAACTGTTGTGGATCTGCTGATTCTACCATTACATTTGTCACAAACTCTGTCAAGGCATGCCCATCCAATAGGAATTGCATTCTAGCTTTCCAGACGTCAATATTTGAGGCTTCGTTAAGTCTGTCCCGATCTTTGTGTCTTGTTGTGACCATCACTGTGAAACTCAAATAAACTAGAGAACTATCTGTTGGAAATCTCCTCCATTCAGCAACTTCACCTCCTTTTTGCTACACACACTCCCCCTAGAATGCACAAATCTACTTCTACACTTGCCTCTAGTGTCCTTCCCAGAATTTGCTCTAACAGTTGCTTCTTTGAGGTAACTCGCTCTACCTCCCAGAAGTCCTTCGGAATTTGGCACACACAATGTAAACCCTGAAATCGCATTCGTTGGACTGACAAGTCTGTTATGACCTCCTGCTGCTAGAAATCAGAGCTTCCTTTCCTACAGCTGGAAAACTGGAAACCCACTTAGAAAATCTAGAAATTTCTCGTGTGCTTTTCTCTTTTTTCCCTGCAAATATCTACAACTGCAAGCCCTTGCTGTAAATCTCTGTGCCCATATCTACTCTGCGAATCAACGGATTTTCTCACCATAACCCTCTCTGGAAAATCCACTGCTTGCTGGAACTACTTCTGGAAAATCAAACTTTTCCTTGGTTCTGGAAATCGATTTTCCTTCCCAACAATTTGCACTGCCAGATTGGCCTACACTGATCTGGAGAAAGTGCTTCAGATCTCCCTATGGAACTGCACGATCTCACTTTCTTCACTTTTGAGCCTCTGATCTGATCAACTTTGTTCTATTACCATGCAAAATTTCCTCAAGTACACCAACTGGAAATTATTCTCCTAATTCATTGTATTTTATTTGTCTTCTGTTAATTATTAACAACAAATAATGAATAACTCACTGAGACATTCTTCACAATAAAATGCCGCAGAATAAAATAGAATTTGAGAAATAGATGCACACACACAATACAAATGACACCAATATTTTTGGACTAAATGTCCTCGAAAATACTCCAAAGGGAAAACGAATGCAAGAGATGAGGGTTTATTTTATTATGTAGCAATTTCGAAATTATTACAACTGTATGCCCAACTGGTACTCGGAAATATTCTGGAAAAATAATCTAGATACCCAGATCTCCTCTGCAAACCAACTCGACCTCGTATAGCTTGTTCGAACACCACACTGGCTACTTGCACTACAATCTGGAACTCACACTGGTAGCTCTAGATAACTCACACTTTCTGGAAACTGGTTCAAGGTGAGTCGTATTTCTCAACCTGATCCGCGGTTTCGATATTCTGAACCGCGGATCCGACAGTGGATCCCCCACGAACCCGTCTGGGACGTGATTCCTGGTTTGGATAATTTGGGGGGGACGTTTCCTGCAACACTGAATAGACTCAACCTCTTCTTCTTGTTCTCTACTTACAACGACTAAAACAGAAAAGTGTCCTCCTCCAATGAGCTGCTCATATGTGTAGGTGTTGCACAAATGGATGAGCAAATAACATCCATATCATGAGAATTTAGTCAGTTACGACTACCTCTCATGGAAATGGTCACAGGTGAATGACTTAATGCAGTTGAATCCCAAAAATGATATCTAATATAATGCACTGCGGAAACCCCTCATACTTAAAACATCCATATCACCTTGTATTTATATCCAATCATAAGGGTTTCTAAAATGTCATCACAAGGGGCTTGAACAACTGTCACAGGTCTTCTTATCACCAAGCTGACCTAGAATCTTCATGTGTAACCCCAACCATAAACTTGAAAAATTCATAACTTCATTTCTAAAGCTCTGATTTGAGTGATCTTCGAAGCGTTGGAATCAGCACGCCGAGCTTTATCACTTCAAATTTTATCATGCTCAAATTCATCATGGTTTTGGCTCAAATCCCGATGGGTGCAAAACCACGTGCTTCTATTCCTAGCCCACAAGCCTACTTGTGGTGTTTTTCCCTCCAATCCATGTACCCTAGGGCTTGGAGTACCTCCTAAGCTACATAAAAATCAACACAATGTGATCTTGAACTTCGTCTAGAACTATCCTCTTAGTCTTGGCCATCTCTTTCTTGAAGTTTGCCAACTGTTGTGGATCTGCTGATTCTACCATGACATTTGTCACAAAATCTGTCAAAGCATGCCCATCCAATAGGAATTGCATTCTAGCTTTCCAAACGTCAATATTTGAGACTTCAAGTCTGTCCTGATCTTTATGTCTTGCTATGGCCATCTCTGTGAAACTCAAATAAACTAGATAACTGTCTATTGGAAATCTCCTCCCTTCAGCAAATTCGCCTCCTTTCTGCTACACACACTCCCCCTGGAATGTGCAGATCTACTTCTGCACTTGTCTCCAATGTCCTTCCCAGAATTCGCACTAACAATTGCTTCTTTGAGGTAACTCGCTCTACCTCCCAAAAGTCCTTCGGAATTTGGCACACAGAGTGTAAACCCTGAACTCATATTTGCTGGACTGACAAGTCTGTTACGACCTTCTGCGACTAGAAATCAGAGCTTCCTTTCCTACAGCTGGAAAACTGGAAACCCACTTAGAAAATCTAAAAATTCCTCTTGTGTGCTTTTCTCCTTTTTCCCTGCGAAGATCTACAACTGCAAGCCCTTGCTACAAATCTCTGCTCCATATCTACTCTGTGAATCAGCTGATTTGCTCACCGGAACCCTCTCTGGCAAATTCACTTCTTGCTGGAACTACTTCTAGAAAAATCAAACTTTTTGTTGACACCTAATCCTAAGGGTTGGGTGAGGATATTTAATATTGTATCTTAAATTATATTAGGAAATAAGGAAGGCCAAGAGTCATTAGGAGATGAATCCCAATAGCCTCACCTCCATGTATAAATACATGCACATTCTTCATCTAATACACATTCTGATTTGTGGAGTTACCTCCTGGTTTGACATGGTAACAGAGCCAGCCCCACTATTGGCATTATTGCCTGTGGTGTAACTCCCTCATCTCTGCTAACAGTCTTTTGCTCAGTCAGTTTTATGTCTAGTTTTTGCTGCTCTATTAGATTGATGCCATTCTGAGTTTATATACTGCAATTCTGCATTTTTTTTAAAATTATCTCTGCAATTTATGCACAATTTTGAATCATTTTTACAACTTCTGAAGATTCTGCAATTTGCAGTTCCTGCGTTTCTGCAGTCCTGCAAATACTTGCAATTCTGCAACTCTTGAAATCCTGCCATTCCAAAATTTTTAAATGGCCTCTCGGCCTCCCCATCGCTCATATGTTCACTACTCTCTTATCGACTGCACACACCCCCTTATCACTCCACACTCCGCATACTCCCTACGCCTACCCCTCGCAGCACTCATACCCAACTCCCCTCGACTCCCCGCTACCCTCATACCCGTCGCTCTCCCTAAACCCGCAAACCTCGACTCCCTATCTCCTACCCCCGCTCTGCTACCCCACCCCCGCTGCATCCTACCCCCGCCCCCTTACATCTCCCTCAACTCCCTACCCACAGACCCCGACTCCCTATCTCCTACCCACACTCCGCTACCCCACCCCCGCTGCATCCTACCTACCCTGCTACAGCACCCGCGCTATCTGCTATCCCTCACCTCACGCGACCCATCCCCCGTCCCTCACCTCATGCGCTATCTGCTATCCCTATCCCCACGCATTCAACCTACCTCCTATCCGCTCACCCTCCTCCTTGCTAGCTCCACCCTCACCCCAACCGCACATAATACCGCCCACTCCCTCACTGCTGCATAATACAATACCGCCCTCACTGCTGTGTAATAAAGCTCGACTCCCTACCTAACAACAACACTCTGTTTTATACTCCCTTTATAATACATCTCCCCCCCCATATAATACCACCCCCTCCACATATTCAATACAGTTCCCATATAAATTTTTTCAAACAAAAATATATATATATATATATATATATATATTTTTGTGCAAAATTCAGTATTTTTCTAGCAAAGCTTTTCCCCTTCAGTTGAATATATTTCCAGCAATTTTTTTTTTTTTCCTCGAGAATTTTTCCAGCAAAGTAATTATTCTTTCAGAAGAATGCATTCTCTCATATCTATTGTAGGGGTGGTTCTCTCTGGCAAGGAGAACTATCTTGAATGGTCTCGGAAAATCAAGCACACTCTCATTTTTAATGAGTTGTGGAAAGGAATCTGTGAAGGACAAGAAGGAAATCCACCAGCAAAGCCCACTTCAGACAAGGAGCTCGCCATTTGGGAAAACAAGAAATGCAAGGCCTATGCCTTGATTGCAGCTTCCGTAAATGAAGAGGTGAGTCGCCATATTTCATCATTTTCAAATGCCTATGAAGCCTTGAGCAAGCTAAAAGAACTCTATGACTCACATTCAAAACTAGAAATTGTTCAATTGATGATTAAGCTGTTCAGTCTTGAAATGAAGAATGATGATCCCCTTGCTTTAGCTTCAGAAGTAAGATCTATCATGCATGATATTGACAACACTGGTGTAAAAATTGACATATCTCTCATAGCATATGTTAAGGCATTATATCCGACTTACTCACATTATCTTGAGTCATTGCAAGCAAGTGGAAACCTTGAGCATATCACCTTTGATACCCTTGAGAAAAAGTTTGCAGAAAGAGAGAAAGATTTCAGGAAGATGACAGCCCCTTCGTCTTCTGAATAGGTTGCATACTTGGCACATAGAGAAAAGAGTCATGCTCCAGATTCATCCAGAGGAAGATGTGGCAGAAGAGGAAGAGGAAGAAGAAACTTCAGAGAAAATTGGGGCATACAATCTGACAAATCCGATCTTCATTGCACATGTTGCAATAAAGATGGACATGATGCATCCAAATGCAGGACACCTTGGGATAAAATTGAGCAACAAAGAAATCAAGACAAAGGTAAAACTAATGACAAAGACAAAGGTAAAGCACCTGAATCCGCTCATTATGTTCTAGCACATTGTAACAATGGAGTAACTGAAGACTTATTTGATGTTTCATTTACTTCATGGAGAGATGATTGGTTGCTAGATTCAGGAGCAACATGTCACATGACATTTAGAAAAGATTTTTTTGAAGAATTTACTGACAAAGTTGATGGAGCAGTATATTTCGCAGATAAATCCAAAGTCAAGCCATCAGGGCTTGGCACAATCAGGCTTAAGTTGTCTGGTCTTCCAAATCATATTCTACATGAGGTTCTATACCTCCCTGAGTTGAGGAGAAACTTGTTGTCACTGGTCCAAATCCGCCAGCAAGGACACTCCATTCACTTGTTTGATGGCAAGGCAGAGGTCAGAAAAGCATCGAATCACTCACTTGTCATCGAGGGAATAGAAGAAGGAAGACTCTTGAAGCTGAAAGGTTCATCTGCTCATGCTCAAAACTTTGCATTCAGTTCACATCATGTCTTTTATGGCATGCTAGATTTGGACACTTAAACTATGAAAGCCTTCGTTTGTTGAAGAAAAATGGTGTTAATGGACTGCCTACAATTCCTAGGAAACCTAAGGAATGTGATGCTTGTATTCTAGGAAAGCATAACTGACCATTTTCATGATTCACACTCAGAGCACATAAAAACTTGGAAGCTTGTTCATTAGGATTTGTAGCAGCTGCTGTTGTGCAAATGGAAATAAATATATGATGACATTTATTGATGATTACACCAGAATGTGTTGGGTTTACTTATTGAAGAACAAATCTGATTCTTTTAAAACATTCAAGAATTTTCATGCATGGATTGAAAATGATGCACAAACTCATATTGGCTCTTTGTGTACTGATAATGGAAAAGAATACACTTCAAATGAATTTGAAAATTATCTTCGTCAACATGGGATCAAACATCAAGCAACTATGCCGTATAATCCCCAACAGAATGGTGTAGCTGAAAGAATGAACATAACTATTTTAAATATGGTTTGCTCCATGTTATTTTTCAAGAATGTAAAATTGATTTTTTGGGCTGATGTAGTTCTATGTGCTTTTTACATAAAGAATAGGTGTCCTTCAAGTTAAATTAGAAACAAAAATCCTTTTGAAAAGTGGCATGGCCACATTCCTTCAGTAAAGCATTTCAGGGTCTTTGGGTCCACCTGTTATGCCTTGATACCCAAGGGACAAAGGAATAAACTTGGTGCTAGAAAATCAAAATGTCTTCTTTGGGTACTCCAATACCTTAAAGGATATCGTCTCTATGATGAAGCCAATAAGAAGTTTGTAATAGCAAGAGATATCATATTCCTTGAATCTTCCGAGAGTGACAAGGTTGTTGAGCGACAACTTGATTGCCTAGATAGATTCACACATGCAAAGTTTTTCCAAGAATTTGATAATTAGATTCCACATCTTGAAGGGGGGATTCCTATATTGAATCAAACTGTGGAATCATGTCCTAAAGCACTCTCACGCCCACATGAAGAAACAACCACGGATGACACATTGAATGATGTGTTTGGCCAATTGAAGTTATTATCTTTGAATCAGTCAACTCGATCAGAGCTATAAATGATTGAGCCATCAGGAAGGTCTCCCAAATGGGCAAAGCAAAGACATGAAGAATGTTCATACGGATGAGGTTGGAAAATAGGAACAGAAGTTCCTTTAAACAAAACGAAATGACGTAGATAATTACGATTCTCTGTTGATATGTAGATACGCCTCGCTGTAATTGATTTTGTCTACGGATCATGAACCAACTTCCTTCAAAGTAGATTTCTCATGATGAATGGAAAGAAGCGCTGCAAAAGGAGTACGATGCCTTGATAAAGAATGACACTTGGAAGCTGGTTGATCCGCCTTTGAGAACAAAACCAATTGGCTGTAAGTGGGTCTACAAGAACAAGTATAAAGCAGATGGCTCACTTGAAAAGCACAAGGCCAGGCTTGTGGCAAAAGGTTTTGCACAAAAAGAAGGAATCGATTATGAAGAAACTTTTTCTCCCACAGCAAAATGGACCACCATCCGGACTCTCTTTGCCCTAGCAGCTCAAAATGGATGGAAAGTCCATCAAATGGATGTAAAAACTGCCTTTTTGAATGGATATCTAAAGGAGAAAGTTTATATGTCCCAGCTAGAAGGATTTGTGGTAAAGGGTCAAGAAAACAAAGTTTGCAAGCTTATAAAATCCTTGTGTGGCCTCAACCTGAGAACACGAAGCCTAAGCAGAAAGTGCTTGACATCTTCAAGAACGCCGACTTCAAACAACACAGTCTTCGGTGATGCAACTTTGTTTGGTAAGAAAGTTGGAAAAACATTTGTATATCTTGTAGTATATGTAGATGATCTTTTGATAATAGGAAACAATGAGAGCTATATTGCATCCATGAAGAAAGAGTTGAAGAAAAGGTTTTGAAATATGGTAAAGTTTGGATTATATTCTACTATTTCAGTACCAGAAGTAACTCAACATCCTAAATTTATATTTCTTTCTCAAAAGAAGTACATTGGAGATCTTTTGAACAAGTTTGGCATGGATGAATGCAATTCCTTAACCACTCCAATGGAACAAAATTTTAAGCTCACATCCATTGAAGGAAAATAATTCAAGGATGCAATGAAGTATAGACAGCGTGTTGGAAGTCTTATCTACCTGACTACCACCAGACCAGACATCTCATTTGCTGTTGGAATCCTCTCCAGGTTTATGCAAAACATTGTGAAGAACGTTGGTTGCAAAAAAAGAGTGTTAAGGTACTTGAAGGGGACTCAAGACTTTGGACTCAAATATACACAGGTAGGCGACTTCAGCTTGATCGGATACTCTGATTCAGACTTTGATGGGGACAAAGAAACAGAGGTGTCTAATACAGGTTACACCATGAGTCTTCGATCAGGAGCTGTCTCATGGAGATCACGTAAACAGTCAGTTCCAGCAGATTCCACGACCGAGGCAGAATATGTGGCAGCAGCTGAAGCAACAAAGGAAATTGTGTGGCTCAGGAAAATCCTAGAAGATTTGCAAATGAAACAAATGTATTCCACACCACTCATGAACGACAACACTTCTGCAATAAAGTTGGCCAAGAACCCAAAGTTCCATGATCGAACAAAGCACATCAATACAAAATACCATCTAATTCGACATCATGTTCAGGCCAAAACCATCCATCTACATCATTGTTCCACAAATGAGAAAACCGCTGATATATTCAACAAAGCACTTGGAAGAGAAAAGTTTGAAAAGTTCAGATCGATGCTTGGACTTACCAACATCCCTTCGGATTAAAGGGAGGAATGTTGACACCTAATCCTAAGGGTTGGGTGAGGATATTTAATATTGTATATTAAATTATATTAGGAAATAAGGAAAGCCAAGAGTCATTGGGAGATGAATCCCAATAGCCTCACCTCCATGTATAAATACATGCACATTCTTCATCTAATACACATTATGATTTGCAGAGTTACCTCCTGGTTTGACACTTTTCCTCCTCTTTGGTTCTGGATATCGATTTTCCTTCCCAACAATTTGCACTGCTAGATTGGCCTACATTGATCTGGAGAAAGTGCTTCATATCTCCTTATGCAAGTACACGATCTTGCTTTCTTCACTTCTGAGCCTCTGATCTGATTAACTTTGTTCTATTACCATGTGAAATTTCCTCAAGTACACCAACTGGAAATTACTCTCCTAATTCAATATAGTTTATTTGTCTTTTATTAATTATTAACAACAAATAACGAATAACTCACCGATACATTCTTCACAATAAAACGCCGCGGAATAAAATAGAATCTGGGAAATAGATGCACACACAATACAAATGACACTAATATTTTTGGACTAAACATCCTCGGAAAAACTCCAAAGGGAAAACGAATGCAACAGATGAGGGTTTATTTTATTATGTAGCAATTTCGAAATTATTACAACTGGATGCTCAACTGGCACTCCTTGGAAATATTCTTGCAAAATAATCTGGAGATCCCAGATCTCCTCTGCAAAATAACTCGACCTCGTCTAGCTTGTTCAAACACCACGCTGGCTACTTGCACTACAACTTGGAACTCACACTGGTGGCTCTAGATAAGTCACACTTTCTGGAAACTGGTTCAAGGTGAGTCGTCTTTCCTCCCTTTGTCATTGGAAACCACTCACACCTTCTGGAAATAGATCCGTCCTCTAGTTGTTGACCTGCGGCTCTTCCAACAACTCGCACTGGGGTTTCTCGCAATTCACACTGCTTGTACGACCTCCCTGCAAATGAATTTCTTCCTCCCTTTTCTTGCCACTCCGACACTGGAAAATCACTCGGAAACTCTTGGGAATCCTACTCCCAAATTATCTGTTGCTCCCTCTCTTTGATGCTCTTCCCTGGCTCGAACTGCGCCCTTGTTGAAAACTTCAAAATGGGTAGCTCGATATGCCTTGATCACACTGATGCCATTGATGTTGTCTCCAAGAAGCCCTTCGACCTACTCCTATAATCTCTCGTTGAGTCTTCAACGGCCGTGATTTAAACTCCATCGATGACTAAGATAAATTAGAATTCATCAATAGAAGTCTATAGAGCAATCTCAAACTATTGAAATTCTAGTGTTTTAATGACTAGAGTAGTTTTTCTCAATTGATAACTACATTTGTTGATATAAATTGTTCCTTCTTTATACTTCAGTCAACAAGTAGCGATACATGAAAAAATTCAACCATTAATTCTTCAACAAGAGCAGTAAATAGAGATCACAATAGATAACAAAGAATAGACAATAGGCAATAGACAATAAGCAAGAGAATAGAGACACCAAGATCAGGCTCATAACTAGGTCAAAACCGACAAGGGGAAAACCCAAAATTTCTTTCCTTACAAGAGAGATATTTTGTGCATCAATAGTACACTAAAATGTTCCAACAAACCAAAATAGTTAACAATGAATTACCCAATCAAAGTCTGCTCATTAAAAGGAGAGAGATTCTATTCTTGTCCAACGAGTATTAGAGGAAATTTCAGCCTAAAAGTGGCCTCCTAAGGTAAAATAATAAAATAATAGTTAAAATAATTAAATAAGAGTTATGAATTTTGGAGGGAAAACACGAAAACTTTCTTTTTTAATTGTATTTTCAGCTTATCTCCTTATAGGTTTACTCAAATTTCAAGTTTAGAAACTCATTAGATGCAAAATTAAATTCCACATCCAATGTGTATCCATTATGCATACTTTTGAGAAGACCCACATTGATAAAAATTGCAGATACATTAAAAAACGTGTTAAATGTATCTCCAATTTTTATCAATGTGGATCTTCTCAAAAGTATGCATAATGGGTACACGTTGGATGTGGAATTTAATTATGCATCTAATGAGTGTCTAAACTTGAAATTTGAGTAAACATATAAGGAGATAAGCCAAAAATACAATTAAAAAAAGTATTTTTTCTTCTTTTCCCTCCAAAATATTTACATGTACCTCTTTATAAATTTAAATCATTTTGATTGGTTTACATATTATGATATGGAAATTACATGAAAATTTCAAGGTCACTTTTAGGCTGAAATTTCCTCTAATGTAAGGTCTGCAAGGAGGTCGAAACTTAGGCTTGTAATCACTGTGATAGGAGGTCGAGGTTCTCACTGTAGTTACCACAAAAGTTTGCCAACGAACTATCAAGCATTCAATCCTAAAACCCTTGTAAAACTTAAAAAATATGACACAAAAATAGCGATCTTCTTGTTGAGAATTTGTAGGGCTTTTGATTAATACAAAAATTCTCTTCTTGATAATTACTTGTGAGCTTGTTTATGTATTCTTAGTTAATCCTTCATCAAGTCAATTATCAAAGTACTTATACAAATGTAGAGACAGAATTGATTTTACTTGTAACTGAATATCTTGCGATGTAGTTAGGAAGGTAAATCTCTGATTTACCTTCCTTACTTTCTATTACCTTTAGATCACAGACTTGACTTTGAAATTTCTTACAATAGATACTTTAGAGCTCAAAGATATATGCACTTGTACCTTCCTGCACCTCTTCACAAATTTTTCTTTGTTAATCCGCAAATCTGTTCTCTAGCTACACTTATCCTTAGTCTATCCTTCCTGTTCTTTCCGCAATATTGTGGCCTTCAATCTGCACTAACCACTGTCCTTAGATTCGCACTTTTAGATGCTACAAAAACCTCAGATAGATCCGCAATAGTTGCTCCCTTTTCCACGCTATCAACCTTAGTCTTGTCTGCAAAACTTGTTTCTTTACCGCAGCATATGTATGGGTATATATAGTTGTTCCAGCCAGATATTAAGCCGACCTTTCAGCCATCATGTAGGCCGACTTCAACACTTGTTTGTAGGCCGACATCATTATAGCAAATAGGCTTAACTTCAACGTTGAATATGGGCAGTCTTGTAGGCCATTCTTCTACAATGTCTTGGAGGATATTCTTTAGACTAAACACGTCATTTACATGACTCTTAATTACACTTATGTTCCTAATAGACATCAAGAAGAAGTCTATAGACCTATACTAAGAATCTTGCTCATGAGGCCCATGAAGCAAGTAAACCAAAAATATATTTTATTATTTTTTTGACTTCTTTACATAAGTACATAATTACATAGTCATTATGAAGACCGACCTAGTTACACTTTTCAACACCCTCTCTTAACTAGGGAGGTATTCATACAGGTACATGGTCACTTTTAAAACTGAAGAATCTCATAAGAAAAATCAGATTGGTAATCGCATCTGTATAGCATCATATCAACCAGCATTGTACTAGTGCAAGGCCTTGACTAACAGCCCCATCTCTTCAACGAGACAATGGGCTTCAATGCTGGTGAGACACATGACTTATAGACACCTTCGTCATTGTCTCTCCAAGGTACATACTCCACCCGGGTGTTCCCAAAGTATGACCTTCCTGGACTATTCTTCTCTTGGGTAGCTAGCCTTCAAAGAATATCGGTCCTCGAGTACTCTTATCTTGAATGCCCGATCACATTCTCAAAGAGTATTGAATGCCAGATGATTACCCAATCCTCCATTCTGTCTTCCCAAGACCAGAATGATGTGTCTATCTCTCCTTCCTAGGGAGGACCTTATTCCACAAGGGAATGTACTCATTCTTATACAAAGAATGTACCTAAGCTCATCCTTAGGAATTACCAAGTTTCTTCCAAGTAAGAAACTTACCATCAGGCTCCCTCTTAACCAGAGACCTTCAGCAGCAATGGTGAGACACCCAACTGCTCATGAAGTATTCCTGTTTTCGATGTCATGAATTTTCGATATTGAGGAATCTCCAACTTTTAGCTTCATAGGGCACAGATCATCCATCACTTCCATCCTGAGTAATGTCAGCTATCAGAGTGATTCACCAGACTTCCTTTATCTGGTGCATTGTTATGCCATGTTGCTTTCCTTCGAGTCATTTCCAAGGATCATACATCCTTTCTTATGATTAGCAGCCCTGCACAGATTCATCCAGATAAACATATTCATATTAACTTTTAGAACGAAAGTTACCTCAGTGATGATCTTTCACCTTGACATCTTCCTGTAGGCATCGGTATCCTTCATACAGATTAACACATCTCCTAATGATATGTTTTTGCTAGGGGTTTCCAGACTTTCGTCAGAGTCTACATATCTTCCCAGGAGATCTTCTAGTCACATCTACTTGGCCTCTAAATGATACCTGCCTCAAGACATGGTTGCATTTCATGATCTCTTCCTTTCTCATACCCTTTTTCCCTTGAGTCATCTTGTAGCAATTTCTCAAGAATGAAGAGCTTCATTTTCTTGGCATGCTCCATCAATATCCCAGAGATCTATTTCCATGATGACCCTTGCTCTTGATGACTGCTTTATTAAAGTTTTTCAAAGAGGTTTTTCTCGGAGTTGATTCACTAGGAGCTCTTGCCATGCTTAGATCAAGATGCTACATTGCTTCCTATCACATAACCAACAGAATTCAATTCCTTATTCATAAGTTTGTGTGATTTTCCTTGAATCTTCTTTTTCTTTCTCCTATTGAGATTGTCCCTTTAGGACCAACTTTCTTGTAATGTCCATAAGTCTCCCACTTAAGCTTTCCTTTTCCTTCTGCAAATGTTTGAGTCTTTTATCCTTCAACATTTTTTCCTTGGATTGTCTTTTTCCATCTAGCATCGAAACCACAAGTTGAGTGAGGTAATTTTTCTTGTCTATTTGTTATGTTGTTCATCTTATCATCTTTTCCAGATCTCACAGTTGAGATCTTATGAAGATATCCCTTCATTCTTTGATACTTCAATTTAGTGTAAATCTGGTGTAAGTGACATAACCTTTCTTTCTTCAAGGACTGTTACTATTCTCCTCATGTAAGGAATCTTGGTAACCCAACCAGCTTATAGATCTCCCTGCAAAACCAAGTCATTTAATCAAATTTGATTATAGAATGAAAGATACTTACTTGATAAGTGAAGATAAAGTCTTCAGCTTGATTTCTTCGATGGCGGTGGAGAAGAGATGTGTTAGTGCTTTCTTCAGACTAAACACGTCATTTACATGACTCTTAAGTACACTTATGTTGCTAATAGACATCAAGATGAAGTCTATAGACCTATACTAAGAATCTTGCTCATGAAACCCATGAAGCAATTAAACCAAAAATACATTTTATTATTTTTGACTTCTTCTTTACATAAGTACATAAGTACATAGTCATTATGAAGACCAACCTAGTTACACTTTTCAACACTTCTCTGCAGCTTTTGGCCTCAAAAGAATCAATAGAACAAAGGTTAAGATGATCCCAAAATTACCCAAGTCACTATAGTCAACGAACCCTTGAAGGAGATACAAATTGCAATTAAGTAGAACCTTTTTACCCTCTTTGCATGTGTGGATATTCATGCAATAGAAGACCAAACTTGTTATTGATTTCAGACCAAATTGCTGTGGTTGATGGTTGACTAGATGAGGATCAAAGAGCTCCAATATATAGGCATTATGTGAGGGCTAATTAGCCTTGGTAGGGTCGACATGATGTCTTCTTGGAGCCGAATTGTGGAGCTAAGGTAGGCCGACTTGTAGATGCCAAAAATTCATTTCTTCTCAATGTTTCCAATGAAAAATGCCAACCATAGCTACTTAATTTTTTCAACACGAACCTCCCTAATTAATTAAATTTAATTTACCACTTTTCTTAAGTTAGGAAATATTTTAATTACTGCAAATTAATTTAATTAAGGTGTTTCCCAAGCTTATCTTGCGAAACCTTTTCTGGGTTTTGTGGATAGTGTTCCTTGGCCTCTTAACATCATCTAATGCTAGAACACATGTCCGATGCTACCATAAACTAATACACTATAGAGTGATGCAACTCAAGTGTAAGGATTCCATTATTCATGAAACCAAAAATCATAAACGCAAGTTGCTTCCCTTCTAGCAACTACCCTTAGAAACACACTCATTTGGGGTGGGATTTTGTTGTTGCTTTAATGAGATTCCTAGACATGTATTCTCCATCCACTAGTTGCATTCATGTGCACATCAAATTTTCCACATACATTTCTATATCAGTTCTTGTGCCTTGTATATTAGATGTGCCAAATGATCTCTCTCTGGTGCCT
The DNA here is from genome assembly GCA_034641835.2 of Pinus albicaulis. Lineage (NCBI taxonomy): Eukaryota > Viridiplantae > Streptophyta > Pinopsida > Pinales > Pinaceae > Pinus > Pinus albicaulis. The sequence goes on from CM076578.1 coordinate 1,699,636,677, forward strand.
CAGTTTGAGTTAGTATAGTTTTTCAATGTATGGTATCCTTGCTTAGCAATAATGCTAAGGCTTTAACTTGTTTGTTAGGTGTTAGCATTATATGGATGTTTTATCACTTATAACTTAGTAAGGATGTTACCTTATTAGTATGTCTAACCATCCCTGGATATAATTGCTTCCGGATGAATGTGCCTTATTCTAGGCCACTAGGTACTACTAGGAAATCAAGGTGGGTAGTGTAATCGTATCACATCCATATTTAACATGTTCCATTAAACACCCTTACATTTCCATTCCATCCATAGAAAAATAAGCATTCCAACCTATGTTGCACGAGTTTTCGGTATGTGGGAACTATTGAGATTTTGGGGTAGCATCAGATGTGCTCTAGCTCCCAAATTTTGTGGAGCTGGAGTACATGAGATCTCCAAGACCTAGAAAGCGTTTAGAAGAATTCCATCAGGTTTAAGAGATATTCAAATAATTAATCTTTTTAATTAAGGACTCTATGTCTAACTTATGAAATTAAAAAATTAAAGTGAATTAAATTAAACATGTGATGAGAATGACTTAAGTGATGCGTATCAAGCAATTTCTAATCTTAGTTGTCAATTAGAGATTAGATCACGGTTGTTGGTTTCCCAACAAGAAAAGTATAAGAGAAGGGCTTGGGGTCAGTTGGAGAACATACGTATTGGCGAAGCACTGAAGCTAGATGAAATTCTAGGGCGTGGTTTGATAAGAATTTCAGGAGGAGTTTGCAGTGCAGCGAGGGGCAGCATTGGCAAGGGGATGATATGATCCCAGGCCAAGAGTACAACAACGACAGAGAGGTAGCATAACGAGCAACACAGAGGTATTCCAAAGCCACGTAGTCCAGCAAAGGCCATACAGAGGCAGCAGGAGCCACGTAGGGGTGACGCAGGCCCAATCAGGGCAGCACAGGGTCAACGTAAGCCCTTCAGGGGTGACACAGGCCCTTCCAGAGCAACACAGAGGGCTGAGGAGCAACGCTGGGTTTTTCGGTGGGCCAGAAAGGGCACGAATTCTATAAATCTCGTTTGAGGGTGTGAATCAGCCATATTTTCTGTCTCCGAGGAAAAGAGGTATTGTTGTCGTGTTTTCTCTATAGGGCCAACCATGTCTAGTGCCTAGAACTTGTTGTATTCAGAATCTGCTTAATAATAAAAACCCTCTAGAGCTAGATGCACCGGTTTTCCTACATTGGGTTTTTCCGGGGACATTTGTCCGAAAAACCTGTGTGTCACTTTGTCATATGAGCATGCTATTCAGTAAATGATATGTATGTGTAGGTTGTTATTTGTATTTACTTCGCTGTTACTCTGAATATTCAAATTAATAAATCGTGTATTTAATCAAGTAGGAGAAGTAAATCGAGAATTAACAATAGGATTTCTTAGATTAAGAATTTTTCACATGGTATTAGAGCGATTACAAATCAAGTCGGATCTCCAACAAATCGACTGAAGAAATTTGTGCTGCAGAGTAGCAACTGAAGCAGCAGAGATCCGAAGAGGGCAACGCAACATCAGGAGGATGAAGTCCCAGCAAAGGCCACGCAGGAGCTAACGCAGTCGCAGCTGGGTGACGCAGAGGCATCGCAGAGCCTTCCAGAGGGACACAGGAGCAGCCTACGCTACGCAGTCGTTGCACTGAGCCAGTCTGCTCACGCAGAGGCCATCCAAAGGGACACAGTCCAGTGTTGAGTTGCTGTGTTCCGGAATCAGAGCTTCGGATCTTCAGTAATCGCTGGTGTGGTGGAGATTCTGTCGGTGCGGAATCGTGCCTAGCTAAGTTGACAAAGAGCGGGAGAACAGCGTCTTAGCAGATTTTTGCCAAAGAAATCTGAGGATCGATCATAGGGTGATTGAAGAGAGTTGATTCGTTGGATTTGACAGATTTCCAAGGGAGGAAATCAATTGTCAGAGGGAGTAGGGGGTACCTTTCTCGCTAAGGACCCTAGATCCGAGTTTCTGTTGAGGGTAGCAACAGAAGCGGGGAGAGGAGGATCTGTTTCAACAAATTATTTTTGAGCAGATGGCGGCACATGGACTGCGTGATCAGGATAGGTTGGATGGCTTGCCTAACTTTTCTATCTGAAAGGCCAAAATCCTGACAGACCTGGAGGCATATGGTATACGGGAGCATGTAGAGAGTGTCTTGGATACACTGACCGATGTTGCTCTTTTTGCAAAGCATAATGAAACAACGACACATGCCAAGCGCTTCATCATGGACGGGGTTAAGGATCATGTGGTACCACACAGCCGAGAAGAAGACGGATAATGAAATGTGGAAAGCTTCAACCACATTGTATCAAGGGAAATCCGTCCAGAAGAAAATGCTTCTGGAGAATAAGATGAGGTTATTAATGACGACTAAGGGAGAGGAAATCAATCCTTTCCTCTTCAGGTTGCAAGCGATTTGGGATCAACTGATTGCCATGGGGGTCAAGGTGGAGGATGATGTCATGGTGAGGACTGCTCTAAATGTAGTCACAGAGGATTGGGAAACGTTTGTCTAAAGCATCTTGGGCAGAGTGGACCTCCCAAACTGGGACGTATGTGGGCTATCCTTCGACAAGAGGAAATCCATCGGATTACCAAGAGACAAACCAACATCGGATCGGGCAAGGTGAAGAAGGAGGAAGAGGAAAATGCAGCCCTAGCATCTAAGAAGCAACAAGGGAAAAAGAAGCATGATCTATCCAAGATCAAATGTTTCCAATGTGGTGAACTTAGACACTTTGCTAGCAATTGTCCTCTAAGGAAGAAGGACAAGGAAGATTCTAGTTCCAAGGCTGCGACAGCTAAAGAAGACGATGGTTCCAAAGATGACGTAGCCATGAGCGCTCATGTACCTCGAGAGAAGAGGTGGGGCAACATTGATCTGTAGAGAAACTACAGAGTGGTGGCAGGATCCTTGAGTTTCCAAACTCTTGGATCACATTCGTGCTACGGGAGCCTTAAGACAGTAGCGAGGATGACTGGAGCAGTGGGTGTAGAGGATCACAGTGAAGCAGATGGCAGAGGCTGGGATGCTGTAGAGGGAGCATCGCAGAGCAGAGGCAACAACAACATAGAAGCAGCACCACAGAGGGGCTGATGGGACTTCAGCAGCGTAGAGGAGGCATGCTTACGTAGTGCAGAGCTGCAAAAACGCAGTGGATTCAGGAGGACAGCGCAAAGCAACAACCTAAGGAGCTTCAATGATGAGATGCAACTCGACTGACTTGTTTGTCATTGAGCAGGGGTCCTTCAGTTGCTTACTTCTCAGCAAACTAAGTTGTAGTGCAGCAGTTAGCAGTGGCAATGCTATGGGCAGCATGATGCAACAATTTGAGAGGGAGCTGCAGTACGGATGTGGCAGTGACTATGAAAGAGTCATGGGCAACAATACAGAGAGCAGCAACATCGTAGTGATGAAGGGCATCAAGCCAAGCATCAATGCGGAGACCGATGCTAGAGATCAAGAGCAGTACTTCATGGTGAAGTGTATTGTTAGAGCACATTCCTTGCTAAGAGGGAGTGTTGAGATTTTAGGGTAGCATCGGATGTGCTCTAGCTGGAGTACATGAGATTTTCAAGACCCATAAAGCATTTAGATGAATTCCATCAGGTTTAAGAGATATTCAAATAATTAATCTTTTTAATTAAGGACCCTAAGTCTAACTTAGGAAAATTAAAAGATTAAAGTGAATTAAATTAAACATGTGATGAGAATGACTTAAGTGACGCAGATCAAGCAACTTCTAATCTTAGCCGTCGATTAGAGATTAGATCACAGAGATTAGTTTACCAACGAGAAAAGTATAAGAGAAGGGTTTGGGGTCAGTTGGAGAACACACACATTGGCGGAGCACTGAAGCTAAGCTAAAATTCTAGGGCATGGTTTGCTAAGAATTTCAGGAGGAGTTTGCAGTGCAGCGAGGAGAAGTATTGGCAAGGGGATGATTTGATCCCAGACCAAGAGTACAACAACGACAAAGAGGCAGCATACTGATCAGCGTAGAGGCATTCTAGAGCCACGCAGTCCAGCACAGGCCACGCAGAGGCAGTAGTCAGGGCAGCGTAAGCCCTTCAGGGGTGACATAGGCCCTTCCAGAGCAGCGTAGAGGCTAACGCAGAGCGTTGAGGAACAACGTTGGGATTTTCGATGGCCAGAAAGGACTCGAGTTCTGTAAATCCAGTTTGAGGGTGTGAAACAACCATATTTTTTGTCTCCGAGTGAAAGAGGTATTGTTGTTGTGTTTTCTCTATAGGGCCAACCATGTCTAGTGCCCAGAACTTGTGTTCAAAATCCGCTTAATAATAAAAACCCTCCAAGGCTAGTTGCATCGGTTTTCCCGCATTGGGTTTTTCCATGGACATTTGTCCGAAAAATCTATGTCACTTTGTCATATGAGCATGCTATTCAGTAAATGATCTGTATATGTAGGCAGTTATTTGTATTTACTTCGTTGTTATTCTGAAAATTCAGATTAATAACTTGTGTATTTAATCAAGTAGGAGAAGTAAATCGAGAATTAACAATAGGGTTTCTTAGCTTAAGAAATTTTCATAGGAACAAGTATCTGGTACAACTAGAAGCTTTGCCCAAATTTATAGGAAACATCAAGTTGGAAGCGACAATAATATAATATATTAAAAATTAAAATTTAATATAATTTTTTTTTATTAAGTGTAAAGATTAAATGTGCATACCAAATTAAATTTTTAAATGATTCATCATTCAAGAGACAACCATAAAAAGTTAGAACCAAAACTAAAAGCCACCCAAATCATATTGATGTTCATACTAGGAAAAACTTAAAAGGAAAAAGCCTAAAGTAGTACATAATTCAAAATGCCCAATAGCCAAAATATAGCAACAAAAATACAAAGCTTATGATCATATAGTACGATCTTCAGCATCAAGGAGATTCATATAATCTTTGAGCCTCACTGGGTACTAGATCAACATCATCGTCATCATCATCAGCTGCAACAATGTCATCTAAAGGTATGCCAACCAATCCTACATTTGGTAAAGGATTGTCATCATCATCATCAATTTGGGCAACAGTTTCAACGTTCACATCCCATCATGCAGTAGGTCCTTTTAAATATTCAGGTAGCTTCTTTGAACAAAGCTGAAGACTACTATGCACATAAACAAGTTTCGATGCTCTCTTAGAGGTAGGTCTATTCCTCTTAATGGAGTGTATGAAACTATAAATGCTTTCAGCAACTGAGGAACTAGCAACCCGAGATAGCAAACATGAAGCAAGATTTCAGAGCTCTGGAACCTAGCCCCCATACATTCTCCACCATCCAAGGGTTTTATTCTAAGCATAATTCTTGATGTCCCTCTTTGCATCTTGGTTGAATGTAGGAGGGCTTAATGTATCAAAATCAATAAATTTCTTTTGTATTACACTTGCTTCATCAACAGTATACATCTTAGTTATAGCATCAATAAACCCTTGTTTTCCCTCTTCATCATCAATAGGAAGAATTCTATTTTGGTCTTTCCATATACCACTTTGGATTAAGGGCATATGCAGCGATGTGAAGGGAGGTATTGAGTTTAAGCCATCTTTTCTCTATCAGATTGTGGATTTCATGGAAAAACTCCAAAGAAGGCTTTCTTTGACGAATGAGGTGATTTACCTTGCCCACCATGGTATCAATACATTCATATATTTCTCTAAGAGTAGGAGAGTTTGAATCAACATACCTGATCAACTCCACAATTAGAGCTGTGAAAGAGACAACATATCTACAATTAGCCCACCAATCCTCATTAAGAAGCATTTCTCTTATCTTCTTTTCTTGAGGTGACTTAGACTCGATCCATGCATTCCACTCTGAAGAAACAACGTGGCTTGTAATGATGCATATACATCAACCATGCACTCAAGCAAAATAAAGTATGTGGCATATCTTGTTTCTGCAGGTTTTGAAAAATGCTTCCTTGAATACATCCAGTAAATTTCCAAGGAAGCATGGTGGTTGCAGATGAACATTTGTGCCTCCCTCACGAGTCACATCTGAAATGATTTTTGCAATCCATTGTATTTTACCAATGTTTTTTAAGATATTGTTAAGGGCATGCACACAACGAGTCCAAAAGATATGCCTATATCGACTTTGGATCATCAAACCCGTTGCTCTAAAAACAGGTCTTGCATCTGTGATGACATGTACCACATTTGAAGGACCAACATCATCAATTGCGTCTTTCACATTTCAAATATCAAAGTTGCATCCTTAGTTTTTCCACTACAATCAATTTCTTTTAAAAAATAAGGCCCTTCTGGTGATTTGCCAATAACATTCATGATTCAACAAAGGTCTTTGTTGAATATCTGTCCAAACATCCATGACAATTGAACAACCTGAATGAACCCAAGATTGTTTGAGGTCCTCTATAAGTTCATGCATTCTTGTCATCCCTTTATCTAATAATGAAGTCCTAATTTTGTTGTACCCTAGGAGTGCATATCTTGTCCCTGCACCTATGATTTTTCTCACCATTTCTTTATAGTATGATGAATGAGTGGCATTAAATGAAATTCCATTCGCCATAAAAAAATTTGCTATGGCATCATTTGCTTCATCCCTATGCAAAACATTGTACATCTTTTGAATGGATTCACTTACACTAGTCCTGTTAGTGCTAGAACTCCCTTGATTAGTCTCAATTTTGATGTGACTTTGTTCATTCATACATTGGGATGAATCTTCATGTCTATCTCTCTTATCATTAGGAAATACAATGCTATTATCACATTCATTGTTTCCATTTGCTTTCATGTGAAGCTTAGTCATCTCCATTCTTTGTTTAAAATTACACGTGCAACCCTTCACTCCTAACCCAGGTATGCTCAAAAGATAATGCCATACTCTTGTATAGCTACCTTTAAAATCATGGTCACACAAAGTGCATTGACATTCCTCACAGGCTCCACTGTTTTTTGCCTTGTTTTTTGTTATTTTTTTCATGAACTTCATTAAGGGCTTCTTGGAAATGTTGTTTGATTGCTTGTGGGTACCTATTGCTGCCTCTGCATTCTGTTTTTAAACTTGTGGAGTTTGTGGAGGTAGTGGAGGTCTCATCCTGCTGCTGTTGTTACTACATTCATTGTCCAACCCTCTATCCATAGTATCAATACTGAAAATTTACATTAAAATACAAAAAAACATTAGAAGTGGAACAAATAAATAGATTTTACAATGTACATAAATGACAAAAAAATAAAACTCAAAAAACTAGTATTTAATTTGCATATTCTCATAAACTAATAAAGTAGTCAATGATTAGTGCAGCCAGATTATGTGCCCTGGCCCCTAACATAAAGCACCATTAAATTTCAATTGGAAAAATAAGAAACTTTAACGAGTTGATATAATTATAATTTAAAACCAATGTACATTGAATTATGCTTTGCCTATGCAATTCATAAAACTATGATCAGGAAATTTCAAATTTCTGAAGTGTAAGATTGAATATTCTAACTAAATATTAATTTTTCTATTTTATTATGAAGATTTCTACAGTTATAAATATTGTTGAGTATTTCTGGAATAAACCATGTCAAAATTTGAAATGTTAAGGGACATCCACTCATCATAAAGAACAAACAAAAGTTAGTAGACAACCTAAATGAGTCTTATCTTATCTGTATACCTCTCTTATCAAGTTATCTGTGATGCCAAAAAGCAGCGCTCTGCAATTCACTGCTACTTGCAAGCACAAAAGAGTATATCATAATTGTTTTGAACGATGCAATTGCCTCCATTTTTTTAAAAACCACTTTTATTGTTGGTGAAATAAGATGATCCAACAAGAGTTTTCTAGTTTCCTAGATGCATGGGATTCACCGACAGAGAGGACATCTATATCTGACAAAGTAACCGAGGCTAAGAAAAGTCACCAAAACCCCAATTGCTTGTCACAGTATTGTATTTGTGATACACTCCTATCATGACTGACTGAATTCAATTGTAATTTTATAGTAACTTTCCAATAATATAATATTCCTTGTAGATGAATAGTAAGCTAATGTCTGTGTCAAAGCCACATTTTCTGTAATATTCCTAATTTGCGACAGCGAATTGGAATATTCTGTTTTGTTTATTTTGCCACCTATAGTTTGTAAATAAATAAAAAGTGAGTAAAAGGGGTCTAAACTCACTTAAATGAAATAAGACATCCACCTAGTAGCACAATGTTGTGACTTAAGTGGGAGTCAAGGGGGGACCCAACACCACGTGGAGGAGGGGGCCTATGTACACTCTAGAAGTTTCTCCAAGCTTCTGCGCAGATAAGGATGAGAATGTGGATAAGGATGACGATGTGGAGGAGAGAGAGAGGCTACATTGGGTTTTGGAGGGAAACCAACACTATAAAAGATGGAGGAGCCTCCTCATTTGGGGGATGCTTGGATTCTTGGATTATTGATTATTGAGTGAGACACTTGTCTTTCTTTAGCACGCTGGCTGTTTAGCCCGTCTGCTGCACTGTTTAGTGCACCGAGTGTCTTCGTGCGGAGATCTCACCCTTAGCCCCGGGGGACTTCAAGTGCCTGCTCGAGCAAGGTTATTTTCTTAGCATCATCCTCTAGGACAGCGTTATTGCTGCAGCAGCGTAATACTGTGTTGTAGGGTGTTGTCGTGGTGACTTTACGACACCACCTCCTTCTCTTGTTTTTCAGAGGGAGAGTCTCTCTTTCCTTTGGAGGATCGGATTGGGAGATATTGGAGCTGATTTGCAGATCTTGGCATCAGGCCAACAGTTATTTTTCCCCTACTGCGCAGTCCCTCTCAGTTACTGCGTTATTTTCATGGTGTATCTACAGTGAGGGTTTGTCGGTTGATTTGAGGGGAAGATCTCAAGTGTAAGGATCAGCCTTCCACTTTGGAGATCTATTGGAGGAGGTCTATTTCAGTTGCTCATCATCTTCAGCCTTCTCTGTTTGGTTTCAGTTTGGAGTTGCAGTAGTTGCCCAGCAACTCCGGCATTTTTGTCGTATTGTGTATTTCAGCAAATGCCTTGGAGGATTGAGATATTTTTACTTATAAGGGTTAGAGCTTTGCTCCCCTATTGTCTTTGAGCCATCTATTGTCATACTCATGTGTTGACACTATTTTAGAGCAGCATTATATCATATACAACGTTTTTCTTAGTCTGGGGTTTATGCAGAAATAGCAGTGCTTTTCATGTTTATGTACATGTGTTGTGGAGGCTTGCATTTGTTCTCTTGAGAGGTTGTTTCCTCAATATTTGTATTCTCTCTTGCTGCTACATATATTATTGGCTATATATTCATCTTCTTGTCTCACATCTTCTGGAGAAAACACTGAAAGGGTTTCTGCATCAATCTTTGTCTTGCGGCACCTCTATTTTGAAGGGGTTTTCTATATAAACTGTTGTTTAACCTTGCTAAAAGCCTATGCCTTGTTATCAAACTCATTCTCTGATTATTCATAGTGATTTTCATCTCATATCTTCATAAAATACGCTGCCCTTGCTTCAGCAAATTTCTACATACTCAAAGTCTTGGGAAATCAGGGTTTTTCTTGACTAGTCGGGAAGGAGGAACTGTTTAACATAGAAAAACGCCTTTGTTTGAGCTGAAATTCGACATGGAAGCCCCTCTTGACCTATTATAACATATTCCAGAACCTTGACCCGTCATTTTACGCATATTTCCTTATTCACTCATTTTAGGGCCAAAATCCTCACTTTTCCCCACCTTTTTGCCCTTAAAAGCTGAGTAAAGGTTGCTGCTGCTATTTATTTTGGTTGCTGAACATTTTCAGAGATATGATATGATAGTTGAAGCCCTCATACCTGAAGAATGCATTTTTCAGGCATGATCTGCTGAAGAATCCATTATTGGGAATATTACATTTTCTTAGATGGTATTGTAGCCTACTTGAAGAACAACTGGAAAACACTAACAATTGTGTTTTATACAAGAGTTGGATACCTATTGGCAGACTGCACCAGCCGTTGGTAAAAAGATTGTAAACTTTGTTTGCTGGCATAACAGATCTTTCTTCTCAGAGCCCATTCGTTTTGTATTGCGAAGGAACTTAAGCTTATTTAAAGAAATTTGAAATTTTTTAGTGGTTGACCAACTACTAGAACTGTATATGCAAGTTATCCTTCAAACAAAAATATAAATCCAAAAATTATGATGGATGAATGAGAAATTTTGAAACTGAAAGAGAAGAGAATTGAGAATGCAAACTTAAGGATAAAAAATTAAAAAAGAGAGTTGGAATTTAAATTTTCTGTGCAAAGTGCATGAACGCTGAAATGCAAATTTAAGACCGAAAGAAATGGCCCTTTTGGTCTTCAACACGATGACTGAACTAGTAATTTAAAATCTATTTTAACTTTTAACTTTTAATTATTCATTGAGACTTGTATTCATTTTAATCCCAAAGTCATATATAAGAATTGTGATAAAGGCTAATGGTTTTCATTTTAAAGTGTGAAAAGCTGTGAAGGTACCAGAACATTGAGGACTTTGTGAGACTATTGATGAGCTAGAGAAGTTGTGAGGAGCAAACTCGATGATTTAGCAAATGAAAAATAGAATCAGGTGACATTGAGCTACAAGGAACTCTGAATTAAATTTACAAATCCTTAAAAAAAAGAAAATCCTTATCTACGAATACTGTTGCATAAAGAGAATGAAAGTCATTGAGTCGAGAAGCCTGCTAAGCTCCCATACCAATGATTCAGCCTTATCGAACTTTGAGTTCAGTAATTTTCATGAAAAGTAAAATACGTATTTCATTTAACTACCAGTCATTAAAATATTAATGAAAACATTAATACTATTTACAGTGAAAACAATAAGGCAGGAAGCTAGTTGAGTGAAATAATGAGGATATAAAGTACAGGAAGCGTCTACTCAAAACACTCTCAACCATTCTTACTAAAAAATCAACAGACGCATTGTAACAATTGAAAAGGAAGCAGGCTCCAGAAAAGAGAAGCACACAACAACTAATGTATCCAAAGAACACTTTGAAGTAGAAACACCTAAAATCACAAATGTAAGATGTGTACCAGCATCAAATAATTTGAATTTTGAACATGCGACTTTTATAATATTCTTTGAACACACGGTCCTGAACAACAATGCGTGAGCCAGAGCCTTGAACAACACAGCGTCAATGCGTCAATGCACACAACACAAAACAACGTGAATGCTTGAGCCTTGAATAACGTCCCTCAGTGCTCAGTGCTCACCCATGATAGCAGCAGCATCCCTCAGGGCTCAGTGGCTCACCCACAATAGCCACAGTGTCCCTCAGTGCAACATACACAACACACAAAGAAACTAAGAAATAGCTGGCTTGACTCACTCAAGCAGGACATTGATTATATAGGGAAGGGAAGACAAAGAATTGGCGCCAAATGGCAAAATGTTATGAATAAAATATATATATAAATAATAATGATAATTGTAATAATGATTAATTAATTAGTAATTAGTTCTCAAGAGGCATGTCTAAATGGGACATGACCGTCCATGAAGAGGCACCTGCTTAGTATATAAGGAGATCCTCATTTCTTAATTGTAACATCATTCTTCATACATTTTATATATAATAATATTTATATTCTCAATGGATATTTTCATATTCCAAGTCTTCTGGAGTATTTAACTTGAGATACAAACCTTGTTCGTTCCATTTGGTATAAAAGCAGTTCGAACCTCTGGCTGCTCAACCACTGCCTAGCGTTGTGTTCTCTAATCCAAGTCCTTGGCCATCGAAATTCGTCAACTTTGTTGCCGTTGAAGCATTTCTCTACAAGCTTTTGGAGGTTCTCCATTATGTCATCAGGACAGTGACCATTAAAAAAATAAATAAATAAATAAAGAAGAAAATTATATATATATATAAAAGAAAGAAGATTATATATATATATATATATATATATATATATATAAAAGAAAAAACAAAAAAGATTTATATATAATAATAAAAAAAGAAAAAAAATTAAAAATAAAAAGAAGACGACAAAAAAAAACTCGAAAAAATATATATATAAATTAAAAATAAATAAAAATAAAAATTATTCTAAAAAACTTATAAAAACAAAACAAAACAGCAAAACCGCTCACCTAGTTGGCCGTCAGCCCTCGCTCTATTGTTGACAGACCTCTGCAACCTCCTCTGAGCCACCGTTCTCTCTAATATTTTTTCTTTTGTCTAAAAGCCGCAACCATGACCACACATTGGACGTCGTCACATGCGATGTCTATAGCCATCACTGTTAGTTCACGAACACAGTCCGCGCAATCACGGCATCTAGGAATTCACATTCTACAACATACCGTTGCCGCTGAAGAATTCGTACGAGCCTTTCTCTATACCAACCTACGTCTTTGACCTTGTTTGTTTGCCGCCAATTGTTGTATATCATTCGCAGTACAATCCCTCACACCACCACAATTGTTCGAATCCAATAGTTCAATTTGGTTCACCTTCATCACGATTAAGCTTGACCAGATTAGTTGCCACTGTTTCTACCTATTGGCACGACTCCTCATAACACATATCAAGAAAAAGTTAATTAATCTAACGATTCGACAAAGAAAATTTAGCAAGGTCAATTGATTCAAAATTATATTGTTAGTGTATAAGAAGAACACCCAACAAATGGAAGCGTGGAAGTCTTAATATATATATTTGAAGAAATATTAAATTTGGTGGAAGTCTTATTATAAAAGAGGTAATAATAATAATATATATTTGAAGAAATATTAAATTTGGTGGAAGTCTTATTATAAAAGAGGTAATAATAATTGAGCAAAGAGAAATAAAAAAATTATTGGTTTAAAAAAAATCATAAAAAGTATATTCTTTGACAAAAGAATATATAGAGTATATTAAGTTATTTTATAAAAAAAAACGATAATAATAATAATAATTTAAAAAAAGGGAGAGAAAAAGAACCACATTTCTGTATAAGGTAAAGGGGCTACCTTAAAGACCTTAAGTTCACCTCGATAAACACAAATGGAGTCTAGTTCGAAAAGAAAGGAAGGAAGAAACGAGAAAGAAATTGAGTCGAAGTCATAAATGAAAGAGGGGGGATTTTTAGAAACCTTACCCGGCTATGCTAAAGTGCTAATTTAAAATTAAAGGAACTCTCGCAGGAAAAGATGTAACTATTTCTATCTCTCCCACTGAAGATCTAAATTATAGATACCCTAAAATTGAAAACCAATTGTTGATTTCCAAGTTAAATATAACTGAAAAATTAGAATTTTTTAACAAAAAAAATGCGACACAAATAATCTACAACTAAGTATTGGGGATTATACTTTTATCTCTCAATTTAGACGATAGTGACATTGTGTTGGGCTCACCCTGGACGGAAACTCAAGGGTCCTTTATCCTAAATACGAAAAAGAAGTTTTTGACATTTTCCCCCAAAAAGAAAAAAATAACACTACAGAATGTTACCTTGAAGCCAAATTCAGTGACACTTGACGACATAAAAGAAATTTCAAAAGTATTTCTTTAAGAAAGTAAAAAGGCGATACAAAATATGCAAAGAGAAGTTGACAAGATCACCACTGACAAAAATGAAGAAGTTTCTCGACTTAAAGACCATAGTGAAAAATCACTGACATAAATTAAGAAGCTTAAGAAGGGCAATAAGTCATTAGAAAACAAGGCACAACAACTTATCGAGGAGGAAGCATCAAATGTAGAAATTCAAGTTGACAAAAAAACAACAAAAATCAATCCAGTCAATATTACAACTCAAGAAGAGGACAAACTAGTTGAAGTAAAGATGTGCTCAGAAGTTGTAGTTCCAACAACAAAAGATTCAAGTGAAGATCCAAGAAATTAACCATTCAACTTCCATAGCTAAAGGAAATCAGGGACTTCAAATAAATCAAGAAGACGCCACATACAAGATAAGGTCAAATCACTAGAATTCCTTATCGAAATACAAATCACGATTGTAGACAACTCAATCAAGCTACATATTTAGAACAAAAACAAAAAACTAATGTTCCAAAGAATACTAATGTCAGTGCAATCCACTTATGTGATAACAATTCATCACAAGTTGCCAATCACCACAATATTCCACAGAAGATTGATCTAGGATGGTCTGATCCCTTCTCAATGCGACTTTTTTTTTTATCACTTAGAGGATCATATCAACTTGTATCAACAAAGATGACAGTTCTGAGACAAGAAGACATTCAAAACAGAAAAAGAGATCAAACCTTTCATCAGTAAGCTTTAAGATCAAAGCTTTTCGAAGAGGAAGGCAATGTTATGAATAAAATATATATAAATATAAATAATAATGATAATTGTAATAATGATTAACTAATTAGTAATCAGTACTAAAGAGGCATGTCTAAATGGGACATTACTCTCCATGAAGAGGCACCTGCTTAGTATATATAAGCAGGCCCTCATTTATGAATTTAACATCATTCTTCATACATTTTATATATAATAATATTTATATCCTCAATGGATATTTTCATATTCCAAGTTTTCTGGAGTATTTAACTTGAGGTACGAACTTTGTTCGTTCCACAAAAATAGAGAATTTTCCTGCCAAAGATTTGTGCGTTTTTTTCTTGATGGTGGGTACTCGTGGCTCTCGAAGGTGTGGGAGCTCCCATCCATCAAGGAGCGTATAGACACTCCTCGATGGATGGGAGCTCCTACACATTCCCGAGCAATGTTCCAAAGCGAAACCGGTACCAAAAACTCCTCATTCTGGAGCGCAAAGCTTCCGTAAAGCTCCAATGTTCCTGCAAAAGTTCTGGATTGTTTCGGAGTGTTTCGTACCAGCTCCCAAGGTCCCAGGAGCGACAGAGTGTGGAGCACTTTCTCTCCAAAGGATGGGAGTAGTGACCGTGCAACTTAGATTCCAACTTATGAGCAGTTGACTAAAGATCATCTAGAAAAGGGAAATGAAGAAAAATAAATAAAATGAATGCAATCCTTAAATCAAGTCAATCCAAATAAAAGGCTAATGAGTTCAAGAGAAAAATAAATTAAACAAAGAGAATAAAATACTTCACTATAGCCCCTTCCCCTTTCAACTTTCAAGTCCTAAGAGCAGAATGCTTATCTAAAGAAAAAGGACTTAGAGAAAGTTAAAGCAAATCAAAAGAAAATTAAAAGGAAAGGGGAACTGTGAGTAGGCCGAAGTGGTAAAGGCTCCCTTTCACGAAGCTTGGCAAACAAATGAAGACTCCTAGCCATAGTCTAATTGGCTAGTTGTACCAGACTTAAACCCCTAACATTATTTATGAATTTGGAAGTTAATTCATATGTTACCCTTATATCCCTTTAATAAGATAACTTCATTTGCCTACTTTAACTTAGAGGATTTTGGAGATACCTTATATCCCAGCCCAAAGACACATGTAACAAGGGTAAAGCTATCCCCCTTGGAGAGTTTTTTAAGTAAGTTGGTAACATTAGCTAAGTTATTTCAAATTTGTGTTAATATATCTTATCTATGTCAATGCCTAACAACTAGCTGAAGTTAGATGTGCTATTATAGGTTTGGATTGTGAAAAATTACAAGTCTAATTGTAGCAATTGGAAATTTATTTTTTTAACTGTAAATTAATTATGTAGTTTATTTGATACGACAAATAACGAATAAATCACACTACAATTTTTCACCATAAAAATATTGTGGAAAATAAAATGCTAGTAACTGAGAAATATGCTAGCGCACAATAAATTTTGACAATTTTCCCCTAAAAAATTGTAATATCCCGAAGGGGAAATAGACAGTAATACAAAGCATATAACAAGACATATAGTGCTAGAAACAAACCATGAAGCAGATACACACGAAATAGAGAGAATGCTAAGCCATTTTATTATACTGAGAAATATAAAGAAGTACAGGAGGTGATCAGAATGATGGCACCTCGACTTGCGCCAAGAAAGTGTAGGAATACTCTCAGAATATCAAGGGAAATGGCTGCTCTCTACTGTAACTCCAACTGCTGGAACCAAAATCAGTATTTGGGGCAGCTCCCCTACTTGGAAAATGCTGATACTCTGGAATCGGCCTCTACTCACAATACCCAGAAAATCCCAGAGAGCGTTTCTGAAATGCTCGACCTCCGAAAATGCCTCCGTTGAGGATCTATGCTATCCTCCCAAGGGCCACGCTGGTGCTGAATGACAACCTCCAAAATAGGGACTCACTCTCTCCCAAATATCTTCAATAGGCAAGGGTTGGCCCCTTGCTTAATTCTCCGACCCGAATCCTCCCGAATGGCACCAATCCGGAACTCTCCCAAGATGAACTGCGTCCACCCTCTCAAGACTGCGCAGTCCCTAGATGCTCTGCTCCACAACGAAGGCAACCACAAATCCTCTTGCAAAAATGATGGTAGAATACCTCACCCGAGCAAGCACTCAAAGTCTCCTAGGGCTGAGGGTGGGATCTCTGCACGGAGACACCCAATGTACTAAATAGTACTGCAGACAAGCTAAACAGCCAGCGTGCTCCAAGTCGAAATGACAAGCTCAAGATGCATAAACATGAATGATCAAATGAGGAGGCTCTCCTCCCTTTTATCATGATGGACCTCTCTCAAACCTAGGCACCACCATCTCCTACGTGCCCCTTGGCCCACGCTGTCCCTCTCAACTGCGTGAGATAGGCCCCACGCTGCCCACGTGGTCTACGTCCTCTCCCTGCGCTGTCCACTTAGTTACTAGGCCCCACTTCCCCAAATACGATGTGGACTTTAGGGAAATATTTTATCCTAAGTGAGTTATTTAATATTTCACCCACTTTATTCATGCTCCAACTATAATAAGGCAAAATTGGTCAAAATTAATATTTCTAATTAGCTATCGCTAATTGGGAATATTACAATCTCCCCTGGCAAAATGTTGCTTGACCTCAAGCAACTGTAGTGATGGATGTTGCAAGATCTTCTCACTCTCCCAAGTGGCATCCTCATTCGACAAATTCTTCCACCTCACTAAGAATTCCCAGACTGTCCTGCTCCGCAAATGTCTCTCCTGGGTATCAATAATGGCCTCCGGTTGTAGCACCAAGTGCCCCTCATTATCCGTAGGCGGAAGCTCCCCTGTCACTGTCACCTGCTATCCCAGTGCCTTCTTCAGGCACGATACGTGAAAGATGTTATGAATCTTGCTGCCTTGGGGTAGCTCCAACTCATAAGCAACCTGCCCAACTCTACGTATCACCCTGTAAGGCCCATAAAAACGGGGCTTGAGCTTCTCAACTCCCTTCTGCTTCAAAGTAGACTGTTGGTATGGCTACAAACGTAGGTAGACCAAGTCCCCTACCTCAAAATGTCTTTCCACCAGACCCCTGTCGGCATACAGCTTCTGCTGGTTCTGTGCTGTAGCCATGTTATCCTTGAGAGGTCGGAGGATGTCCTAACTCTCTTGGATCCAATCCTTGGCTCTCGGAGCCTTGCTGGCACCAAACATCACATCAACAAAAGATAAAGCATGATAACCATATAGTGCGTAAAACAGATACATATCGATGGTCATGTGATGTGTGTTGTTGTAGCAGTACTCTCCTAGGTGCAACCACTTCAGCCATGCTCTCTATTTCCCACTGACATAGTTACGCAAGTAGCCCTCCAGCCACTTGTTAACTATCTCTATCTGCCCATCTGTCTGTGGGTGGTAGCTAGTGCTCGGTGTCAACTCTATCCCCACCAACCGAAAAAGCTCCTGCCGAAACCCGCCCATGAAGAGACTGTCCCTGTCACTAACAATGGTCTTGGGAAGACCATGTAACCTGAAGATGTCCTTGAAGAACAACTCGGCCACCTATGCTGCTGCATAATGTGCGGATATGGTGAAAAAATGCACATATTTCGTCAGTCGATCAACGACGACGAATATACAGTCCTTGCCCTGCACCATGGGCATCCCTGTGATGAAATCCATCGAGATACTCTCCCATTTCCCCTCTGGAATGGGAAGAGGCTGCAACAAACCTGCCCGATGGTTCATCTCCCCCTTGTTGCGCTGACAAACCTCCCACTCAACATGCTGGAGTACGTCCTCCTTGAGGCCCTTCCATGAGAACCTCTCCCTGATGGCCCTGTAGGTTTTGGCAAACCCCTGATGGCCAGACAATGGTGAATCGTGAGAAGCCTACAATATCTTCTTCTTGAGCTGAGAGCCCTCAGTCAAGAAGACCCTGTCCCTGTAGTAGATGATTTCATCCATCACCCTATATCTTCATCTGTCACCTGCCCATCCAAAACCTCACAAGCAAACCTGTCCTTGGAGTACTCCACCAATAGTCGAGCCCTCCAATCTGTGTCCAAACACATCAGAGACAACGTGGCTGGTTTGTGCGAAAGTGCATCAACCACCACGTTGTTCTTCCCTTTGACATACTCAATGTCAAAGTCGTAGGCTTGGATCTTGCTGACCCACTTCTGCTACCTCTCCTGTAGCTGTTTCTGCTTTAAGAAAAACCTGAGGCTATTGTGGTAAGTCCTCACCCTAAACCTGTTACCTACCAGGTACTGCCGAAATTTGGCCAATGCATGCATGATGGCCAGCATCTCCTTGTCGTATATGGCATACAACTGCTCATGTGGTAGGAGCTTCCGGCTCTCAAAAGCTATAGGGTGGCCTCCCTGCATCAACATTGTGCCTATCCCCTCCACTGATGCATCACACTCCAGAACGAATGGCTGCGTGAAGTCTGGTAATGCTAGCACTGGACAGCTGCTCATCACCTCCTTGAGCCTATTAAAGGCTCGTTGCACTGTGTTTGTCCAACTGAATGCCCCCTTCTTCGTCAGATCTGTAAGGGGTGCAACAAGCTGAGAGAAACTCTTGACGAACTTCCTGTAGTAGGTGCAGATACCCACAAACCCCCGAAGTTCCGTCACATTTCTCGGCTCTAGCCAATCCCTGATGGCCCTGATCTTCTCCTCGTGGACCCTCACTCCTTCCACCCCTATGATGTGTCCCAAGTATAGCATCTCCGTCAACCCAAACTCAGACTTGGAGAGCTTAGCATAAAACTGCTGCTCCTCCAAAATACGCAACACTGCCTCTATGTGTTGGAGATGCGCCTCCCACGTCTTGCTATATATCAATATGTCATCAAATAAGACCAACACACACTTCCTCAGGTGGCTGCGGAAAATGTGGTTCATACATGACTGGAAGGTGGCCGGTGCATTGGTTAGCCTGAAGGGCATCACCAAGAACTCAAAATGGCCATAGTGGCACTTGAAAGCGATCTTGGGAATGTCCTGTTCCCTCACGCGAATCTGATGGTACCCGGATCTCAAATCAATCTTTGAGAAGAACCATGCCCCCCTCAACTCATCCATCAACTCGTCAATCCGTGGAATAGGGTACCTATTCTTCATGGTCTTTTTGTTAAGGGCCCTGTAATCAATGCACATCCTCAATGTGCCGTCCTTCTTCTTCACCAACACTTCCGAAGAAGCCAAAGGACTGGTGCTAGGCTGAATGTGTCCAAGAGCTAACAGCTCGTGGATAGCCCGCTTGATCTCGTCCCGATAGGCCTTGGGGTGCCTATAGGGTGTGGTAATGACGGCTTGTATGCCCTGCTCTAGCTCAATCGTATGCTCAAATCCCTGATCTGGTGGCTGTCCTGGTGGTATCTCCCCAAACACCGCGGTATACCTGTCAAGGATGGTCTGTACCTCTAGATGAATTGTCTGCCTAGTAGTCTCTGCCTCTGATGCACGCAGCTCTACTGCCCACTCAATGTCTCCCTTCCGAAAGTCTGCCTCTATCCGGTGAGCTGAAACTGTCTGAGGTGGGTAAGTATGCATGCCCTGTATCTTCTCGTGCTTCCCGGTCTTCTTGTCATCCCACTCCATCTCCAAGGCCTCCCAATCTGTGGTGACCTTCCCTAGAGTGATCAGCCACTGTACTCCTAATACCACATTGGTATGTGGTATGTTAACCACGAAAAAGTGGTCAATCACTGTGTAGGTGCCCATCGTCATTGCCAGTGCTGGGACATATCTGGCACACTGCATAGTCTGATCTCCTGGGACCAACACTAAAAACCCATCGAAGCTCTCTGTCTGTATGCCTCTCCGCTCTACCATCTGTGCATCGATGAAGTTGTGGGTTGCCCCACTGTCCACCAGTACTGATACTCGCTGCCCTCGCACTGTACCTCGGACACGCAGCGTCAGATACTTGGGAACTCCTCGCAATGCTGCAAGGGTTCCTCCGGTAGGTGCAAAGGTTGCACCTCTTGTTCCTGGTGGTGGAGGTGGCAAACGATCCTGCGCTGCATGGTTGCCCCCTGCCCCCACGTCATCATACTCATCTTCTTACCCACTGCTCTCGGAGAAGACCTCGATATAATGTGCTTTACCAGCAGCACATCTGTGTCTTGGTGCCCACAGCTCCTGACAGGTGAAACACAATCTCTTCTTCTTCAACTCCCTCCTGGCATCATCATCCAACTGTCCTCTACCCCGATTCCCCTTTGGAGGCGGAATCCTCACATCCTTCCCCTTAGGCTGGAAGGCCTGTCTCTGGGGGTAAGGCGTCCTGGTCCTGGGTAAGGCATCCTGCAAGTCCCGTATCCTGCCAACTGCGTCATGCAGTGTGGTCGGTCTAATGGATCTGACCAATCCCCGAAGCGGCTCTACTAGCCCATCAATGAACATGTAGATCGTCCATGCCGTGAATAGATCTGGTACCATCACCGAGAGTCTCAGGAAATCTGAGATGTATGTATCCGGACTCCCGGTTTGCTTGAGCCTCGTCAGCTCAACAAAGTGCTCCTCCGAATCCCTCCGATCAAACCTCTCTATCAATCTCCGGGTGAACTTGGCATAAGCTTTCACTGTTGAGTGCCCGAGTGTAACCATCCCGTGGAACCACCAATCTTGGGCCTCGCCATCCAGATGCAGCGCTGCCACCTTGATGGCCTCCGTCTTCGTCATCTGGTTGAGCTGGAAGTATATGTCCAGCTTCTCCACCCAAGCCTTTGCCGAACTGTTTGATGAACCATCAAACATAGGCAAATGGAACCTGCTCATCGTACGCTGAGTGTCTCCATCGTGATAATGTCGGTGTCCTCTATGATGGTCGCGGGGTCTGCTGTCCCATTGGAGCTAGACAAAATCACGAAATGAAAGGGCATCCCTGAACTCCTGCCCGTATGCCTGGTACTCAGTAAAGTAATCACCCATGTGGCCAGGTTCCTGCTCCTGCTGTGCTCCTACCCCTGTGTCTGCAGCCAGAAAAGTGGGCATAGTGGAACGTGTGGGTGCATGAGATGCCATGTGCTAAGTGGCATCGTGCTCCTGCAAATGGTGGGATGTGCCTGATCCCTCACCAATCTGGAAACCCCTCGGGGTTTCACGCTGCCTAGCCTCTACAGCAGTGAATCTCTATCCCATCACCTCAATCTGCCTTGACAGATCCTGCATTGACTTGAGTAGCATTTCCCCAAACTTCTTCGCATCACTATCATCTGCCATCGGTTCCTTCTGCTCTGCGTCCACTACTGGAGTGCAGCCACCCTCTCCGTAGGTGATTGCAACCTATGCTCTCAGTCACGGTACTTCCTACCTTTGTAACAAATATACAACTTCTCTTCCAGTGTCATAAACAACTCGCTCCACAGGCTGAGCCAGGTCTATGAGCTCTGATACCACTGTAATATCCTGAAGGGGAAATAGATAGTAATACAAAGCATATAACAAGACATATAGTGCTAGAAACAAACCATGAAGCAGATACACACGAAATAGAGAGAATGCTAAGCCATTTTATTATACTGAGAAATATAAAGAAGTACAGGAGGTGATCAGAATGATGGCACCTCGACTTGCGCCAGGCAAGTGTAGGAATACTCTCAGAATATCAAGGGAAATGGCTGCTCTCTGCTGTAACTCCAACTGCTGAAATATTGTCGTGCTGCTGCAACTGCTAGAACCAAAATGAGTATTTGGGGCTGCTCCCCTACTCGGAAAATGCTAATACTCTGGAATCAGCCTCTACTCACAATACCCAGAAAAGCCCAAAGAGCATTTCTGAAATGCTCGACCTCTGAAAATGCCTCCCTTGAGGATCTACGCTATCCTCCCAAGGGCCACGCTGGTGATGAATGACAACCTCCAAAATAGGGACTCCCTCTCTCCCAAATATCTTCAATAGGCAAGGGCTAGCCCCTTGCTTAATTCTCTGGCCCGAATCCTCCCGAATGGCACCAATCCAGAACTCTCCCAAGATGAACTGCGTCCTCCCTCTCAAGACTGCGCAGTCCCTAGATGCTCTGCTCCACAACGAAGGCAACCACAAATCCTCCTTCTAAAATGATGGTAGAATACCTCACCCGAGCAAGCACTTGAAGTCTCTTGGGGCTGAGGGTGGGATCTCCACACGGAGACACCCAATGTACTAAACAGTGCTGCAGACAAGCTAAACAGCTAGCGTGCTCCAAGTCGAAATGACAAGCTCAAGATGTATAAACATGAATGAAAAAATGAGGAGGCTCTCCTCCCTTTTATCACGATGGGCCTCTCTCAACCCTAGGCCCCACCATCTCCTACGTGCCCCTTGGCCCACACTGTCCCTCTCAACTACGTGAGGTAGGCCCCACGCTGCCCATGTGGTCTACGTCCTCCTCTCCTTGCGCTGTCCACTTGGTCACTAGGACGCACTTCCCCAAATACGATGTGGACTTTAGGGAAATATTTTATTCTAATTGAGTTATTTAATATTTCACTCACTTTATTCATGCTCCAACTATAATAAGGCAAAATTGGTCAAAATTAATATTTCCAATTAGCCATCGCTAATTGGGAATATTACAAAAACCCAATGTGGGAAAACCGATGCAACAACTAAGGGTTTTTATTATTGTGCAACAGTGAAATTATGAGTACAACTAGATGCCCAAACTGACCATCCTCTACAAGATAAACCAACCACAAAATTAGTGAGATAAATCTTGCCTCACCTGTCATTGATCCTGACTCCTGAACTGGCTCAAAATGGGCTGCTTGAACCCCTGCATCAACTTCTATGCCAATGCTGCGTAGACCCTCTCACACTCTGTGTGGAAGCTGCTATGATCAAGCCATGTGCCCAACTCAGTCTCTGAGAATGACTTGCTAGCCCCTCTGGAAATTCTCTCGGCCTCCAACAACTAAATCGATCCTCTATCTGGACAAATCAAACCCTTCCTCTGAAGCTTTTGCACACCCTCACTAAGGAAACTCAACCCTCCTGTAGCTGACTCTTTGGAACTGGACAACTTTCTCTGGACCCTGTCTCTGCCCCTCACTGTCTCTGCATCCCCTCTCTAGCTTGAACTTCTCTTTGTTGAATCACTGCAACTGGGAAACTTGGCCTCTGCCAAGGAATTCGCTCTCTAAGTGTGTTCTCCATCAATCCCATCAACCTCCTCTTATAATCTCTAGTTGAGACTTCAACGACCATGTTTAAATCTTAATTGATGGCTGAGATCATCTCTAAGTCGATCCATGTGAATTTCTAGAGAATTCTCTCCTTTCTTAATTAATTCCTATTAAATAACCAATTTTCCTAAGTTGGACTTAGGAAAAATTTAAATGATGGTCAATTAATTTAATTGAGCTATCTCTAGGTGGAATTTCCATAAATGATTTATGGGTTTTGGAGATCTCATGTGTTTTAGTTTCTCAACAAAGTTAGAGACTAGAACACCATTCGATGCTACAAAAACTAACACTCCCTCTTAGTGAGGAAGGTGTACTAGTGTTGCACTGCTACAACACCTTATCTCTGCATCGTCATCCCATACATATTGTTGATGTCTGACAACTGTAGTTGTCTACCACTGTCCATCAACCACTGCATTAACTCTGATCCATCTGCCACTAGTTGTATTTAAACCATGATGCATCTGTGTTGCTGCTAACACTACACTTTACATCCTGCATTGCTGCCAACTCTGCATCTGCATTGCAACCCAACTAACACTCCCTCTCAAGTTGTTGCCGTTGCTGCAACTATTGCAATTGAGATCCAAAAATCTGAATACTGAATCAACTGTGATCACATGTTGCAACTGTATCCTGAGTCTCTGACTGCTACTAGCCTCTGCACTATCCACTGGGAAATTTGCATTGATGTTGAATTTGCATTGTGCCTCCAACACTGCTATCGACACTTCTCTGCGTGTCTCAGCATCTGACTACAACTAGTTTGCAACTGTCACTCTGGAACTGACTACCTCAACTAACACTGATCCTCCTGCTACTGAATACTATGGCCCCTGTAGCAAGGGTAATGATCCATGTGAGGAGTAAACTGCAATTGTTGCTCATCTATGGACTCTGCCCAGCTGTGGAATCTATAACTTGATGTCTCCCCACATCTCTCATGGAGGTATAGTTGCATACAAACTGAATTGTTCCTCCTACTTGGAGGACAACTGATCTATCTCTGTCGAAACTGTTGCTTTCTCTTGCTTCTCCTTCTTGTCCTTCTTCCTTTGAGGACACTGAGTGTTGTAGCGGTCGAACTTACCACACCTGAAGCATTTGACCTCCGTTGACCTTCAACAGGTCCTTTATTATCTGTCCCTGCAAGCCTTGTCCCTGACTGGGACCTTTTTCTTTCCCTTTCGATGCAAGGGCCACATTTTCTTCCTACTTCACACCCTTCGATCCTTTACTGCTACTGCCGCTAATGGAGCTCTTTTCTAGAGCTCACCTCATCTCTTCTTGTGTGAGACATACCCACATCTGGTCCCACCCAGGTAGCTGATCTCATCCAAAAATACCATGGATGAAGGTCTCCCACTCCTCAATGACACTGTTGAGGGCCAAACACACAAGTTTTGTAGATGGAGGTGACTCTCCTATAGCTACAAGCTCATCTTAGATATCTTGAACTCTAGCGAGTTAGGGGTTGATGACTTCACCCTTTTGCATTCGAACATTCCTCAACTTTTCCTTTAAGAACATCTTCTGCTGCTCAGAAGGGTTCTAATATAGTGAGGCAATAGCATCTCACATTTCTTGTCGTATTCTTGGCCGCAACATGTGAGACTATATGATATCGATCTCCATCGAGAATCAACTACTAGATTTTGTAGCATTGGATGTGTTCTAGCCACGAGATTTGGTAGAGAGGCTAAAATACATGTATTCTCCAAAACCTAGAAATTGTTTATGGAAATTCCACCTAGAGACTACTTAATTAGATTTATTAGTCAGTGTTTAATATTTTTCAAGTCTAAATGTAGGGAATATGATCAATTACTCAGAATTAATTAAATCATGGTGAGAATGTTCTAGAAAAGTACATGGATCGATTTCTAGTTAATCCTAGCCATTGCATAAGGTTTAATCGTGGTCATTGAAGTCTCAACAAAGGATTATAAGAAGAAGTCGATGGGGCTTGGAGAAGATACGCCAAATCAGTTGAACATTCGATTTTACTGAGAAATCAACTTCCAAAGTAGCAGCCGTGTGTTGCCAGAAGTGATTTAGTAAGATCGAAGCAATGAGAGAGGGGCAAAGATAGTGAAGCAGGAGGAATATTTCCGAATCCAACGAGTACATTTGCAGAGAGGCAGAGGTAGCACAGTGCCCTCTAGAGGCAAATTCCGTTTGTTGGGGAGAAGGCGAGATTCAGTGCTAGAAGCTGGGCAGAGGTTCCAGAGGTTGGGAGAATCAGTTTCCCAGACAACAGCTGACGAGACAATGAGAGGTGACGTAGTTCTGAGCTAGAGCGACGCAGTGACTGCGTAGAGTGGTGCAGAGACTGCGCAAAGGCAGTTGGGGACGACTCAATTTCAAGTTGAGGTCAGTGTTAGATTTGTCTGCGAAGTGAAGAATTTCCTCACTAGTTATTTTTGCTAGTTTTTCTCTGTTTGGATTGCCAATTTGGGAATCCATAGTTTGTACTCAGATTTCACTAATGCATAATAATAAAACCCTCAGTTGCTGCACCGGTTTTCCCGAGTTGGGTTTTTTCAAAGGACATTGTTCCAAAAATAATGGTGTTATTTTGTGTGTGTGCATATATTTTCTTCCACCGTTTTATTTCTTCCGCAGTTTATTTGTGAAGTTGCAGCGTATTTAATTCGATATTTGCCATAGGAAACAATAGATAAATTGTTGAACAAATTAACAATTAGAAGAATTAACATCAGTTCCTGCAATAGGATTCAGGTAATTGAATTTTCACATGGTATCAAAGTGCAGTTGATCAGTTGGAGAGTTCAATAGCAGAAGGAAAGAGGAGGATCGCTATTCTATGTGAGCAGTAGTTCGAAACCCCCAGAGGCAGTGTAGTTCCTTGGCCAAGAGGGTCAATTTCTTGAGGAAAATTGATTTCTCTGGGAGAGCGACACATAAATTTGATTTCTCCAGATCGAGGATTACCAGAGGTAGAGGGAGCAACCGTATTTTTCTTGCAGAGCAGATCTCTAGATGGGCGCAGTTATTTTGCAATAGTTTGCTAGAGCAAAATAGCATCACGTGGAAGAAAGAGCACACAGTGAGGGAAAATTTTCCTCAAGGAACTTCTAGTCTCAGAAGTTCAATTTCCTTTGCAGATCAACGGTCGTTGTGAGCAGAGTTACTCAGTCCAGCAGGGAGTGCGTAGAGTCCAACATCAGCTGAGCAGAAGGGAAGAGGAGGTTTTCAGCATGTTTTGTTGAGATGGCAATGACTAGGCTGCGAGATCAGGATAGGTTGGACGAAGCCTCCAACTATGTGATCTAGAAGACAAAAATTTCCTTCCTTTTGGATGAGTACGTGTTGACCACACTTTGTCAACGACCCCATAGCAGTACACCCCCATTTTTTCAAATGGGACTTATCATGTTCAAGGCTCGTGTCATCTAGATTTCATCGCCGATTGACAGCTGACATTGTTATAAATGATGTAAACCCATTCTGCATTTTATGATGTAAATGATCTAAGTAAGATCGTCCATGTATGTAACAACCTAGGTAAAGCCTCGTATGTTGTTGATGACTTCCATCCTAGGAGGTTTTTTGTCTCACTGATTCACGAAAGTGATCGGCAGAGTTTTTCCCTCCAGCCTCACCCCAAAGCTAGGGTGGATTTTATCATCAGCATACTAAGTGAGTCCTAGTGTTCTATCGAGTCCTTGTAAAATTAGTTTGAGCTACTTGGTTTACTAGATCATATTTTGAGTCGCAGAACTGGGTATTTATTTGAGGGTCTATACGAATGGGTTTTCCCCCTTCATGTA
This sequence comes from Pinus albicaulis, assembly GCA_034641835.2. Lineage (NCBI taxonomy): Eukaryota > Viridiplantae > Streptophyta > Pinopsida > Pinales > Pinaceae > Pinus > Pinus albicaulis. The sequence continues at coordinate 1,699,663,950 of CM076578.1, forward strand.
TGTAAATGTATTATCTCATGTAAAAGAGGGTTGGAAAAATAATTATAATCCCCTCTCAGTCAATTAATTAAATTTTATGGTCAGTTAATTAATAAAATCCTAAACCAGAAATTTAATTAATTTAGGGTCCTAAATTAGGATTAAATCTTTAAAGGAAAAATTTGTGGGTCCTTGGAAAATGATTTTGACAGCCCCAGGCCAGGGGAATATTGAGAATTTTAAGAAATATTGGACCCTTGGGCCTTGGTGGTTAAGTCAGGGTCAAAATTTTGGGGTAATTAACTCAAAAATAATATTTTTTGAGAAATTAAAATTGAATTAAATGATAAATTCGTTTTTTTCCCCAAAATTTTAATTTCAACACTCCGGATTAAAAGATAATTAAATCTTTTGGACGGTTTAGATTATTTTGACGAGGATCATCCAAACTAGCCGTTAGAGATCTTGTCCTATAAATTTAGAGGTCTTTCTCATTCTTGAGTCATCCAATCTCAGGATCGTGCACTTGCTCTTAGAAGCTCTTGTAAACTTTTTGAGGAATAAAGCATAAAGACTTTGGGGTTACAAATCTGGATGTTCCTTTTTAGATCTATGTGGTGAATTGTCTCTAAACTCTGCTACTTTGTTTCTTGTATTTTATGGTTGATGGCCTTCATGGATTAATCTGCATACAGGTATCTTGTGCAGTTTTCTGAGTTTATAAAATAACATTTTGATTTTTCTGCAAAGGTCTCATGTTGTTTTCTTAAATCTCTATTGATCTAAGATTCAGATCTAAGTGTGCAGGGCAATTTTTTTTTTAAAGATTGGGCGTCTGGGGAAGTCTTCGGTTGGACCAGCCGACTCTCAATAAACATAAATCTGATAAGCTCTTTATTTGTTAAATTCCGGGTCTATCTTACGATATTTGTGATTTTGCAGGGTTTCGAAGGCTTGTGCCCCTCATTTAAAAATTTTAATTTCTAAATTGTGCTAAAACGGATTCAGATCTGACCATGAGGGTTTTAAATTTGTAAACTAGTTTGTATATTTGTAAATTTTTCAAGTCTGTAAGGGTTTATTCGTTTCTTGGTGTGTGTATCTTCAGATCTGACTGATTGTTGCAGGTTACAGGTTCAGTCGGAAATTTTTTTTTAGATCTAAGGCAGATCTAGCCTTCACAGGCCAGATCTGCCCTCAAATTCCTATTGTGGATAAAATTTGGGCGATATTTGAAAATCTAATTTTGAAGGGAGAAATTTTTGACTGGGTTATTCACTGGATTCTGCCCAGCGTTCATTCTTCTGTCCTGCTCCTCACCATTCTGCTTCACTCCTTCTCCCTCGATCTGTTCTCACCCTCCAGCAAAACAAACAAGCAAACACGCACACTCAATCTTTGTGTGCTGACCATCGACCTTTTGCTACTTGACGTCAATCATATCTTCCAATCGAGCTTCATTCCCCTTTCCTGAATGTTGTCCAGATCTTCACGCTTTCACAAGCCCGCAGAATTCTATTTCCTTTGCCGCCCCCTCATTCCTTTGACTGGCATCTTTGAAATCAAACGCTGCCCTTTCTCCCTCCTCGACCTGCAACCCTTATTCGTTCATCCCTACGGTCGAGTTCTCAGCCTTTGCCAACTCCTTTGCATCTACCTCCGCTCCAGCATCTTCACGAATCTGCTGCGTCCCTTCTATCTGCATCTTTACTGCCCCTCTGTCCGCCCTCAGCTCGGAGCTTCTCTGCGTCGACCTCGTCTCACCTTGCCCTCGCGTCCAGATCTGCCGTCCAGCCTTCACTCCATTTGTGTCAATCTCCAACCTGCAACGCAAACATACAAAGCCAAACAAAAACAAAACGTACACATTAAATTATCGACCCTCATGTATATGTTTGGTTTGGTTTTATTTTGTAAATCATTTTAGATTTATTTTTTAATTTGATTTTATTTGCTAGCCCGTAGATTGTAGTTTTGTTTTTGTGTTTTTAGCTTAGTTTTAATTTAGTTTTGAATCATAGGTTTTAGTTTTTTTTTTTTTTTTTTATTGTTAGATTTTAATCGTTGTATTTAAATTTTAGACCCTAGTTGGTTTAGCTCTTAGAGTTTATGTTTTTTTTAGTTTAATATTTTTTTATTTAGTTTAGCTTAGATTTTAGATTTAATTTGTTTTTTTTTAGTTTTAGTTTTAATACTGTTGGACTTAGATTTTAATTTTAGATCTAATTTTAGGATTTAGATTTAAGTTATAACTTAGATTTAGAATTTTGATTTTAAAATTCAAAAAATAATAAAAAATTTCAAAAAATTTCAAAATTCTAAAAAATCAAGAAAATACAAAAATATAAAAAAAATTTCAAATTTTCTATAGTCAAATGTACTAAATTTTTTCTCTCTAAAGTTTGATTGTGGATCATTTCGATTTTCGAACTGGGTAATATTGGAATATCTTAATTTCGGAAAATTTTCAAGCATCATTGCAAATATCTGGCATTTTCATCTTGTGATAATATTGCTGTGGGTTTAAGATATTTTAATGCATGGTTGTGGTGTCTTTCAACTGAATATCATTGTGATCAAATCGTGTTTTAATAAGCAGCAGTTAATCGTCACTTACTTGTTTATAATCGCATAACGGGATTTTGTTTGACTCCATAAGGCACTGGTCTTAAACGTGAAATCTAATTTAGATCTGTGGAATCTCGTTCATTTTATTAAGTATTTGGTGTCTTAGCTGTGTCTCCTGGATTCTTTATCTTCATTTCTAATAGGGTCTACCTCCCTTAGCTTGCAAGGAGACAGCTTAAATAGAGAGATTGGGGATAAAGGTGACAACCCCCAATCTGAGCCGTTGTTGCAGTGCCTGGACAATTTGTGCGACAACAGTACGATCTCAAAAGCGTATATCGATAACATGCTAGTTGTCACCACGAATCCAGATCAATTGAAGGAGTACAAGAAGGAGATGGTGAATGCGAAGAGATTGATCCTTGATGAAGTTCAGGATCATGTGGTATCTCACATAGCGGCCCTGAAAACGACCAAAGAGATGTGGGACTCTCTTTCCACACTATACCAGGGATCTTCCGAGCAGCGAAATATGTACTTAGAAGAAAAGATGAGATGCACCCATATGCAGAAGGGGGAGTGCATAGATCCTTTCCTTACTAGAATTCAATAGATCCGAGATGAGTTGGTAGCTGTAGGGTCATCACCACAACCTACATAGTTGGTACGAGTAGCCCTCAACAGTGTTTCCGAAGAGTGGTAGGTGTTTCTTCAAAGCATTTTGGGCAGAGAAACCTTTCCAAGATGGGACAGAATGTGGGCAGACCTACAGCAAGAGGATTTGAGGCGAGACTTGATGAAGAGCACCTTCAGTGGCAACAACAAAAGTGGGTTGAAGCAGGTGAAGGAAGAGAAGAATGTGGCCCTTACATCAAAGGGTCCCATTTAGGGATAGGGGGAGCAACGTAGGAAGAAGGACCTGTTGAAGGTCAAGTGCTTCAGGTGTGGCGAGCTAGGCCACTACAATACTTAGTGTCCTCTCAAGAAGAAGTACAAGGAGGAGAAGCAAGACCAACAGGCAAATTTTGCTGAGATCGATAGGCTATCCTCTAGGCTGGAGGAAGAATTCGCCATGTTTGTAACTTTGTAGACATCCCTCCAAGAGTGAGGTGGGGTGACTTGGTTGTGTAGCCCCAGAGCACTACAATTTGGGTAGGATTCTTGAAGAGGTCCACCTCTTGAATCAGTACCTTGCAACGAGAGCTTACAGTACGCAGTAGCAGGATGGACCAATGGTAGTTGGTGCAGTTAGATGCAAAAGTGAAAGATGTAATGTTTAGTAGCGGTCAAATACTAGGCAGCGCAGTGCAAAGTTGGTAGCAGTGCAGTTGGCATAGTGCAGAGTCAGCAACAACGCAGAGGCTTTAGTGACAGCGCAAAGACTAGTAGCAGTCAGGACTCCAGTGACAGATGCATCATACTGAACACAGGTGGTTCAGTATTTTTGGATAGTTCTCAGTTGCAGATGTTGCAGTTGCAGCAGCAGCAGATGTCGCAGTAGCAAAAACAACAGATTTGTAGTGTATATGTTGCAGTTGCAGCAGCAGCAGATGTTGCAGTAGCAAAAAACCAGAGTTGTAGTGTATATGTTGCAGTAGCAGATGTAGTGATTGGCAATAGTTCAGCAAGGTCAACAACAACACAGATGCAATGCATATCAAAATAGCGTAGTGGTTGGTGGGCAGGAGTAGCCAGACATCAACAGCGTGACAGGAGATGATGCAGAGACAGGGTGTTGTTTCAGTGGGTTGCAACAATAGAACACTTTCCTTGCTAAGAGGGAGTGTTAGTTTTTGTAGCATCAGATGTCTTCTAGCCATGAGATTTGGTAGAGAGGCTAAAATACATGTATTCTCAAAAACCCAAAAATCGTTTCTAGAAATTCCACCTAGAGACTACTTAATTAGATTTATTAGTCAGTTTTTAATATTTTCTAAGTCTAAACTTAGGGATTATCATTAATTAATTGGAATTAATTAAGTCATGGTGAGAATGTTCTAGAAAAGTACATGGATCAATTTCTAGTTAATCCTAGCCATCGATTAAGATTTAGTTGTGGTCATTGAAGTCTCAACAAAGGATTGTAAGAAGAAGTCGATGGGGCTTGGAGAAGATACACCAAATCAGTTGAACATTCGATTTTGCTGAGAAATTGACTTCCAGAGTAGCAGTCGTTTGTTGACGAAAGTGATTCAGTAAGATCAAAGTAGTGAGAGAGGGGCAGAGATAGTGAAGTTGAAGGAAGATTTCCAGATCCGACAAGTACATTTGCAAAGAGGCAGAGAGTGCCACAGTGAGGCAATGCAATGCCCTCTAGAGGCAAATTTTGTTTTGCTGGGGAGAAGGCGAGATTCAGTGCTAGAAGCTGGGCATAAGTTCCAGAGGTTGGGAGAATTAGTTTTCCAGACAACAGCTGGCGAGACAGTGAGAGGTGATGCAGTTTCGAGCTGGAGGGGCGCAATGACTGTGTAGAGTTACACAGAGACTGCGCAGAGGCAGTTGGGGACGACTCAATTTCGAGTTGAGGTCAGTGTCAGATTTGTATGCAGAGTGAGGAATTTCTTTAGTAGTTATTTTTGTCAATTTTTCTCTATGTGGATTGCCAGTTTGGGCATTCTTAGTTTGTACTCAGATTTCACTATTGCATAATAATAAAACCCTCAGCTGCTGCACCGGTTTCTCGAGTTGGATTTTTTCCAAGGACATTGGTCATGTTATTTTGTGTGTGTGCATATATTTTCTTCCAACATTTGATTTCTTCCGCAGTTTATTTCTGAAGGTTGTAGTGTATTTAAATTCCTATTTTCCGTAGGAAACAACAGATAAATTATTGAATAAATTAACAATAAGAAGAATTAACATCATTTGTTGCAATAGGATTCCGGTAATCAAATTTTCACATCAATCGCTTCGCCTTAGCCATCTCTTTATTGGAATTCACCATCTGATATGGATCTATAGGTACGACAACAATGTTTTTACGTACTGCTTGAAACCAAATTCGTCTGGCAGATATGCCATCTTGGCCTTCTAGATACAATAGTTCGATGCACCCTCTAATCTGTCCTGATCTTGGAGTCCTACTGAGTCCATCACTGCCAAAAGTCGACTTGGGATGAAAATCTCCCTCTTTCACTTGCTCGATTACTAGCATAGTACTCACACTCCTTCCTGGAGTGAGAAAATTTGCCTGCTCCTACCACCTGCTGCAATTGAAATTTTTTTTTATTTTTGAAGCTAGAAACCCTCTGAGAGAAACTCCCTGTGTGTATGCACTTTCTCTTCCACCCGACGTTAATTCTACTACTGCAAACTATTGCAAAAACCAACTGCGCTGTAATATTCCCAATTAGCGATAATTTTGACCAATTTTGCTTATTTATATTCAAGAAATATTAATTTTGACCAATTTTGCTTATTTATATTCAAACCGTGAATAAAGTGAGTAAAATCTTAATTAACTCACTTAGAATAAAACACTTTTCTAAAGTCCACATCGAAATTAAAAGAGTGTGGGGCCTAGTGGCCAAGTGGACAGCACAGGAGAGGGATGCAGACCACGTGGGCAGCGTGGGGCCTACTTCACACAGATGAGGGAGACAACGTGGGCCAAGGAACACGTGGAGGTGGTGGGGCCTAGAGAGAGAGAGGCCCAACATTATAAAAGGGAGGAGAGCCCCCTCATTTGGTCATTCATGTTTATGCATATTGAGCTAGTCATTTTGACTTGGAGCACGCTGGCTGTTTAGCTTGTCTGCAACATTGTTCAGTGCATCGGGTGTCTCCGTTCGGAGATCCAACCCTCAACCTCGGCAGACTTCGAGTGCTTGCTCAGGTGAGGTAGTTTCATTAGTGTTTTGCAGGAGGATCGACGTTTGCATTCGTGGGAGGAGCAGAGCCATTAGAGACTACGCAGTCTTGAGAGGGAGGATGCAGTCCATCTTGAGGGAGCTCCGGAGTGGCACTATTTTGGAGGAATTTGGTCGGAGGATTGAGCAAGGGGTCAGAACTTGTCTATTGGAGGCATTTGGCAAAGTAGGAGGCCATATTTTGGAGGGTTTCATTCAGCACCAGCATGGCCCTTGGGAGGATAGTGTAGATCCTCAAGGGAGGCATTTTCGGGGGTCGACCATTTCAAAAACGCTCTCTGGGCTTTTCTGGGTATTGGGAGTAGAGGCCGATACCATAGTTTCAGCTTTTTCTGAGTAGGGGAACCGCCCCAAATACTCATCTTGTTCCAGCAGTAGCAGCAGCACGACAGTTTTCCAGCAGCTTGGACGTAGAGTAGAGAGTAGCCATTCCATTGACACTCTGAGACTATTCCTACACTTGCTTGGTGCAAGTCGAGGTGCCATCACTCTGATCACCTCTTGTACTCATTTTTATTTCTTAGTATAATAAAATGGCTCAATATTCTCTCTATTTCATGTGTATCAGCTTCATGTTCAGTTTTTAGCATTTTGTACCTTGTTGTATGCTTTGTATTGCTGTCTATTTCCCTTTTGGGATATTACAGTGGTATCAGAGCTCATAGACCTGGCTCAGCTTGTGGGGCGAGTTGTCTATGACACCGGGAGAGAAGCCGTATATTTGCTATAGAGGTAGAAAGTACCGTGATAGAGAGCATAGGTTGAAAATCACCTACGGAGAGGGTGACTGCGTTCCAGTGGTGGACGCCAAACAGGAGGAACTGATGGCAGATGATAGTGATGCGAAGAAGTTTGGGGAAATGCTCCTCAAGTCAGTACAAGATCTGTCGAGGTAGATTGAGGTGATGGGATAGAGATTCACTGCTGTGGAGGCTAGACAGCGTGAAACCCCAAGGGGTTTCCAGATTGGTGAGGGATCGGGCACATCACACCATTTGCAGGAGCACGATGCCACTCAGCACATGGCATCACATGCACCCACACGCTCCACTATGCCCACTTTTTTGGCTGCAGACACAGGGGCAGGAGCACAGCAGGAGCCGAAGCCTGGCCACATGGGTGATTATCTTGTTGAGTATCAGGCATACGAGCAGGAGTTCAGGGATGCCCTTTCGTTTCGAGATTTTGTTCAGCTCCAGTGGGACAACAGACCCCGTGACCATCACAGGGGACACTGGCATTATAATGACAAAGACACACAACGTACGGTGAGCAGGTTCCACTTGCCTATGTTTGATGGTTCATCAAATAGTTCGGCAAAGGCTTGGGTGGAGAAGCTGGACATATATTTCCAGCTCAACCAGATGGCAAAGACGGAGGCCATCAAGGTGGCAGTGTTGCATTTGGATGGAGAGGCCCAGGATTGGTGGTTCCACGGGATGATTACACTCGGGCATTCGACAGTGACCACATATGCCGAGTTCACCCGGAGGTTGATAGAGAAATTTGATCGGAGGGATCCGGAGGAGCACTTTGTTGAGCTGACGAGGCTCAAACAGACCAGGAGTCTGAATACTTATATCTTAGATTTCCTAAGACTTTCAATGATGGTACCAGATCTATTCGCGGAACGAATGATTTACATGTTCATTGAGGGGTTAGCAAAGCCGCTTCGGGGATTGGTCAGATCCACTAGACCAACCACACTCCATGACGCAATTGGCAGGACCCGGGATTTGCAGGATGCCTTACCCAGGACCAGGACGCCTTACCCCCAGAGACGGGCTTTCCAGCCTAAGGGGAAGGATGTGAGGATTCTGCCTCCAAAGGGGAATCCGGGTAGGGGACAGTTGGATGATGATGCCAGGAGGGAGTTGAAGAAGAAGAGGCTGTGTTTGACATGTCAGGAGTCGTGGGCACCAGGACACAGGTGTGTTGTTGGCAAAGCACACTTTATTGAGGTCTTCTCCAAGAGCAACGGGGAAGAGGATGAGTATGATGACGTGGAGGCAGGGGGCAGCCATGCAGCGCAAGACCATTTGCCACCTCCACCACCAGGAGCAAGAGGTGCAGCCTTTGCACCTACCGGGGGGACCCTTGCAGCATTGTGGGGAGTACCCAAGTATCTGACGCTGTGTGTCCGAGGGACAGTACGGGGGCAGCGAGTCTCATTTTTGGTAGACAGTGGGGCAACCCACAACTTCATCGATGCATAGATGGTAGAGCGGAGAGGCATACCGACAGAGAGCTTCGATGGGTTTTTAGTGTTTGTCCTAGGAGATCAGACTATGCAGTGTGCCAGATATGTCCCAGAGCTGGCAGTGATGATGGGCACCTACACAGTGACCAACCACTTTTTCGTGGTTAACATACCAGATACCAATGTGGTGTTGGGTGTACAGTGGCTGATCACTCTTGGGAAGGTCACCACGGATTGGGAGGCCTTAGAGATGGAGTGGGATGATAAGAAGACTGGGAGGCATGAGAAGATACGGGGCATGCACACTTACCCACCCCAGACCGTTTCAGCTCACCGGATGGAGGCAGACTTTCGGAAGAGAGACATAGAGTGGGCCGTAGAGCTGCATGCATTAGAGGCAAGGACCACCGAGCAGACAGTTCATCCAGAGATACAGACCATCCTTGACAGGTTTGCCATGGTGTTTGGGGAGATACCACCAGGACAGCCACCGAATCGGGGATTTGAGCATACTATTGAGCTTGAGCAGGGCATTCAGGCCGTTATTACCACACCCTATAGGCACCCTAAGGCCTATCGGGACAATATTGAGCGGGCTATCCGTGAGTTGTTAGCTCTTGGACACATTCGGCCTAGCACCAGTCCTTTCGCTTCTTCGGTAGTGTTGGTGAAGAAGAAGGACGACACATTGCGGATGTGCATTGATTACAGAGCCCTGAACAAGAAAACAATAAAGAACAGGTACCCTATACCATGGATTGACGAGCTGATGGATGAGTTGAGAGGGGCACAGTTCTTCTCAAAGATTGATTTGAGATCTGGGTACCACTAGATTCGCGTGAGGGAACAGGACATTCCCAAGACCGCTTTCAGGTGCCATTACGACCATTTTGAGTTCTTGTGATGCCCTTCGGGCTAACCAACACGCCAGCCACCTTCCAGTCGTGCATGAACCACATCTTCCGCAGTCATCTGAGGAAGTTTGTGTTGGTCTTCTTTGATGATATATTGATATATAGCAGGACATGGGAGGAGCATCTCTAGCACATAGAGGCAGTGTTGTGTATTTTGGAGGAGCAGCAGTTTTATGCTAAGCTCTCCAAGTGCGAGTTTGGGTTGACAGAGATGCTATACTTGGGACACATTATAGGTGCGGACGGAGTGAGGGTCCACGAGGAGAAGATCAGGGCCATCAGGGATTGGCCAGAGCTGAGAAACGTGACGGAGCTTCGAGGGTTTGTGGGTATCTGCACCTACTACAGGAAGTTCATCAAGAGTTTCTCTCAACTTGCTGCACCCCTTACAGATCTAACAAAGAAGGGGGCATTTAGTTGGACAGATACAGCGCAGCGGGCCTTTGATAGGCTCAAGGAGGTGATGAGCAGCTGTCCAGTACTTGCATTACCAGATTTCACGCAGCCATTTGTCTGGAGTGTGATGCATCAGGAGAGGGGATCGGCGCAATATTGATGCAAGGAGGCCACCCAATAGCTTTTGAGAGCCAAAAGCTCCTTCCACATGAGCGGTTATATGCCATATACGACAAGGAGATGTTGACCATCATGCATGCATTGGCCAAATTCCAGCAGTACCTGGTAGGTAACAGGTTCAGGGTGAGGACTGACCACAACAGCCTCAAGTTCTTCTTAGAGCAGAAGCAGCTACAGGAGAGGCAACAGAAGTGGTTCAGCAAGATCCAGGCCTACGACTTTGACATTGAGTATGTCAAAGGGAAGAACAATGTGGTGGCTGATGCACTTTCACGTAGACCAGCGGCGTTGTCTCTGATGAGTTTGGACGCAGATTGAAGGGCTCGACTTTTGGTGGAATACTCCAAGGACAAGTTTGCTTGTGAGGTTCTGGATGGACAGGTGACAGATGATAGATACAGGGTGATGGATAGATCATTTACTATAGGGAGAGGATCTTCTTGACTGAGGGCTCTCAGCTCAGGAAGAAGATATTGCAGGCTTCTCAAGATTCACCATTGTCTGGGCACCAGGGGTTTACCAAAACCTACAGGGCCATCAGGGAGAGGTTCTCATGGAAGGGCCTCAAGGAGGACGTACTCCAGCATGTTAGGGAGTGCGAGGTTTGTCAGAGAAACAAGGGGGAGATGAACCATCCAACAGGTTTTTTGCAGCCTCTTCCCATTCCAGAGGGGAAGTGGGAGAGTATTTCGATGGACTTCATCACAGGGTTGCCCATGGTACAGGGCAAGGACTGTATATTTGTCGTCGTTGATCGACTGACGAAATATGCACATTTTTTTGCCATATCCGCACACTATACAGCAGCACAGGTGGCAGAGTTGTTCTTCCAGGATATCTTCAGGTTACATGGTCTTCCCAAGACCATTGTCAGTGATAGGGATAGTTGCTTCATGGGCGGATTTTGGCAGGAGCTTTTCCGGTTGGTTGGGATAGAGTTGACACCAAGCACCAGCTACCACCCACAGACAGATGGGCAAACAAAGATAGTTAACAATTGGCTGGAGGACTACTTGCGTAACTATGTCAGTGGGCAGCAGAGAGCATGGCTGAAGTGGCTGCACTTAGGAGAGTACTGCTACAACAACACACATCACATGTCTATCGGTATGTCTCTGTTCTATGCATTATATGGTTATCATGCTCTATCTTTTGTTGATGTGATGTTTGGTGCCAGCAAGGCTCCGAGAGCCAAGGATTGGATCCAAGAGAGTTAAACATTCTCTGAGCACTCAAGGATAACATGGCTACAACACAGAACCAGCAGAAGCTGTATGCCGACAGGGGTCGGGTGGAGAGACAGTTTGACGTAGGGGACTTGGTCTACCTACATTTGTAGCCATATTAACAGTCGACTCTGAAGCAGAAGGGGCTTGAGAAGCTCAAGCCCCGTTTTTATGGGCCTTACAGGGTGATACACAGGGTTGGATAGGTTGCATATGAGTTGGAGCTGCCCCAAGGCAGCAAGATTCATAATATCTTTCACGTATCTTGCCTGAGGAAGGCTTTGGGACAACAGGTGATAGTGACAGAGGAGCTTCCGCCTACAGATGATGAGGGGCATTTGGTGCTACAGCCGGAGGCCATTATTGATATCAGGGAGAGGCAGTTGCGGAACAGAACAGTCCGGGAATTCTTAGTGATGTGGAAGAATTTTCCAGATGAGGATGCCACTTGGGATCTAGTGAAAAGATCTTGCAGCATCCATCACTACAGTTGCTTGGGGTCAAGCAACATTTTTCCGGGAGAGACTGTAATATTCCCAATTAGCGATAGCTAATTGGAAATATTAATTTTGACCAATTTTGCTTATTTATATTCGGAGCATGAATAAAGTGAGTAAAATATTAATTAACTCACTTAGGATAAAACACTTTCCTAAATTCCACATCGAAATTAAAAGAGTGTGGGGCCTAGTGGCCAAGTGGACAGCGCAGGAGAGGGACGCAGACCACATGGGTAGCATGGGGCCTACTTCACGCAGATGAGGGAGACAACGTGGGCCAAGGAACACGTGGAGTTGGTGGGGCCTAGAGAGAGAGAGGCCCAGTGTTATAAAAGGGAGGAAAGCCCCCTCATTTGATCATTCATGTTTATGCATATTGAGCTAGTCATTTCGACTTGGAGCACGCTGGTTGTTTAGCTTGTCTGCAGCACTGTTCAGTGCATTGGGTGTCTCTGTTCGGAGATCCCACCCTTAGCCCCAGGAGACTTCGAGTGCTTGCTCGGGTGAAGTAGTTTCATTAGCGTTTTGCAGGAGGATCAACGTTTGCATTCATGGGAGGAGCAGAGCCATTAGAGACTGCGCAGTCTTGAGAGGGAGGACGTAGTCCATCTTGAGGGAGCTCCAGAGTGGCACTATTTTGGAGGATTTTGGCCGGAGGATTGAGCAAGGGGTCAACCCTTGTCTATTGGAGGCATTTGGCAGAGTAGGAGGCCATATTTTGGAGGGTTTCATTCAGCACCAGCATGGCCCTTGGGAGGATAGTGTAGATCCTCAAGGGAGGCATTTTCGGGGGTAGACCATTTCAGAAACGCTCTCTAGGATTTTCTAGGTATTGGGAGTAGAGGCCGATTCCAGAGTTTCAGCTTTTTCTGAGTAGGGGAGCCGCCCCAAATAGTCATCTTGTTCCAGCAGTAACAGCAGCACGGCAGTTTTCCAGCAGCTTGGACGTAGAGCAGAGAGCAGCCATTCCGTTGACATTCTGAGAGTATTCCTACACTTGCTTGGTGCAAGTCAAGGTGCCATCACTCTGATCACCTCTTGTACTCATTTCTATTTCTTAGTATAATAAAATGGCTCAGTATTCTCTCTATTTCATGTGTATCAGCTTCATGTTCAGTTTTTAGCATTTTGTACCTTGTTGTATGCTTTGTATTGCTATCTATTTCCCTTTCGGGATATTACATGCGGCCAGACACGAAATTTGCTCTGCGAAAATACTGAGTTGCTAACCTAATGCTTGTTGGAATCACTTCCTGGACAAATCGACCTTTCCTGCACTTTGCAACTAGAAATTCAACTCCCTTGTCCAGTAATTTGCACTGCCTAGCTAGGCACTGTGCGGCCTCTGGGAAATTGATGCTATTGCTCCCTTTTAGCCACAAAATTCTCCCTCTTCATCTCTGAGCCTCCTGCTTGTCAATTGTGCTTTGATACCATGTGAAAATTTACAAGTCTAATTGTAGCAACTGTAAATTAATTATGCATGTTATCTGCTACGACAAATAACAAAAAAATCACATTGCAATTTTTCACCATAAAAATACTGCAGAAAATAAAATGTTGGAAATTGAGAAATATGCTAGGACAATTATTTTTGGACAATTGCCCTTGGAAAAACCCAATGTGGGAAAACCAGTGCAATAATTGAGGGTTTTTATAGTTGTGCAGCAATGAAATTTTGAGTACAATTGGATGCCCACAATGACAATCCTCTATAAGATAAATCAACCACAAAATTAGTGAGACAAATCTTGCCTCACCCGTCATTGATCCCAACTCCTGAACTAGCTCAAAATGGACCGCTCGAACCCCTGCGTCAGTGTTTGCGCCAATGCTGTATAGGCCCTCTCATGCTCTACCTGAAAGCTGCTTTGATCAAGTCATCTGACCAACTCAGCGTTCGAGAATGACTCACCAGCCCCTCCTAAAATTCTCCGGCCATCCAACAATTTATATCGACCCTCTATCTGGCCAAATCAAACTCTACCTCTGAAGCTTTTGCGCAGGCCCTGTGCAACCTCACTGAGGAAACTCGACCCTCTTGTAGCTAACTCTCTGGAACTGGAAAACTTCCTCTGGGCTTCGCGTCTCTGCCCCTCACTGTCTTTGCATCCCCTGTCTAGCTCAAACTTCGCTCTACTGAATCACAACAACTAGGAAACTCGACCTCTGCCAAGGAATTCACTTTCCAAGTGTGTTCTCCATCAACCTCATCGACCTCCTCTTATAATCTCCAATTAAAACTTCAACGACCATGATTAAATCTTAATCGATGGCTGAGATCATCTCTAAGTCAATCCATGTGAGTTTCTAGAGAATTTTTGTTGAGATTTTGTGTATTTGGGGTAGCATCAATTGTGCTCTAGGTCCCAAATTTTGAGAAAGGACTAGACTGCACTTGATCTTTAAGACCCAGAAATGGATTTGGGAAATTTCATTTGGTTTAGGAGATATTAAATTAATTAATTATTTTAATGTATTTCCTAAGTTAAAACTTAGGGAACTTAAATAATTAAACTGAATTTAATTAAACATGTGATGAAATTGTCTTAAATTACACGGATCAAACTTTCTTTTAATCTTAGACATTGATTAAAGATTTAATCTTGGTCGTTGGTTTCCCAACGAGAAAAGTATAAAGGAAAGGCTTGGGGTCATTTGTAAAGACACACAGAGGCAGAGCACTGAAGCTAAGCTGAGATTCTAGGGTAGGGTTTGCTAAGAATACTCAGAAGTATTTCAGCGATAGAGAGGGGAATTTAAGCCAAGGGGATGATCTGATCCCGGGGTCTAGAATACACAAGAGGCATAGATCAGCTCAAGGACAGAGTAGAAGAGGAAAGCAGCAGCAACAGCAAGGATAATGCAGTCCCTCTAAGGACAGCGTGATTTTCAGCAGGAAACCCTCAAAGGGTTATGTAGAGACCCTAAGGGGCAGCGTAGTGACTGCGTCACCTAGTCTGGGGTAACGCAGTCTCTTCCGGAGCAGCGCTGAGGGTTTAAGGGGCTTTAGAGGCTAACGCAAAGGCTTTCAGGGGCAACGCTAGGGTTTACAGGCCCTAATCTTGGCTGAGTTCTGTAAATCCCGTTTGAGGGTGTGGATCAATCATTATTTTGGCCCTAGATCAGCTAGTGAGCTGTAGATCTAGTATATTCTCTGTCTAGTTTTCCAGATCTGGAACCCAGATTTGTGTATTTAGAAAAATTATTAGTAATAAAATCCTCTAGTAGCCAGAGACTGGTTTTCCTGCATTGGGTTTTTCTAGGGACTATTTTTCCAGAAATAACTGTGTCACTTTGTCTATGTGTGCATAAACTTGTTCTAGATTTGCATTGGTAGAGTTCTGTTAGGTGTTTTGCTTCGATTTTAACTTGAATTTATTCAGTTAATAACTTGTCTAAAGTAGGAGGAGCATAACCAGATTAACAATAATAATTTCTGCATAAAGTGTAAAGATTCAAAAATTTCTACATGGTATCAGAGCAATTGCAGATCTAGGAGGGTCACCAGCAGAAGAGACTGAAGGTTCTAGCTGCAGAAAGCAGCTGGAAAAGTAGCAAAAATGAGATCTAAAGGGACAACGTAGTTTTCAGAGGTAGATTCATGCAGAAGGAAGGGTGACGCTGTCTAACGCTGTGTCCTAGCAAGCCCATGCAATTACCGCGCAGAGGTAGCTCAGAAACAACGTTGGATTGGTCTGAAGCCAGCCAGTGTGATTCAGATCTGAATCTGTCAAATCCAGAAAAGCTGCAGAATTTCAGAAGGTGCTGGTGGGGTTAATTTTCTGTAGTTTTCAGATTTTTAGCCTTAGAACAAGTGACAAAGAGTGGGAGGGGATCAACTTCTCAGAGGGTTTCTAACCAAAGGAAACTTGCAGTTTGATCAAAAGATCAAAGAAGAAGCTGAATCATAGTTGAATTGGTAGATTTCTAAGGAGGGAAATCAGTTGTCAGAGGGAGCAGAAGGTGCCTGTTTCACCAAGGGCCTTAGATCCATTTCTCTAGCAAAGAGAAAAGGAAGTTCCGACAAATTCTGAGCAGATGGCCCCTCATGGACTGTGTGATTAGGATAGGCTGGATGGCCTCTCAAACTTTTCGGTTTGAAAGGCAAGGATCCTAATATTCCTTGAGGCATACAATATTAGAGACCATGTAGAGCAAACTCTAGCCACACCGACAGATCCAGATCTCCTTCGGAA
The DNA here is from genome assembly GCA_034641835.2 of Pinus albicaulis. NCBI lineage: Eukaryota > Viridiplantae > Streptophyta > Pinopsida > Pinales > Pinaceae > Pinus > Pinus albicaulis. The sequence continues at coordinate 1,699,679,981 of CM076578.1, forward strand.
GCATAAAGAGGCTGCTAGGCATGCCAAGCGGCAGATTATGGATGGAATCAAAGATCATATTGTATCACACGTAGCTGAGAAGAAGACAGCTAACAAGATGTGGAAGACCTTGACTTCCCTATATGAGGAAAAGTCTGTCCAAAGAAAAATGTTATTGGAGACTCAGATGAGGTCATTCATGATGACCAAGGGAGAAGACATGGAGCATTTTCTCTTCAGATTGCAATCAATTAGAGATCAGCTGACTGCAACGGGTGTAATGGTGGATGATGATGTGATAGTCAAGACTTCCCTCAATGCAATCACAGATGAGTGGGAAACCTTTGTCCAAAGTATCTTGGGCAGAGTAGACCTCCCAGATTGGGACAACTTATGGTCAATTTTGCATCAAGAAGAACTCCGCAGATTCACCAAGAGGCAGGACAACTCTACATTGAGCAAAGTGAAGAAGGAAGATGAGGAAGATGCAACCTTGGCATCAAAGAAGCAGCCAAAGAAGAAGAAGGATTTTTCAAAGATCAAGTGCTTCCAGTGTGGTGAAATGGGACATTTTCCCAGCAATTGTCCTAAGAAGAAAATGGACAAAGAAGCATCTTCTTCCAAAACAGCTGTGGCAGATGATGAGTCAGAAGATGATGCAGCCACGAGTGCTCATGAACCACGGAGGTGGGGTGACATGGATATGTAGAGGAGCTACATAGAAGAAAAAGGCAGGATCCTTCAGCAGCTCATCTCTTGGATCACATACAAGCTACAATAGCTTTAAGACAGTAGCAGGACAAGTGGAGCAGTGGGTGCATAGATCACAGATGAAGCAGAGGTAGAGGCACATCTGAAGACTGGAAGAAGCAGCGCAAAGCAAAGCAGCAACAACGTAGAAACAACAACAACGCAGAGGCTGATGTGACTTCAGCAGTGTAGAGCAGAGCTGCTTACGTAGTGCATAGTTGCAGCAACGCAAAAGGCTTCAGAGGGACAATGCAGTGCAGCAACAACATGAGAGATTTCAGCATAAGGCGCTGATGTGACTTCAGTAGTGCAGAGAGAGTCTACTCACGCAGGCAGAGCTGTAGTTGTGCATCATTCTTCAGATGCTAGCACAGATTTGTAGCCTATGGAGCTTTAGTGATGAGGATGCAGCCCATCTGACTTGTCTGTCAAAGATTGGGCAGGAGATTTAGTTGTTTCTCTCAACCACTGAAGTTGCAGTGTAGCAGATCAACAGTGGCAGTGCTATGAGCAGCATAGATGCAACATATTGAGAGGGAGCTGCAGTACAGAGGTTGTAGTGGCAGTGGCAGAGTCATGGGCAACAGTACAGAATGGCAACAGCAATGCAGAGTTGAGTGGCAGCAGGCCAAGCATCAACAGCACAAAACTAGTGCCCAAAATCTTGTAATGCATAAGTGTGATGTATTGCTAGAGCACACTCTTGATGCTAAGAGGGAGTGTTGAGATTTTTGTATTTGGGGTAGCATCAATTGTGCTCTAGGTCCCAAATTTTAAGGAAGGACAAGAGTACACTTGATCTATAAGACCCAGAAATGGATTTGGGAAATTTCATCTGGTTTAGGAGGTATTAAGTTAATTAATTATTTTAATGTACTTCCTAAGTTAAAGCTTAAGGAACTTAAATAATTAAAGTGAATTTAATTAAACATGTGATGAAATTGTCTTAAGTCACATGGATCAAGCTTTATTTTAATCTTAGCCATTGATTAAAGATTTAATCTTGGTCGTTGGTTTCCCAACGAGAAAAGTATAAAGGAAAGGATTGGGGTCATTTGTAAGAACACACAGAGGCAGAGCACTGAAGCTAAGCTGAGATTCTAGGGCAGGGTTTGTTAAGAATAGTCAGAAGTGTTTCAGTTGCAAAGAGGGGAATTTAGGCCAAGGGGATGATCTGATCCCAGGGTCTAGAATACACAAGAGGCAGAGATCAGCTCAAGGACAACACAGAAGAGGAGAGCAACAGCAGCAAGGACAACATGATTTTCAGTAGGAAACCCTCAGAGGGTTACGCAGAGACCCTAAGGGGCAGCGTAGTGACTGCGTCACCCAGTCTGAGGTAACACAATCTCTTCCGGAGCAGCACTGAGGGTTTGTGTAATATTCCGAATAGGAAATAGACAGCAATACAAGCATACGACAATATAGAAAATGCCGGAAATAGAACATAAAGCAAATACACATAAAAATGCCGGGAATGCTAAGCCATTTTATTAATCTGAGAATGTAATGAGATACAATGGATAATCAGAATAAATGCACCTATCCTTGCACAAGGAAAGTGAAGAACCAGAACCTCTCGGAGAAAAATGTGAAATGGGCATTGCTACAAATAAAAGACGTCCCAATTCTTTGGAAGAAAGCTACATGCTTCTTCTTCTTTGGAATGGAGTAAGCTAGAAGTGATCCCCTTGCCGGAATGAGCTGAAAATACGCAGATCACCCTATTCTCTTTGCTCTAGGACCAAAACCCGAGGAAACCATAAACAAAATGGACCACCTCAAAATCTGAAACCCTCCTGAAAAACATTTGTCCCTCCGGCGGGCCCGGCGCAGTTCTCAAATGGAATATCTTGAGATGGAGCCACAAACTCCTCGGAAAACTCTCCAGGCGATAAATATTTGAACCTCACAGAATGACAACGAATCTCCTGCGAGAAAACCCCATGATAGAACACCTCCTCCAAGAGCTGCGTCCACTCTCCGAACTGCGTCCACTCTCTTAGGGACTGCGCAGTCACCAAAAGAAGCCCAGCTCCTCCGCAAACCGACAACCAAATCCTCTGTTGAAAATTGTAGGAAAGACCTTGCCCGAGCAGGCACTCGAAGTCCCCCGGGGCTAAGGGTGAGATCTCCGACCGGAGACACTCAATCGCACTAAACAGTGTTGCAGACAGGCTAAACAGCCAGCGTGCTCAAGAAGACAGAAGTCTAGCTCAAATATCATCAACAACAAGAATGCCCAAATGAGGAGGCTCCTCCACCTTTTATAGCATTGGTTTCCCTCCAAAACCAACGTCCTCTCTCTCATTGGCTCCTCCACGTGGTGTGTGGCCCCCCTTGGCTTTCCCCTTAAGTTACAACGTTGCATCTACTAGGGAAACACTTTATTTTATTTAAGTGAGTTAGACCCCTTTTCTCACTTTTATTTATTAATAAACTATAGTTGGCAAAACTATACAAAAATCAAATATTCCAATTAGCGGTGCTAATCAGGAATATTACAGTCTCCCCCGGCAAAATGTTGCTTGTCCTCAAGCAACTGAAGTGATGGATGTTGCAAAATCTTCTCATTCTCCCAAGTGGCATCCTCATCCAGCAAAATTTGCTTGTCCTCAAGCAACGCTTGAATAAGCCTCCTCTCTAGCTGATGCTCCCCATCGATACTGAAAAATGTGCCTGGGTCCCACTGAAACCTCTCTGACCTCTGCATCACCTTGATACGAAGGGATCTCTCAATGCCAGGGTCCCAATGTGACCTCTCACAGTCCCAGCCAACCAATAATCCTCCCGGATCCCATCGCCACCGTGGCCAATAATCGCCCAAGTCCAATGGCTCGGATTGTGCACTGCCTCTGGCTATGACCAATGCTCTAAGGGGTGAAGACCACCAACAAGCATCAATGCTCCCGGGCTCCTGCTGCGATGTACCTGTAGCTGCATATGCTACCCATCCAACTGCATACCAACTCATCACCTCTCTCCAATCCAAGTTCTGACTTAATCCCATGCTGATCCTGCTCTCCTGAAATCGGGAAGGAGTCCTGAAGTAACGACAACCGGTGCCCTCCTGCCAACTGGGATCTGTAACACCTACTATGTCCAAGGGCCCCTGCTTCGCTGTGCTCCCTACGAAGAGTACCGTACCGTCAAGAGGGTACCAACTCATGATCTCCCGCCAGTCCATCCTGGAAGTAGAATCCGATGTAGTAACAACAACGGCATATGGAACACGCCTGGAGTGTTGCCGCCAACCCGTAATCAACTCCCACTGCTCTGCCCTGTCTGCCAATGAGAGTTGCCTGTAGAAGGAAGTCCCTCTGTCTATAATGGGCCAAAGTGGGCAAGATATGCTACAAGCTCCATCGATGTACTCCTGGAGAGTACTACTCACCGAAAGTGCCGCAACTCGACCAACTGTATGTACATCTATCTGTATCTCATCAATGTGTCGGCGAAAAGATGGATGCTCCACCATATCCAACAGCTCCTGCTGTCTACTATCCCTCTGCATAACAATCCCATCATCCTCCAACATCTCTAGAAGATATGGATCTGCAACTGGTGTCTGTGCATCTGACTGCTCCTCCTCAAAGGCTGACCCCAATGTTAGCTGCATATCCATCATCGACTCGATGTGAGCCTCCATCTGGCTCTCCCTCAAAGGACTATCATGCATGATGTGCATAGCATCCTCCTCTACTGACTCAGGCTCCATCACATATAGCTCTAACTAGATCGTCACAAGTGTCTCATCGCCTAGGGCATCTCCCATAGAGTTCCCTGACTGCTCACCCTATATCCTGGAATGCAGCTCTGGTCTACTGTCTCCATCTCTGCGTGATTGCTCTCGCTCCCCAGAAGCGACCTCAACTGATCCTATGGACTCATATGAAGAAGATTCCTCACCCTGGCATACAGAAGGAATGCCCTCCTGTTTTACCTCCGCCACCTCATCTGCACTGAATATGCCATCCACCCTCTCGATGAAGTGTAGATACAATGTCTGGAGTCCAGACGCATGACGTGATGCTACCTCTGCTGAACCCAGTATCCTCTGCTCATGCATGATCTCAACATGCCCTGAGGGAAAAATGATGCATGTCTCCCTCATGTCCTGCTCCCCAAGCGTAGGCCCAACAATGACTGATGCGCCACCACTGCAGAGGTTCATCTCATCCCCTAACCTATGGCTGTCGACTAGCGCTCCAACCCAGTGCCACTACTGAGAAGTCTTTCCCCTAGTGTGCTGAGTGTCATCCAAATATCTTGGGTGAGCCTCGCGTACCCCGCTGCTCATGCCCAAAGTGCCAAAGGACAACAACAAAATCGGATGTGCCAGTGAATGATGTAGAAAAGAGGCAGGTGTATGAGTCTCCACAGATACCGCCATGTATCGCTCATCCATCTCCCCATCGATCCTGGGTGAACTACTCCCAAAGGTGAGCTCGGTGTCCCTGTCCATGAGTCTCCCTAGCGGCAATGCTCTAAGATCCTGCTGTGCAGCACCGTATGCCCTCGCATACCACTGATCATCCATGTACTCCTTGCCATGCCACTGCACACTGAGGTATACCCCTGTATACTACTGGATACCCCATGCTACTGTCGTACCACCCAGTACCGTCTCGTGCCCTGATTGCGTCTAGGCATCGGTCACTCTTCGCAAGCTCTCAATGTGATGTAGGACACTCCTACTCCGCAATGCAGTCCCACACACTACGGTAGTACACCATGCAACTCCATGTCCACCGGCAGTCCACTGCTCAATGCTAGAGGCTCCCACACATCCCTGGATGTGATGACCTAGAGCTATGCCCCTACTTGTCGGACTACCACCAATCGGTATCATCGTCTCCATCGTCGCATCACTATACCTGCCGACGAATGGAACATCACTCCAAATCCTCCTCAAGGGGTCCGAGAAGTGAACCTCCCTGTGCGTCAGTAGTGTTACCACCACTGCTCGGCTCCTCTGCATCCTCTGTGCCCCACACGAAGGTGAAGAATCCTTGGCCCCATACAAGGTGCCATCTGGTGGCCTGACAATGCCACCTCCTCCGACAAGCTCCTGCCAAGGTGTGCTGAGCACCTCGTGATCCCGTGTATGAATGTCATGCCAAGACAACCTAGGGAGTCTGCCCATAAACTGGTTGGCCACTGGAGCTGACCGAAACTGCACATGTTCTACTGCTAGGCCATCTGTACTCTCCAAGACATAGTCAGCCGACCTGCCTGGGAGACGATAGGTGATCCCACCTGGATCCCAATGCCAATCTGGGGTTCCTGTATTCCCCATGCATAGAAACTCCTGCTGAGCTACACTCGGATCCATCACTATCTCGATAGCCTGCTCCACCGAGTACCAACTCAAAATCTCTCGCCATCCAACCTCAACATGTGGATGTCGTACCCTGTGCAACTCTGATCGTCTCATACCGCTATCCAAGTCAACATATGAGATCTGACTAGGTGGCTCTGCCTCTCTCTCTCCAACGGAAAGAGATGACCCAACAACACTGTTAGTCCCATCCATGCATGCCTGAAGGGGAATGATCTGACGCTCCAACGTGCCCTCTGATTGTACCATCAGGGAATCCAATTGTTCCCCAATGCGGACCAACTTGGCCGCCGACTTGGCACAAGTCACTCTCATACCCTCCAGCTCCTGGTCCTGCAACAAAATGGCCTCCCATACTGACGTGGCCTTCTCTCTCAAAACTTGAAGGTCCGTCCGAAGCCGATGATACCGCTGTCTGTGACCATCACCCAATACCTCTGTACCTGCTAGTGCCTCATCAAAGGTGGATATATCTCCTATCGCCTCACCCATCTGTCGTGTGCTGCTACCACCTGAAGACTCGGACACGACTCCGGTCATCACCTCAATGGATGGCTCTACTGAGGTAGGCTCTACCTTCTCCACTACCACATCAACCGACATGGCCAAGGAGGTCTCCAATGAGGGTGAATCATGTGTCACACTAGGTGTAACCTCAGACTCCCTGCAATCCTGTGTGCCCTCATCCTCCAAGTGCAATGTTGCCACCTTAATGGCCTCTGACTGCGACATCTGATTAAGCTGGAAATAGATGTCCAACTTTTCCACCCAAGACTTTGCCGAACTGTTTGATGAGCCATCAAACGTGGGCAAATGAAATCTGCTAGCTGCGCGGTGGTCGTCATGATGATGTCTGTGTCCCCTGTGATGGTCACGGGGTCTACCATCACGTTGGAGCTGAACATAATCTCTAAACGAGATAAGATCTCTGATCGTCAGCCCGCGTGCCAGGTACTCTGCAATGTAGGCGTCCATCTGGCCAGGGTCAACCTTCAGCTCCCGCTGTGTTGCTGCCCCTGTGTCCTCTGCTAGGAAAGTGGGCATAGTGGGTCACGTGGGTGCATGTGATGCCATGATGGGGATAGCATCACGCTCCGGCATATGGTGTGATGTGCCTGATCCCTCACCGATCTGAAAACCCCTTGGGGTTTCCCGCTGCCTAACCTCCAGCGCAGTGAGTCTCTGTCCCACCGTCTCCATCTGTCTCGACAGATCCTGTGCTGATTTGAGGAGCATCTCCCAAAATTCCTTTGCACCATCATCGCCTGCCATCGGCTCTCTCCGCTATGTGTCTACAAGCTCCTCATGAAACTACACTGCTGCTCCAAGACTATACTGCTGCTTGTCTTCGACCTCCGATTTACCCACTGAAAACTACTCAGAAAATTCTAGGAATTTGGGAAGGTGATCCTTGCCCAAAACCCAGAAAAACCTCAAAAGGGTTTCTTCTAATTCCAAACTTCAAAATTTGACCCTTTTTATTTTGGCCCTTTTCCAATTTCGTTTTTGGTACTGCAACAACTATTACTCTCCAAAATTCTAGCAAACCTCTGTATGATCTCTTCCCCGATGTCATAGACCACAGGCTGATCCAGAACTATGCTCTGATACCACTGTAATATTCCGAATAGGAAATAGACAGCAATACAAGCATACGACAATATAGAAAATGCCGAAAATAGAACATAAAGCAAATACACATAAAAATGCTGGGAATGCTAAGCCATTTTATTAATCTGAGAATGTAATGAGATACAATGGATAATCAGAATAAATGCACCTATCCTTGCACAAGGCAAGTGAAGAACCCTCTCAGAAAAATAGGAAATGGCTGCTACAAGGAACTGCGTCCCAGCTGCTGGAAGAAACTGCCGTAACTGCTGCTGCTGGAATGGACTGAAGCTAGGGGCTGATCCCCTTGCCGGAATGAGCTGAAAATCTGTAGATCACCTGTTCTCACTGCTCCGGACAAAACCCAGAAACCATAAACAAAATGGACCACCTCCGAAAATCACCCCAAAAACCCTCCTCAAAGGAAAACGCTGTCCCTCCAGGCCCAGCGCAGATGCCAAATGGAATATGCTGAGATGGAGCCACAAACTCCTCAGGAAACTCTCCAACTGATAAATACTGAATCTCCTGCAGAAAACCCCGCAATAGAACGCTTCCTCCAAGAACTGCGTCCACTCTCCTAGGGACTGCGCAGTCACCAAAAGAAGCCCAGCTCCTCCGCAAACCGACAACCAAATCCTCTGCTGAAAACTGTAGGAAAGACCTTGCCCGAGCAGGCACTCGAAGTCCCCCGGGGCTAAGGGTGAGATCTCCGACCGGAGACACTCAGTCGCACTAAACAGTGCTGCAGACAGGCTAAACAACCAGCGTGCTCAAGAAGACAGAAGTCTAGCTCAAATATCATCAACAACAAGAATGCCCCAAATGAGGAGGCTCCTCCACCTTTTATAGCATTGGTTTCCCTCCAAAACCAACGTAGTCTCTCTCTCCTCCACGTGGTGTGTGGCCCCCCTTGGCTCCCCCCTTAAGTTACAACGTTGCATCTACTAGGGAAACACTTTATTTTATTTAAGTGAGTTAGACCCCTTTTCTCTGTTGGGTATGTGTTATATTCTTTCCACGATTGGCCCCACGCGCTGTATGTTGCGTCGGGCGTAGCTGGGGGGTCACGAGGGGCGAAGCAGTCCCCATCGTTGGGGTCCGGGGCAGCGCCCCGGCCAAAATTTGTTTTTTGTGCGGACCCACTCATAGGCGAATCCGCCCATGGTTTTGTGCATGGTTTTGCACATGGTTTTGGGGTTCGATGGTTTTCGGCCCCTGGTATTTTTGTCGATCCGGTCAAGGGAACTACGGTTATGTTCTAATCCAGGGTTAATGGATTGGGGTTTATGTATGCTCCGGCATGTATATATATGTGTTGTAACACTAAAGGAATATAATGAAAAATCAAGCTGGTCGTCCCGATTTGGGATCCAGGGGAAAATCTCTGTGTTTATCTGTTTTATGTTTTATGCTCTTGCTATTGTTTATTTTCTGTTATAAGAATCGTGTGTAGATATTTCTGTTCAGGGTTAAAACCTACATTCTCACTTTTATTTATTAATAAACTATAGTCGGCAAAACTATACAAAAATCAAATATTCCAATTAGCGGTGCTAATCAGGAATATTACAGTTTGAGGGGCTTCAAAGGCTGACGCAGAGGCTTTCAGGAGCAGCGCTGGGTTTCTAGGCCATAATATTGGCTGAGTTCTGTAAATCTAGTTTGAGGGTGTGGATCGGTCATTATTTTGGCCCTACATCAGCTAGTGAGCTGTAGATCTAGTATATTCTTCGTCGGGTTTTCCAGATCTAGAACCCAGATTTGTGTATTCAAAAAAATTCTTAATAATAAAACCCTCCAGCAGCCAGAGACCGGTTTTCCTGCATTGGGTTTTTCCAGGGACTATTTGTCCAGAAATAACTGTCACTTTGTCTATGTGTGCATGAACTTGTTCTAGATCTGGATTGGTAGAGATCAGTTATGTGCTTTGCTTCGATTTTAACTTGAATTTATTCAGTTAATAGCTTGTCTAAAGTAGGAGGAGCATAACTAGATTAACAATAATAATTTCTGCATAAAGTGTAAAGATTCAGAAATTTCTACAATTTTCACCTTTCTCAATTAATTCCTATTAATTATCCAATTTTGCTAAGTTAGACTTAGGTAAAATTTAAATGATGGTCAATTAATTTAATTGAGCTATCTCTAGGTGGAATTTCCAGAAACGATTTTTGGGTTTGGAAATCTCCTGTGTTTTTAGCCTCTCCACAAAGTTTGAGGCTAGAACACCATCCGATCTACAAAAACTAACATGGAATTTTGCATTGAGAAATGTGTACCATGCCTCAAGGTATGTCGTAGTGCTTGTGATCTGTGTACCTTAATTGGGACTAGTGTACCTACATACAACCATATTTTATTGCATTACGATACATGTCCATGTTTTTTGGGATGTGTGCCCATGTAATAGGATCCATTTTAGTTGACGTGAACGATGACTAGACTATGTCATCATCACCAAAGGTCAACATTAGTTCTTGTATACACTTGGCATCATACCAACATTATTGTATTTATTATAATGAATAATGGCACATGTATGAGGGAAGTCCCCTCTTTGATGTATTTGTGTTTGCACATGAGATTTTTTATGAACTAGTGTATCAAGTCCATGAGTGTGAACATAACTAGTCACCGCTCTCTCTCTCTCTCTCATTACACTTCTAGGAGTTTCTAGGAAATGATTTGACCATTTCTTCATGAATTATGATGTAATGTTCCCATTTTTCTTTTCCCTTATGATGTAGTTAGGATGGATTGTGGGATTTGTGATAGCCAGGTCACAAGAACGGGATTACGTCATCAGTGGCCCCAAAGGGTTTTGGAGGATTTTTATGGGGTCTGATGGAGTTCATTTCTTGTATTTCATCATCAGGGTCAATTCCGCATATGGTCCATTGCATTCCATTGATTCCTGAAAAACGAGGGTGCCTTTCTCGCGAAGGACCCTAGATCTAAGTTTCTGTTGAGAACAACAGCAAAAGCAGGGAGAGGAGGATCTGTTCTGACAGATTATTTCTGAGCAGATGGTGCCACATGGACTGCATGATCAGGATAGGTTGGACGGTTTGTCCAACTTTGCTATCTGGAAGGCCAAAATCCTGGTAGTCCTGGAGGCATACGGTTTAAGGGAGCATGTAGAGAGTGCCTTGTCTACACTAACCGATGCTATTCTTCTCGCGAAGCATAATGAAGCAAATGCACATGCCAAGCACTTCATCATGGATGGGGTTAAGGATCATGTGGTACCACACATAGCCGAGAAGAAGACGGCTAATGAGATGTGGAAAGCTTTAACCACACTGTATCAAAGGAAATTCGTCCAGAGGAAGATGCTTCTGGAGAACCAGCTGAGGTTATTTATGATGACCAACGGAGAGTAAATTGATCCTTTCCTCTTCAGGTTGCAGGTGATTTGGGATCAGTTGACTGCCATGGGGGTCAAGGTGGAGGATGATGTCATGGTGAGGACTGCTCTAAATGCAGTCATAGAGGATTGGGAAACGTTTGTCCAAAGCATCTTGGGCAGAGTGGACCTTCCAAACTAGGACGATATGTGGGCTATCCTCCGACAAGAGGAAATCCGCTGAATGACTAAGAGACAAACCAACACCCAATCAAGCAAAGTGAAAGAGGAAGAGGAAGATGCAGCCCTGGCATCTAAAAAGCAGCAAGGGAAAAATAAGTGTGATCTATCTAAGATCAAATGTTTCCAATGTGATGAACTTGTACACTTCGCCAAAAATTGTCCTCTAAGGAAGAAGGACAAGGAAGCTTCTGGTTTTAAGGGTGCGGAAACTAAAGAAGATGACGGCTCTGACGATGACATAGCCATGAGCACTCACGAACCATGGAGGTGGGGTGATATTGATCTATAGAGGAGCTACAAAGTGGTAGTAGGATCCTTGAGTAACCCAACTCTTGGATCACATCTGTGCTACGGGAGCCTTAAGACAGTAGCGAGAATTACTGGAGCAGTGGATGCAAAAGATCACGGATGGAGCAGAGGCAGAGCTAGACGCTTTAGAGGGCGCAGCGCAGTGCAGAGGCAACAACATCGTAGAGGCAGTAGCACAGAGGAGGCATGCTTATGCAGTGTAGAGCTGCAACAACGCAGTGGCTTTAGGAGGACAACGCAGAGTAGTAGCCTATGGAGCTTCAGTGATGAGATGCAACCCGACTAACTTGTTTGTCATTGGTCAGGGGTCCTTCAGTTGCTTACTCTCAGCAACTGAGTTGCAGTGCAGCAATTGGCAGCACGATGCAACAATTTGAGAGCGAGTTGTAGTGCGAATGAAGCAATGATGGTGGCAGAGTCATGGGCAACAGTACAGAGAGCAGCAGCAGAGCAGTGATGAAGGGCAGCAAGCCAAGCATCAGCGCAGAGATCGATGCCAGAAATCAAAGCAATACTTCGGGGTGAAGTGTATTGCTAGAGCACATTCTTCGCTAAGAGGGACTGTTGAAATTTTGGGGTAGCATCAAATGTGCTCTTGCTCCCAAATTTTGTGGAGGAGCTGGAGTACATGAGATCTCCAAGACTCAGAAAGCGTTTAGAAGAATTCCATCAAGTTTAAGAGATATTCAAATAATTAATCTTTTTCATTAAGGACACTAAGTCTAACTTAGGAAATTAAAAGATTAAAGTGAATTAAATTTAACATGTGATGAGAATGACTTAAGTGACACGTATCAAGCAGCTTCTAATCTTAGTCGTTGGTTAGAGATTAGATCACAGTCCTTGATGTTTCAACAAGAAAAGTATAAGAGAAGGGCTTGGGGTCAGTTGCAGAAGACACACATTGGCAAAGCACTGAAGCTAAGCTGAAATTATAGGGCGTCGTTGCTAGGAATTTCAGAAGCAGTTTTCAGTGCGGCGAGGGGCAGTATTGGCAAGGGGATGGTTTGATCCCAGGCTAAGAGTACAACAACGACAGAGAGGCAACAAATCAAAGTAGCGTAGAGACAACCAAATGCTATGAAGTCTAGTAGAGGCCATGCAGAGGCAGCAGGAGCCACGCAGGCCCAGTCAAGGCAGCGCAAGGGCAGCGTAATCCTTTCAGGGGTGATGCAGGCCCTTCCAAAGCAGCACAGAGGCTGACATAGTCTAGTCAAGCTGACGCAGAGGGCAGAAGAGCAACGTTGGGGTTTTCGATGAGCCAGAAAGGGCTCGAGTTCTGTAAATCCCGTTTGAGGGTGTGAATCAACCATATTTTCTGTCTCTGAGAGAAAAGAGATATAATTGTTGTGATTTCTGTGTAGGGTAAACTAGTTTGGTGCCCAGAAATTGTTGTACTTAATATGCTTAATAATAAAAACCCACCAGAGCTAGCTACATTGGTTTTCCCGCATTGGGTTTTTCCGGGGACATTTGTCCGAAAAAACTATCACTTTGTCATACGAGCGTGCTATTCAGTAAATGATATATATGTGTAGGCTTTTATATGTATTTACTTCAATGTTTTTCTGAATATTCAGATTAATAACTTGTGTATTTAATCAAGTAGGAGAAGTAAATAGAGAATTAACAGTAGGATTTCTTAGATTAAGAAATTTTCACAAAAAGGAGGTTGAATTCATTTGCTAACCAATTCACTGCAACTCATGACATCAAGGGAAAAGGTGCGAAAAAGGAAAAGGAGGCAAAAGAAGTGTGAGTTTGGTCTATCTGAAAGAGAAAGAAAAAATCAAAATTTTGGTGAAGGAATCTCTTTGTTTCGTGGTCTCTCTTGGGAGATCGAAGTCATTGACATTTGGAAGTTGTCGCTGCTACAAATTTGCGAAGCTGCTAGAAGACTGGTTGTTGCTGCTGGTAGGTCGAAGATCTGGGAGGCTGACTTGGTGTGGAGGGAAAGTTTGGCTCATGTCTAGGGTTAAGAGTCTCAAAGAATACTATTGAAAGGAAGAATTATCTTGATTGGGTTTTCCCCTCGAGGGGGGTTTTCTCCTCGAGGGGGGTTTTTCTCTCGCTGCAGGCTTACATCTAGTGTCCTTGATCTATGTGTATTTTCTTTGATATTTGCTTGATGAACTAATAAAAAGAAAGATAAGAAGAACATAACATTAACTAAAGAATATCACAAGCAAACAATCAAGAACAAGAGAATCTTTTTACCATTCTGATTGTCCAACGCTGACAAGTTGTTGGGCAAGTTTCTTCTTTGGAGTGATATTCCTTTCAGTGTTGCCAGGGACAATCCCTTTTACTAGCCTGCAATTGATGTTTTTGCTATTGTTGGCCCAGTGTACAAATCCCCTTCATATGATGACTTAGAGAGCGCATTCTTCAAAATGAAAAGGTTGAGTGCAATAAGAGATTAGGGGAGTTTAGGGGATCATGGGCACACACAGGATGCACTGTGATGTCAGATGGTTGGACTGATCAAAAGGGTAGAAACCTTATTAACTTCTTGGTCAACTGTCTCAAGGGGACAATGTTTATGAAATCTGTTGATGCATCTGCACATATCAAAGATGCACAGTTATTATGTCATTTGTTGGATGTGTTCATTCAGGAGGTGGGTCCATAACATGTTATCCAAGTCATAACGGACAATGTTGTAAATTATGTTGCTACTGGCATGATGCTTATGGGAGAGGCATCCTAACTTATTTTGAACACCTTGTGCTGCACACTGCATTGATTTGATGTTGGAGGACATAGGAAAAATTCTTTTTGTCAAGGATATTGTTGAATCATCAAAAAACATTACAAAATTTATATATAGTCATGCATCTGTGCTTCATGTGATGAGAACATTCACCAAGAACAAGGAGTTGGTGTGCTCTACCATTACAGGGTTTGTCACGAGTTTCATATCTCTTCAATTCCTCCTGAATTCTATGTGGGATGTGAAGAGAATGCTTCTTTCAGAGGAGTGGCGTGTTTTAACATATAGCCACAAACTAGAAGGAGAAGTTATTTGCAAGTTAGTTTCATACTAGGAAAGCTTATAGGCACAGAAAGTGTGCAGCATTACTGAACCTTTAGTAAAGTTTCTTCGATTAGTTGATGGAGAGAATCCTGTAATGAGCTACTTGTATAAGGCCATGGATAGGGCCAAAGAATCCATTCAGACCTACTATGATGATAAGGGAGATGAGAGGTTTAAGAAACAACTTCTATGAGAAGTGATTGATAAGTGATGGAACAACACACTCCATCGTTCCATTCATGCTGTAGGGATCTACCTACACCCCACATTTTCTTACTCTCGTGGTTCCTTATTTGATGTTGAGGTCGTGGATGGATTTTTCGCTTGTATTCAAAAGATGGTCCCATCTCCAGCAAAACGTGCAAAAATCTCCAAATAAATGGAGATATATAGGTTGGAAGGTGACACATTTAGCTTTGACATGGCTATCCATGATAGGAAGACTAAAATGCCAAGTAAGATTTAGTTTGTTTCAAATTTCACTGTCTCTTCAAGTTCATAACTTCATACTTTGCTTCAACTTTCAACTTCATTATTTTTATTATGTTTATAACTTTATCTTATTTGTTGTAGATACGGGATGGAGAAGCTACAGTGGCAGAGTACCCAATCTCCAAAGGATTGCCATTCGAGTGTTCAGCCAAACATGTATCTCCTCAGGATGCAAACGCAACTGTAGTGTATTTAAAAAAATACACACCAAGAAGTGCAAGGGGTAAAAATATTCCAATTAATTTTTTGAATTTATTAAATCATACTTTTTTATAATTATTAATTCATTATTTATAATCTATTAATTTATGACCCTTGCACATGTTGGAGTCCCAACGACTTAATGACATGGTCTACGTTTACTATAATCTTAGATTGTGGGTGAGGAAACTTGAGAGTACACCTGATGTGGAGGCCATCAACACCACTGATGCATGGAGGATTGAGGCCGACCCTTGACTCCAACATGTACAAGGGACACCATTAACACCACTGATGCATGGAGGATTGAGGTCGAGAGGCCTATCATGGAGTCGACCCCTGATTGGTTAGAGCAGAACGTGATACCACCTACCCCTCTCACCGGTAGAGGACATGTTCTACCTCCTATAACTCCTAGTGCTTCAGCTTCTAGAGCGCAATAGAGTCAACTACGAGCCCCACCAACTTCATCTAGAGGGAACACTGTTACATTTTCTCGCAAGAAGGGCAGAGGAAAACAATAGTATTAGTTATTTGGTTCATTCCATTGTATATGGCATTATGACTCATGATATGAGATACATTATTATATTTTTTGTTGATATTTTGAGGCTGAGTTGGGACTCAAGGCTTAGTATTGAGTTGGGACTCAAGACTTAGTATTCAAGACATGATTCACTGCTATGTGTGATGTAACACTAGACATGATATTACACATATTATATATTAGTTCTCTTTTCATATTTGTGTCAATGAATTTATTTTATGTTGTGGATGCTTTAGATATTAAAAAAATTGAAAAAAATGAATATTTTTGTATGTGCCGATTTTTTGCTGATTTTTACCAATTTTTCCCAATTTTTCCAATTTTGGACCCTAGCCGATTTAATCTCGATCACGATGTTCGCAACACTGATTTCTTCTGGTCACTTTCTGAGTCTCCTTGGCCTACTACAATAGTTCGTGAGGCCTTTTCGGCCCTCTGTGATAAACTTCGAGGTCTCCTCGGCGTACTGAAACAGGTGTTGATTTATGGTAGCATCGGATGTGCTCTAGCCTTGTAACTTTGTATATAGGCTAGGACACATGTATTCCATAAAACCCAGAATTGGTTTTGGAAAATTCCACTTAGAGATGGTTTAATTAAATTAATTAATCATTTTTTAATGTTTTCCTAAGTCTAAACTTAGGGAAACTGATTAATTAAACTAAGTGTGAATCTTCTAGAAAAAGTCATGGAGCACCTCCAAGTTAATCTTAGCCCTTGATTATGTTTTAATCTTGGCCGTTGAAAAGTCAACGGAAGAATATAAGGAGGGTGAGGGGCCTATGGAAAACACATTGAGCACATTGAGCATTTGGCATTTTCGAGTTTGTGTGAGGAGACATAGCTTTTGGTCAGAATCGAATCACTAGGGCAGGGCAGGGTTTGCTAAGTGATTTTGATTCAGTGATCAGATTTAGAGAGGGGCAGAAGCAGTAACTGGTCAGGAGGACTAGGAGTACATTACAGAGAGAGGCAATACTTACGCAAAGAGGGACAACACAGTTTTCTGAAGGGGTGACATAGTCCCTAAAGGGAATCACGTAGAAACAGTGCAGTGTCTTTCAGAGTCAGTCCGAAGATAGCTAGAGGTTGGGGTTTCTGAGCCAGGAGGGCCAAAATTGAGTCTCAGATCAGCTTGATCATTTGCAGAGAGAGGTGACGCAGTTTCTCAGGCTTGCCCACACAGGCTTACACAGTTCCAGCATAGGCAGAGAGGGGCTTCACCAGCGCTATTTAGATCAGCTGGAGACTTGGAGAGTGAGGTATATCTCACAATTACATTTGTTGTCTAGATTTATCTGAAGGGTTTGCCGGATATTGGCACCCTAGTTGTACTCAAGATACTGCTGCTTAATAATATAAAACCCTCAGATCTGCTGCACTGGTTTTCCCGAGTTGGGTTTTTCCGGGGACTTAGTCCAAAAATAACTGTGTCAAATGTGGATGTTTTTCATTGTATTTTGTTCAAATTGTTTCAGCACTTAGATTTATTCCACAACATTATTTGTGTAGACTGCTTCATAAATTACTTCAATATTTCACTGTAATGAAATAATTATGAAACATAATAGGAGAAGTAATTCAAAATTGTTGAAGTAGGAATCTAGATTTAGGATTTTTCACATGGTATGAGAGCTTATTCAAGCTGAGGTGCAGGAGAAACAAGAGTGAACCAGCAGATCAACGCAGGAGAGACTAGGATCTACGTAAGCAGCAATAGACCCTCCCAGAGATTACGCTGTTTAGGCCAGGAGGGCAATCCAGTGCAGAAAAAGGCTCCCTTTAAAAGAGTTGACAGAGGGGTAAGCATTTTTCAGTTGCAGAAGAGGCAGCATAGCAGACCAGCGTAGCTGAAAAATGCAGTTACTGCACAACAGTAAGAGCTGGTGCATAAAGTGTCAGAAAATTTTTGAAAAACACAGATTGGGGATTTCTTGACCTCAGAGAGTTTCTTACTCAAAGAAGTTCAATTTCTCCCGTGCAGCAGCAGAAGCAGTGACTTACTCCACAAGGAGTGCGTAATTCTAGCTAAGTAGAGGGTTAGAGGAAGAAATCGACAATTGAGGAGATGGCCAGCAACAGATTGCGTGACCAAGATAGATTGGAGGGTGTCTCCAACTATGTTATTTGGAAATCAAGGATTGAGTTTCTCCTTGATGAGCATGATCTAAAGGCCCTCATAGAAAGCGCAGTTGCAGAACCTCTTGATGCAGCACACCTGAGACAATTCAAGAAGAATATGGCAAGAGCCAAGCGACTGATCCTAGATGGTGTGAAGGATCATATCGTACCTCACATAGCAGCTAAGAACACTGCTAGAGAGATGTGGGTAAGGCTAGAAAAGCTATACCAAGGATATTTCGAGCAACGGAAGATGTATTTGGAGGAGAAGATGCGTAATACCAAGATGAAGAAGGGAGAACGTTTTGAATCCTTCCTATCCCGTATTCGAGATACTCGAGACCAACTGTCAGCGGTGGGGGCTACTCCTAGAGACTCAGAGCTGGTAAGGCTCACTTTGAACTAGGTTTTAGAAGACTATCAAGTCTTTGTCCAGAGCATTCTGGGCAGAGAAAGACTTTCAGGATGGGAAGCAATGTGGATAGCCTTATAGCAAGAAGCGCTGAGGAGAGACCTCAAAATCCATTTGGAGGATGGCAGCAGTGAGTCGAAGGTCAAGAAGGAGGAAGAAGATAACACTGCCCTTGCATCAAAGGGGAAACAGAAACAGAGGAAGAAAGATTTGTCTAAGATCAAATGCTTTCGGTGTGGGGAAATGGGACATTATGCCACACAGTGTCCTCTTAAGAAAAAGGATAAAGAGGAGAACGAAGATCCTCAAGCAGGAGCTGCCAAGATTGAGGCAGAAAGAGATTTTGTGATGTTAGCTCATATTCCGAAAGGAGAGAAATGGGCTGACTTGGAGTTGTAGATCCAGAATCTACAAGTGGCAGGATCCTTGAGTATTTCCGAACTTTTGGATCACATGTGAGCTACGACAAGCTAAAGACAGCAGCAGGATGGACAATTGCAACAAAAGATGAGAAGACAATGCAGTGGCTAGCAGTACTAGAGCCCGATCAACACAGAGAGGGAGCAACAACATCAGCAACTGAGCAGCAGTAGCGTAGTGCACACTAATGTAGCACAGTGCAGAGTAGCAACAATGCAATATTTTTCAGAGAGCTAATGCAGAAACTAGCAGCAGTCAGTCTTATTTTCCAGTTGCAAGTTTACTTGTCCAATTTCAGATAATTTTCTGTTGCAATTAGCAACAATGCAGCAACATCAGTAGTTGAGCAGCAACAACGCAGTGCACAAGTGGTGCAACGCAGTGTAGAGTAGTGCTCATGCAGTGCAGAGTAGTGCAACAACATGGTTGCAGAATTCAAAGGGAGTTGCAGTACAGTGGCAGTTGGCAGCAGTATGCAGAGTCAGCAGCAATACAAAGGCAACATTTTCTTGTGCAGTGTTGGTGAGCAACATCAACAGCACAACAACAGATGTTCCAGAAGTCAGAGCAACACATTGAGTTGTCTTGCTAGAGAACTTTCCTCACTAAGAGGGAGTGTTGATTTATGGTAGCATCGAATGTGATTTAGCCTTGTAACTTTGTATATAGGCTAGGACACATGTATTGCATAAATCCAGAAAAGGTTTTGGAAAATTCTAGTTAGAAATGGTTTAATTAAATTAATTAATCGTTTTTTAATGTTTTCCTAAGTCTAAACTTAAGGAAACTGATTAATTAAAGGGTATTAATTAAACTAAGTGTGAATCTTTTAGAAAAAGTCATGGATAACCTCCAAGTTAATGTTAGCCCTTGATTATGTTCTAATCTTGGTCATTGAAGGGTCAACTGAAGAATATAGGAAGGAGGGTGAGGGGCCTATGGAAAACACATTGAGCACATTGAGCATTTGGCCTTTTTGAGTTTGTGTGAGGAGACACAACTTTTGGTCAAAATCGAATCACTAGGGTAGGGTTTGCTAAGTGATTTTGATTCAGTGATCAAATTCAGAGAGGAGCAGAAGCAATAACTGGTCAGGAGGACCAAGAGTACATTACAGAGAGAGACAACACTTATGCAGAGAGAGACAGCGCAGTTTTCTGAAGGGGTGACGTAGTCCTTGAAGGGAATCACGCAGAAACAACGAAGTGTCTTCCAGAGTCAGTCCAGAGATAGCTAGAGGCTGGGGTTTCTGAGCCAGGAGGGCCAAAATCCCGTCTCAGATCAGCGTGATCAATTGAAGAGAGAGGTGACGCAGTTTGTCAAGCTTGCCCACGCAGACTTACGCAGTTCCAACATAGGCACTCACACAAAGGCAGAGAAGGGCTTCCCCAACACTGTTTAGATCATCCGAATACTTGCAGAGTGAGGTACATCTCACAATTACTTTTGCTGTCTAGATTTATCTGAAGGGTTTGCCGGATATTGGCACCCTAGTTGTACTCAAGATACTGCTACTTAATAATATAAAACCCTCAGATCTGCTGCACCGGTTTTCCCAAGTTGGGTTTTTCTAGGGACTTAGTCCAAAAATAACTGTGTCAAATGTGGATGTTTTTCATTGTATTTTGTTCAGATTGTTTCAGCGCTTGGATTTATTCCGCAACATTATTTGTGTAGACTACTTCAGAGATTACTTCAATATTTCACTATAATGAGATAATTATGAAACATAATAGGAGAAGTAATTCAAAATTGTTGCAGTAGGAATCCAGATTTAGGATTTTTAACAATAGGCTGAGGCCATTCGTCCTATTTTCAAGATAGATTAAGGGCTTTGGCCCTTTTCACAAATGATCTCAAACATACATCAATAAAATTGATCATGATCTTCTCTTCTAGCAGTATGAATCATGGCTCCATAAAAAGAGATGTTATTAACATAAAAATGAAACTTCCCCCTTCCCTGAAGTCACTCGGTCCTTCTAAGATTAAACTAGGGCTTCGACCCTTTTCTTCTTTAGGTCAGATGCAACTATACATATCCAGGCTTCATCCATTTTTCTACTAGATTAGTAGTAGGGTTTCTAGGGATGACGACATAATAAACCTTAGAGGATATCTTGAAGTAGATGGGCTTCTTTTAAGGCTACTCTTTCACCTAAGCTCTGAAACCATGTTGATTTTTCATATGATCTTCTAACTGATAATTACTTATGATTTCTTACGTTAAATGTTTCTTGCATTCAATTTCATCATAAAGAAATTACATAAAAGATCTCAACAGTAGAAACAAAATGCCAGTAGGATCATAAAGAGACAACCAAACATGAGACAAGAATTTTACCCTAGGAAAACCCACATGGGGGAAAACCCAACAATCTTTTCCTTGAGGAATTATTTAGTTCAACAAAGGTACATCTAATTCTTCAAGTCAAACATAAAGTCAAACTGAGTAGTAACACAACTCTGGTCACATCTAGACAAACTGCCCCTTAGACAAGTCAAATTGTTGTCCAATGAACTTGGCGTGGTCTGATGTGCTAGGGCCAAATTTCAGCCTCCTACTGTGCCTACAAATCTCAGTCGTACTGGTTTGTATACCAAGAAATTATGCCTCAGATTCGTCTTGTACTCTGCATTAGGTTTGTCTTTTTCTCTACCTCATATCCACCCTTTTCTTTTCCTTAGATCCACCCTTTTCTCTTTGCCTCAGATGCTCCAAATTCATGCTTTGTACAAGAGGACGAGTGGCCTATATATAGGCATTTTAAGAGCCTGAATGGGTGTGTCCCTTTCATTGGGGCCAACTTAATCTTTTTTAGGGCCGACTTGTCATTTGGAGCCAAACATTCAACTTTTAGAAATTCAAAAATTTTCTTTTGAAATTAACATGAAGAACGTGTCTTGCATTTGTCATTACATATAATTTTCGAGGGCTAAACTATGACTTGTTGAAATTTGGTTACCGGAGGACACGTGGTTTCCTAAGGCTTTGATCTTTGGCCTAGGGAAAAGTGTCCAAAAGAATTTAATTTTTCTCCTAAAGTGACTTTATAAGTTATAAAATCAAATCTAATTTAAAAATGACTTTAAGTGATAAAGTTACTAAGTCTAATTTTAAAGTGACTTTAATAAAGTCAATGTGAAATTAGAACGTGAAAAGTGACTTTGGAAATAAATGACTAAGAGGGTCTTTATTAAAGTGGGGTGAATTAAAAAATAGAAAGTGAGATTTAAATGAGCATTTAATTTCAGCCCTCGATCTAAAGCTATCTCAGCCATTGGATTTAGGGATTCCCCAAAAGTCACTTAGGGTTAGGTTAAAGGAGGAAAAAGAGAGAAAAGATCATTCATTCTTTCATGAGCAGATTGTGAGAGGAGGAGAGAAAGCAAAGGAGATTTTCTGAACTGTGAGAAGGAGGGCAGCAGCAAGGAAACTTCAACAAATCCGTACAACACGGTTATTGGCACAAATCCCAATGCAGAAATCCGTACAATAGGAGAGAGGCACTGTTTCCGAGAAAGGGAAGCACAAAAATCGAGGAAGAGGGAAGCAGCATTAAGCACAAAGTTTGAGGCATAAATCTGGGCATGAAAATCAAGGAGAAGTGCTACTGATTTTTCGGCACAAAAACTGAGAAAAAGGACAGCAGCTTCAACGCTGATTTCGAGGCTATTTCTGGGCACAAATTTCGAGGAGGGTTGCTATACAAATCCGTATAGTCTGTACAATATCGTACAGCTGATTTTGACACGTTTTCCGAGGTGGCTGTACAACATTTATTGCTGTTATTAATGTTGTAATAATTTCTGTTTTGTAAGTTGCTGATTCGGCACAATTTCAGAGGCGGTGTGCAAACACAGAAATCGAGATAAGTCTGTAATTTGGTTGCTGGAATTTTTTACTGTGTTTTTCTGTTTCACTGTAAAAGCAATATTCAGAAAATAAAGAGGAGCTTTTGAACTGGTTTTCCTCAAGAGTTGTAGGGGGTTTTTCCAGGGTTATATTGACCAAAAATCAGCGTGTCAAATTTCTGTGTGTGGCTGAGATTATCACTGTGTTTTTATCTCTGCAATTTTCAGCACTGAAATTTCCAGAATTTGTGTTTTCAGAAAATATTTATTTTTCCAACTTGTTGAATGTATGGTTATGGGAATGGACATTTAACTTTATGAGAGAAATAAGAAAAAACTGAAAACCGGAGTGGGTATTAAAATTTCTACATGGTTTCAGAGCAACCCAAACCTCCCTTGAAGGTGTCAAATGTTCTATATGTGCCAAGGATGAGGAAGAACCTTATATTCGTCTCAGCATTGGAGGACAGAGGGTGTGAGGTATTGCTCAGTAGAGGACAGGTGCTTATATATCCCAGGGGCGCTCCAGTTGAGTCAGCTAGAGTGATTGGTTTTCGCCATGCAAAGGTGTACAAGTTTTCATTTCAACCCCTTTTGGCATTGAGCAGTAGTACCGGCAGCAGAGCTAGCAGTTCAGAGTTGTGCGAGATTTGGCAACACAAGATGAGGCACATGTATCATGGAGCCTTGAGGATATTGCAGGAGATCACTATAGGTGTGCCAGATTTCAGTACTGATCACCCAGATACATGCAGAGGATGTGCGATAGGCCAGTTTGCCAAATCCCCTTTTCCCAACAGTGACAGCTGATTCACTGAGATACTTGATTTGATTCATACCGATGTGAGTGGTCGAATGTCTCATGTTTCCTTGAGTGGATATGAGTACTATGTTTTATTCATTGATGATCACTCCAAGAAGACCTGGATTTATTTCTTGAAGACCAAGAGTGAGTCTTCAAGCGGTTTCAGGAGTTCAAAGCTCTTGTGGAGACTCAGACAGGTCAGAAGATCAAGTCCCTGAGGTCGGACAATGGAGGAGAGTACACCCTTGGTGAGTTTGTTGATTATCGTGTGGAGGTAGGCATTAGGAGAGAGTTCACAGTTCCTTACAACCTCAGCAAAACGGGGTTGCGGAGAGGAAGAACAGATCCATCGGAGGGGCTGCCAAAGCATGCTACATGATCAGGGATTACCATTGTTTTGTGGGCAGAGGCCTGCAACACTGCTGTATATTTGCAAAACAGGAGTCTGCATCGTGCCTTGGGGCATGTGACTTCGGAGGAGGCTTTTTCTGGGAAGAAGCCTGATGTTCGTCATCTTCATATCTTTGGGTGTATTGCATACTCCTACGTACCCAAGGAGCAGAGGAACAAGCTAGATCCCACCACAAAGAAGGGTATCTTTGTGGGCTACAGTGAGACCTCGAAATCCTTTCGGATTTATATTTCTACACGGAGGAGAGTTGTTGTCAGGTGGGATATCAAGTTCGAGGAGGACCGGGCTTTCAAGAGGTCACGAGAGTTAGAGTATCTGGATCAGCCAGACCCTCAGGAGCAGCTGAGTCAGGGACAGGGATCCAGTGGGCAGGGATCAGGAGGTACATCGATTATGGTGTCAGGTCCATCAGTGAGCAGTGGCTCGCAGGGTCAGAGGACTGGTGCTTCGGGAAGCATGCAGAGCACTCCGTAGAGCAGTTCACTAGGTAGTCCACTGATGGACAGTTCACATGGTACTTCAACATCTACAGGTTCAGGTTCAGGCAGGAGGACAGCAGACAAACATTCAGGAGTTTAGGCTCCTGATGAGGAGGAGGAGTTTCATTCTCCAGTGGGAGAAGTGTGCTCAGGGAAGAGGAAGCCTAAGTGGCTTCAGGATACCTTGAGAAAGGCCACATCTGTTGCTGGGCCGAAGAGGCTGGTCAAAGAGAGCAGACCACCTGAGAGGTTCTATAGCTATATGGAAATGGTTGCCAACATCATTGACTCTGAGCCTTCTACCTATAAGGAGGCAGCTAGCTAGCAGGTCTGGAGAGAGGCCATGCAGGAGGAGTATTCTTCTATTATGAAGAATGATGTTTGAGAGGTGGTGTCGAGGCCTAAGGGCAAATCCGTGGTTACTTCCAGATGGCTTTACAAGGTAAAGCATGTTGCAGATGGTAGCATTGAGAAATTCAAGGCAAGGGTTGTGGCTAGAGGGTTCTCCCAGGTAGAGGGAGTTGATTATGAGGAGACCTTCACTCCCGTGGCTCGATATACCTCCATTCGCTCCATTATATCAATAACAACAAAGATGGGTTGGAAGATCCACCAGATGGATGTGAAGACCGCATTTCTCAATGGCTTCATACAAGAGGAGGTGTACATTGAGCAGCCACAGGGCTTTGATGTGCATGGGAAGGAGTCCCATGTATGCAGACTGAAGAAGGCCCTTTATGGCCTGAAGCAAGCTCTTAGAGCTTGGTACTCCAGGATTGATACGTACTTGCAGGAAATGGGCTTCACAAAGAGTGATGCAGATCCGAACCTATACTTTATTGTCATAGGTGAGGAGCCTCTCATTCTCGTGTTGTATGTGGATGACTTGGTCATTATAGGTGCAGAGAGACTCATAGAGGGCTGCAAGAGAGATCTTGCGTCGGAGTTCGAGATGAAGGACATTGGCTTGATGCATTACCTTTTGGGTTTGGAGGTGTGGTAGGAAGAGGGGCATTTCTTCCTAGGACAGGAGAGTATATTGTGGACATCCTTAGCAGATTCCACATGGAGGATTGTAGACCCATGTCGACACCTCTGATCACCAACTAGAAGAAGCTTCACGCTTCAGATTCCGAGTTGGTGGATCCCACATTGTATAGACAGCTGATTGGTTCCTTGATGTATTTGGTCAACACTAGACCAGATATATGTTTTGCAGTCAAAACGATGAGCCAGTTCATGTGTGAGCCCAGGAGAGTGCACCAGGTTGCTGCAAAACACATTTTGCGATACTTACAGGGGACTGTGGAGTATGGTCTGGATTATAGGCAGGGAGATGGAGTGAGATTGGCAAGTTACACTAATTCTGATTGTGCAAGTTGTGCTTCTAATAGAAATAGCACTTCAGGGTGTTGTTTTGGGTTGGGTTCGGCAGTGGTGTCGTGGTTTAGCCGAAAGCAACAGTCAGTAGCATTGAATTCAACAGAAGCAGAGTACATGGCAGCCAATTTAGCTAGTTTTGAGGCCATATGGCTTTGCAAGATGTTGTTTGGCTTATTTGATCAGCCGTTGAGACCTTCAGTGATTTACTGTGATAATCAGAGTTGCATTAAACTCATGGAGAATCCAGTATTTCATGACAGGTCAAAGCATATCGGCATCAGATATCATTTCATTAAAGACTATATTCAGAATGGAGCTGTGAAGCTTGAGTATATTCCCACTGATGAGCAAGTTGCAGATATTCTTACCAAAGCCTTACCACGGGGCAAACATGTCTACTTCAGAGACAAGATGGGTGTGGTGAGGAACACCTTCCTCGGTAAGAGGGAGTGTTGAAATTTGGTTACCGGAGAACAGGTGGTTCCCTAAGGCTTTGATCTTTGGCCTAGGGAAAAGTGTCCAAAAGAATTTAATTTTTCTCCTAAAGTGACTTTATAAATTCTAAAGTCAAATCTAATTTAAAAGTGACTTTAAGTGGTAAAGTTACTAAGTCTAATTTTAAAGTGACTTTAATAAAGTCAATGTGAAATTAGAAAGTGAAAAGTGACTTTGGAAATAACTGACTAAGAGTGTCTTTATTAAAGTGGGGTGAATTGAAAAATAGAAAATGAGATTTAAATGAGCATTTAATCTCAGCCCTAGATCTAAAGCTATCTCAGTCATTGGATTTAGGGATTCCCCAAAAGTCACTTAGGGTTAGGTTAAAGGAGGAAAAGGAGAGAAAAAATCATTCATTCTTTCATGAGCAGATTGAGAGAAGAGGAGAGAAAGCAAAAGAGATTTTCTGAGCAGTGAGGAGGGAAACAACAAGGAAACTTCAGCAAATCCGTACAACAAGGTTATTGGCACAAATCCCAAGGCAGAAATTCGTACAGCAAGAGAGGCACTGTTTCCAAGAAAGGGTGGCACGAAAATCGAGGAAGAGGGTAGCAACATTAAGCACAAAGTTTGAGGCAGAAATCTGGGCATGGAAATCAAGGAGAAGTGTTGTTGATTTTTTGGCACTAAAATCGAGAAAAAGGGCAACAGCATCAATGCTGATTTCAAGGTTGTTTTGGGGCACAAATTTCGAGGGTTGTTGTACAAATCCGTACAGTACTGTACAGATGATTAAAGCACGTTTTCAGTGACGTACAACATTGTTGTCTACGGTAATGCTATAATATTTTTCTGTTTTGAAAGTTGTTGATTTGGCACAATTTCCGAGGCAGTGTGCAAGCACGAAAATCGAGATAAGTCTGTAATTTAGTTGCTGGAATTTTTTACTGTGTTTTTCTGTTTCACTGTAAAAGCAATATTCAGAAAATAAAGAAAAGCTTTCGAACTGGTTTTCCCCAAGAGTTGTAGGGGGTTTTTCCAAGGTCATTTTGACCAAAAAATCGACGTCAGTGAAATTTCTGTGTTTTTATTTCTGCAATTTTCAGTAGTGTGAAATTTTCAGAATTTGTGTTTTCAGAAAATATTTATTTTTCCAACTTGTTGAATGTATGGTTATAGGAATGGGCATTTAATTTTATGAGAGAAATAAGGAGAAACTGAAAACCGGAGTGGCTATTAAAATTTCTACATGACTTATGAAGACTGGTCATAGCTACAAAATTTCAACACCAACCTTGATTAGTGAGAAACTAACTCATGTTAATGGGAAAAATAAATTCTATATCATAGAAATAAAGCTTTGATCCTTGAGTTATGCACCATATAAAAGCATTAACAAAAAGAAGTAAAAAGAAAACTAGAGGGGTGAAAAAAGTAGGTCGAGGAAAGGGGTGATTCATGCCTCAAGGGTTGCTGCCTTCATTACATATATTCACTCAGGATGTGGACCTCCATTAGCTGGTCCCCTCACCATGGCACTTGGCGATGAGGTTATTCCCCTCTATTGCCACCTATTCTTAGTAACACCTAAGGATTAAAGGGTTAACCTTGGAAATGCCACCTCCCCTCAGGGGCTGAAAGCACTAAATAGGGTCGATTACCTAGCCACCCCTACAAAGGTAGAGAACACTTTTACGAGACTTGGTCTAGTTAGCTATTTGAAGGTGATCCTGATTTGAAGTACTACTATTCCTAATTAAGTATGGTCCACTTAGATGTATCTGTAGTTATTGTCTCTAATGAATGGTTGTTTTCACTTGATTTTGAAATGGTTTTTCTAGATGGTTTTCTATAGACTAGCACATTCCACTCACATACTGTTACAGTTAAGTATGGTCCACTTAGATGTATCTGTAGTTATTGTCTCTAATGAATGGTTGTTTTCACTTGATTTTGAAATGGTTTTTCTAGATGGTTTTCTATAGACTAGCACATTCCACTCATACTCCACATGATGCCTAGGCCATACTACACTTTCAAAGAGCATGATGACCTTGTATATGCAGTGTTTCCCTTCTACAGTGGGGCGTTGGGCACTTCAATGATATTGTGATTTGATGGACACTCCACAACACCCTTAGATACCAAAACACTGAGCTCATCTTGATTAGCATTGAGGATGCTTAATGATGTACCGATGGACCCAGTGTTGATTTCTGGTAGCATCAAATGTGCTCTAAGTCTCAAATTTTGCAGGGAGGCTTAGATACATGTATTTCAAAATACCCAGAAAGTGTTTTGGGAAATTCCACCCGGATGGGGTTTTATTAAAATAATTAATTATTTGTAATGGGGGCCTAAGTCTAAACATAGGGAATTAAAATAATTAAAGCATATTAATAAAACATGGTGTGAATTTTCTAGAAACAGATGGAGATCAAGTCAAGTTAATCTTAGTCGTTGATTAGCGATTTAATCTCGACCGTTGAAGTCTCAATGAGAAGATTATAAGGACTTTATGGGCATTTTGAAAGACACACCAAGAAAATCTAGAGATCGAAATTCTTGAGTGAGCAATACTCAATAGCAGAGAAGATTGATTGAGTTGATTCTTGCGGAGAGGGGCATTGATAATTTTCCAGTTGGAGATTTTTCGTGATCTAGAGAGTGCAAGGCAAAGAGGGCAAAGAGTAGTCCACAAAGGTAGCACAGTGGCACAATAGAGATTCAAAGGGAGTCCATTTCTACTGGGGAACAGTCAGCATCCAGTGCCAGAGCCAGGGTGTGAGATTGGGAGGCCAAAGGGCCAAAATTTCCAACTAGCAGAGAGATCAAAGGAGGTGCAACGCAGTCCCAACAACAGTGACACAATTATTGCATAGGTGTGATGCAGCACTGTGCAAAGGCTCATCTCCAGCGCAGATCAGTGCCGAATCTTCCAGTGACGAGGTGAGATCATCTCACCAGTTATTTGTTCAGTTAGATCTCTATATAGGATTTCCAGTCAGAGGATCCGAAGAATTGTACTCATAAATTATTGCTTAATAATATCAAACCCTAAGTTGTTGCACCAGTTTTCCCGCATTGGGTTTTTTCGGGGACTTAGTCCAAAAATAACGGTGTCGTGTGTGTTATTTATTTTCTTGCTCAGATCTTGTTTCTGTAGTTTATTTAAGTGAGGGTTGAAGTCTGATGTATTCAGTGTCTGTCGTAGTTATCTGCAAATAAATTGTTAAGTAAAAGTTAACAGTTAGGTGAATATTTTCCAATTGCTATAATAGGATTCCAGATCTAGGAATTTTCACATGGTATCAGAGTTTGTATAGCAGCGCAGGAGAGGCAAGAGAGCATATCGGGAGAACTCAACGTTGAAGAAGAGGTGGGAGGTCGAATTGCTGCGTAGGCAGCAGATTGAATCCCCAAGGGATTGCGTAGTCCAGGCTAGGAGGGCTAGATTCGCGAGAAAAATCTCTCTCTGAGTGAGTCGACAGAGAGGTAAGATTTCCAGATTCGTGATTTGGTAGTGACAGAGGGAGCAACGCAACAACAGCTTCAATGCAGAGCAGATCTATGTGCGACGTAATTTTTTCCACAACATTTTGCTAGGCGGAAAAGCGCCAGAAGGAAGAAGAAACATACTGAGGGAATTTTGGCCTCAAGGAATTTCCTGCCCAAGAAATTATGATTTCCTGTGCAGAAGCAGTGTGATCGAGATTTATTTGGCTTGCTCTAGCAAAGAGTGCGTAGAGCCATCTGCGCAGAGGGTTAGAGGCAACAATTAGACATCTGGTTGGGTGAGATGGCAACCACAGGGTTGCATAATCAGGATCGGTTGCAGGGTGCCTCCAACTATGTAATCTGGAAGGCAAGGATCTCCTTCCTTCTAGATGAGCATGAGCTCAAGGCCTTCATCGACAGTGTGGTAGTTGAACCTGTAGATGCAGATCCGTTGAAAACCTTCAAGAAGAACATGGAAAAATCCAAAAACGATTAATATTGACAGGTGAGGATCACCTAATCTCTTCTTTTGGAAAAAAAGATTGAGAATGTGGGGATGGTGGCCACGCTACACGGTCTTAGAGCGGCAGAAAGGCGATTTCTTGGGAGAAAAGATACGCATTCTAGGATACCAAAAAGGCTTTGTCTGGGCTAGATTCTTTACCAGCTTCAGGAGGTTCGAGATCAGCTGGTAGCGGTATGCTCAGTGCCTCAGGCCACGAAGATGGTCAGACTGGCCCTGAATTCCATTTCCAAAGAATGGCAAGTCTTTGTCCAGAGTATTTTGGGCAGAGAGAAGTTGCCGGACTGGGAAGGAATGTGGGCAGCTCTTCAGCAGGAAAAGGTGGAGAAAGACTTAATCAAGTGGAAGCTTGATGGCAGCAGCAGCAGTGAGACGAAGCCCAAGGAGGAGGATGAGAATGCAAGAGAATGCAACCTTACATCTAAGGGGCAACTGGAGCAGCAAAGGCGAAAAAGGACGTCTCGAAGATCAAATGTTTCAGGTGTGGTGAGATGGGTCACTACGCTACTCAATGTCCTCTCAAGAAGAAGGACAAGGACAACAAACATGATCCGCAGGCTGCAACTACGAGGATCGAGGAGGAAGAGTTCGCAATGATTGCCCACATATCTCTAGGGGAGAATTGGGGTGATCTAGAGCTATAGTTTGAAAGACTGCAATTGAGAAGGATCCTTGAGGAGCCCACCTCTTGGATCAATACCTTGCTATGGGAGCCCAAATCAGAAGTGGAAAGATGGACAAGTGTCAGTTGGTGCAAAGGAGTGTTGGAGTGACAACGCAGTGGCTAGAGAGCACCAAAGTCTGAGCAATGCAGAGCAGAGTTGGCAGTAGTGCAGGAAGGCACAACGCAGAGTCAATAGCAACACATCAACTTCAGAGGGTTAGCACAAAGACTAACAGCAGTAAGATATTCAGTATCGGATGCATTATGCTAAACACTTAGTTCAATGTTTGGATGTGTTTCTGTTGCATAAAGCAACAAAGTTGTAGTGCAGTAGTAGTTGGCAGCAATATGCAGGGTTAGCAACAACATGGATGCAGCAACATAGTAGTTGGTGGGCAGCAGTGTCAGACATCAACAATGCAGAGGGAGATGTTACAGAATCAGTGTAGTGCTTCAGCAGGATGCATTACTAGAGCACATTCCTCGCTGAAAGGGAGTGTTGATTTCTGGTAGCATCGAATGTGCTCTAAGTCTCAAATTTTGCAAGGAGGCTTAGACACATTTATTCCAAAATACCCAGAGAGCGTTTTGAGAAATTCCACCCAGATGGGGTTTTATTAAAATAATTAATTATTTTTAATGGGAGCCGAAGTCTAAACTTAGGGAATTAAAATAATTAAAGCATATTAATAAAGCAGGGTATGAATCTTCTAGAAAAAGATGGAGATCAAGTCAAGTTAATCTTAGCCGTTGATTAGCGATTAATCTCGGTCGTTGAAGTCTCAATGAAAAGATTAGAAGGACTTGATTGGCATTTGGAAAGACACATAGAGAGAGTCTAGAGATCAAAATTCTCAAGTGAGCAATGCTCAGCAGTAGAGAAGATCGATCGAGTTGATTCTTGCAGAGAGGGGCATAGATAATTTTTTAGTTGGAGTTTTTTCCTGATCTGGAGAGTGCAAGGCAGAGAAGGTAGAGAGTAGTTCGGAGAGGTAGTACAAAGCCACACAGAGGCAATGCAGTGGCAGTGCAGAGCTTGAGAGGGAGTTTGTATTTCTGCTGGGGGACAGTCAGGATCCAGTGCTAGAGCTGGGGTGTGAGACCGGGAGGCCATAGGGCGAAGTTTCCAGCTAGCAAAAGAGAACAGAGGAGGTGCAACGCAGTCCCAACAGCAGTGACACAATGACTGGGTAGGTGTGACGCAGTACTGTGCAAAGGGTCATCTTCGGCACTGATTAGTGCCGAATCTTCCAGTGACGGGGTGAGATCATCTCACCAGCTTTTTGTTCAGTTAGATCTCTGTATAGGATTGCTAGTCAGGGCATCCAAAGAATTGTACTAAGAAATTACTACTTAATAATATCAAACCCCCAACTGTTAGACCAGTTTTCCCGCATTGGGTTTTTTCGGGGACTTAATCCAAAAATAATTGTGTCGTGTGTGTTATTTCTTTTCTTGCTCATATCTTATTTCTGCATTTAATTTCTGTAGTTTATTTAAGTGAGGGTTGCAATGTAATGTATTCAGTGTTTGTCGTAGTTAACTGCAAATAAATTGTGAAGTAAAAGTTAATAGTTAGGTGAATATTTTCGAGTTGTTGCAATAGGATTCCAGATCTAGGAATTTTCACACCCAGTATGCCCCAAGGTTGGCCTTGACACTACTTGATGGGCATGCTTGGCTCCAAAGCCTAGATGAGGATGATTTTCCCCCAAGATTATTGAGGAGGGCTTGTTGTACTTGATGAAGCCCAAATGCTGGAGAGAGAGTACTCCACGTTGTCTAGATGGCACATATAGAGATGACGCATAGATGGATTTTGGATACATGGAAATGCTTTGAGGCTTGCTTTGAGGACCCTTCCTCAAATTGAGGTTGATCGTGATGCTTGGAGACTCATCGAACCCTTCCATTGCACCTTTGGAGAATTTTGAGCCCTAAAAGGGCATGACATCATGCTTATTGAGGGGTTATGGCTCACACATGTGGGAAGTCATTGGCATATTTTATTTCTTGAGCTATTGGGTTGGCTTGTAACCCACTTTACTGTTTCTACTCAAAATTAAAGTTGTTGTAGGGGCTTTTAGTTGAATTAATGGAAGTGATAACCTCCTATAAAAATAGGATCACTCCATTCATTTTTCATCATAACACCTGTGGATTTTGGCCTCCTTAAAAGAGCTCGACTTAGCCTCTTATATTCGCTACTTGTGGATATGTTATCTTATATGGCGTTCTGCTACTAGAGACTAGTTTATGTATTGGACACATCTTTTTGGGATTGAAAGAAGACATTTTCTTGGAAAATTTGTGAGTATTTACTACATATCTTTTATGGTTTTACATGTAATGGAATATTTCTAGGGCTTTCTATTTGTTCCTTGTCTGAATGCAAATTTTTATCGTAAAGTCTTGGTAAAATATTGCATGTTTAATGTATTTTCCTTGAAATCCCTAGAAGACCTCATAGGGAGCATTCTTCTAGTTAATTTCTTACCCCTCAAAAAGATAGCAAGGGTTTGAATGTGAAAACTAGGGTTTCCCCCTTCATGCATGAATTTGATATCTCTATGTTTTAAACCCCTAAGACTCCATCACCCGAGTAGGTAAAGGCATTGGGATCCCATTGATCATCAAAATTCATTCAAAACTCTTACCTTTTTCCTCTTTCTTTACTTTTTTGGCCCTTTAAGGCAAGCTGCTAGGGATAGGGCAAGTGTTGAATTCAACTAGGATCACTTTGACTGACCTTGAGCTCTAAAAATCTAGCTTATTTCATGGTGAAAAGCACCTCATTAGGGTTCATGTCATCAATCCTATGCAATTTAGGGCCTTGTGAAACCCTATTTCTATAGAAGGCTTCAAAATAGGGCTTTTTGAAGGTTTAAAATTTCCTATTGTTGATCATATCTTTAAGAAACCTTTTCCTTGTACT
The DNA here is from genome assembly GCA_034641835.2 of Pinus albicaulis. NCBI lineage: Eukaryota > Viridiplantae > Streptophyta > Pinopsida > Pinales > Pinaceae > Pinus > Pinus albicaulis. Next base: position 1,699,713,785 of record CM076578.1, read on the forward strand.
TGTATGTGAAAACTAGGGTTTCCCCTTTCATGCATGAATTTGATCTCTCTATGTTTTAAACCCCTAAGACTCCATCACCTGAGTAGGGAAAGGCATTGGGATCCCATTGATGATCAAAATTCATTCAAAACTCTTACCTTTTTCCTCTTTCTTTACTTTTTTGGCCCTTTAAGGCAAGCTGCTAGGGATAGGGCAAGTGTCGAATTCAACTAGGATCACTTTGACTGACCTTGAGCTCTAAAAATCTAGCTTATTTCATGGTGAAAAGCACCTCATTAGGGTTCATGTCATCAACCCTATGCAATTTAGGGCCTTGTGAAACCCTATTTCTATAGAAGGCTTCAAAATAGGGCTTTTTGAAGGTTTAAAATTTCCTATTGTTGATCATATCTTTAAGAAACCTTTTCCTTGTACTTGTATGTGAAAACTAGGGTTTCCCCTTTCATGCATGAATTTGATCTCTCTATGTTTTAAACCCCTAAGACTCCATCACCTGAGTAGGGAAAGGCATTGGGATCCCATTGATGATCAAAATTCATTCAAAACTCTTACCTTTTTCCTCTTTCTTTACTTTTTTGGCCCTTTAAGGCAAGCTGCTAGGGATAGGGCAAGTGTCGAATTCAACTAGGATCACTTTGACTGACCTTGAGCTCTAAAAATCTAGCTTATTTCATGGTGAAAAGCACCTCATTAGGGTTCATGTCATCAACCCTATGCAATTTAGGGCCTTGTGAAACCCTATTTCTATAGAAGGCTTCAAAATAGGGCTTTTTGAAGGTTTAAAATTTCCTATTGTTGATCATATCTTTAAGAAACATTTTCCTTGTACTTGTATGCCTAGATGCATTCTTATTAAACCATATCTTGAAACACTAGGTCAAAGGTACTCTTTTCAAGTATGTTTCTCCTTAACATAAATAATTGTGTCCTAATCCAAATAAGAAGTACCCTGATTAAGCCATTCACTTACATCACCTTGAACCTATTGACATAGAAGACCTTTTAGGTGATACATACTAGGAAGCCTCTTGTGTGGTGAAATTCCACTAAAGAGCAGGAGGTGGAGTGCTAAGGTGATAGTGGAAACCACCTCTTAGTCAAGTTCTTGCCTTGAGAAGCCTCTAACAAGACTTGCTAAATTTTGAGGCAATGGTAACAGCGTAAGTTACAACTCGTAGGTTTGATGATCCCTGTCCTTCAATGCATAGCACATATGTCTAGGGAAAGCCTCTATATATTGGCCAATGATTGTTTGATCAATATGTTTACATAAGAGAGGAACTTCTTTAAGCAATTTGTCAAACTTTTGAGTGAACTCCTTAACATTCTCATTTTTAATTTTTTTGGTTCCCTAAAACTCAGCCAAGAGTTGCATGCCTTCCTTAACAGCAAGCCATCTCTTATATAATGCTTGATAGAAATGGTCCCAGTTCTTAAGGCTTGCTTCAGGTAAATATAGCTATGAATCCCTCACACTCCCTTCTAAGGACAATGCAAACAACATCATGACAATATCTTCCTCTTCTATTAGTCTTCCACCAACAACCTAATAAAATTTATGCTTGTGCTTCTCAGTGTGATAACATCAATCCCATTTAATTTTGGCAACCAATCCTCATATTTATTAGGCAATTTATGTGGAGCATCAAGAAACCCACTCACATCCAATGGATTGAATGCAGCACTAAGCCATGGCAATGCCACTGTGTTGGTGGTGGAGAAACAATCAAGGTTCCTAATTATGGGGGAAAAGGAAGTTGTAGGGGCGATTGAGGAAATAAATTTCTTATTGTGATTTCTTTTCTTTCATGGATCTATGGCTTTGTCAGACAAACTACTAGGAAAAATGGAAGGGGTTTCTGATTTTGGAGTCTCCAGATGAGAATCTATGTTGCAGTCTTCAAGCTATTCTCACCAAAACTTTATTGAAGATTAGACTTCAAATTATGAAGAGGTTGACTCAACCCCTCGTTGGCAATGGAACCAAAGATGTTGCCACAAAATCTAGTAGGTTCGGTGAAAGGACTTATCGGGCAACAGGCTAGACTTTATGGAAAACCGAGGAAGGGTTGCCACTATCACCTCAACAACCTTCCTCCTTTTGTTTAGTGAGATTTCAACCACAATGGAGGCTTCCCTATGCAATCTACAAGGTATTCTAATAACAAGGCTCAAGGTGACTTATTTTTGGATGTCTAAGAGTGGATAAAGGGCTTGGAAGGCCAAATATGACCAAAGTATTCAAAGCTAGAGTTCACGCTCTCTAAGGTTAGAGAAATAACATATTAAATATTAGGGCATGTAATGGCATATAAAAACCTAAGAAAAACCCTACCAATGATATTCAACAACAAAGGAGCAAGGCTTTCCAATAGAGACTAAGGTTGACTCAAGCAATCAAGTTGTAGAGCTATTAGATGTGTGCAAACAAGAAGAAAATAAGTTGATGTCAACCCTTCTAGGGCATGCAAGGCAGCCTAAAATGCTAGATTTTGCTTTTAAAAGGTTTATATACAGTGGCCTACATTTCAGAGCCATTTTCAAGCAATAAAACAAAACTTTTACACACAAATATGCACCTAAGGTCCTAAACCCTAGAGGTTACCCTAGCTGTCTAAGAGAGAGAAAGTTCAGGGAAATTATTTTTAATTTTGAGGTGGCCAACACACTTCTAGACCAATGCCCTAACCAACAAGGGTTATTGGTGTCTTAATGGAGCAAAATACCTAGGACAAACTATGATGGGGTAAGGGGGGATGCTCTAGGGCATATACTTCTAAAACCATAGTTAATATTCCTGTGAGGGAAGAAATTAATCATAAGGTCTACACATAAAGACTTTCCTTATAGTCTATGAAGAAGAGAATTTTACATGCAATTATGAAGCAACGTTTCACCAATGATAAGCATTTAGATTTGGAACAAGAGAAACACTGCTTTAAACATGGAGGCATGAAAGTATCAATAGTCAACAATAAAACTTACAAAATCTTCCACAATAGCACTTAACCCTCAAATAATGTCTCCAAGAAAAAGTCACATCCATAGAAGATCACATTATGCCCAAGTAGCAAAAGAAAAGCTAGTTCGCTCTCTTGTGGAGAGGCCAAATTACATGTGTGTGATGATAAGACAAGTGAGGGGAGGCTCTCTATATACAAGCTTTCACCTCCTCACTTTACAAATAAAATGACTAGGAAACCCTAAAGACAAGTTCACTTTGAGTGTTTGACAAGAATGAGGTTACAAGCTAACCTCATATCTCAAAAACAAGATAAATATGCATAAAATCCCACACATGTGGGAATAAATGCTCCAAAAGTATGACATCGCCATCCAAGTGAGTTCAATAAGCCATCAAAATGTGAGATAAGGACTAATAAGTGCTCCATACTACAAGAAGTGTTTCAAAGATAATGTGCAAGCCATCAAAAGTCACTCCATGCCAACATGTCATATCCAAGGTGCCCTACATCACCCTTAAAGGAGGAAAAGGGGTGACAAGGTGTTGGAGAATGTAGTAGGGAAGCTACTACTTCAACTTCTCATCAACCTTAATAATTGCTTGTGAACTTTATTTATTTTCTCATGTTTCTTTATTAGACCTTTTCATGCATAAACAACAGAGACAATGGACACAAAAATTAGGCTCCAAGCCAGAGCAAAACCCCTCTAAGGGGGAAACTCAAAAAATATGTTCTCTTCTTATAGAATCTGCTTCAAATGAGAAAACCAAGACCCAAAACTCTATACCAAGTTCTCCTCCAAGCACCAAGTCAGCCCTCCAAGAAGCCCTTCCAATTAGGTCGTTGAACGACCAAGACAACAAGAGTCAATTATGCTTTCACTAGCTTCCAACTTCAACTTCGACCCCCAACTTCTACTTGCAACTTTGACCTGCAATTTGGACCTGCAACTTTCAACCTTCCAGAAGCTACAAAAACCCAAACTTTCGCACGTCTGAGAGAATAATAGCCCAAAAACAATTTTTCCTCCTTGATTTCACCTTGCTTCCTTGACATTCACTCTTGCTTCCTTCTCGTTCCTAGCTTCAGATTGAACTTCTTCTTGAGAGATCGAATTGGTGCTAAATGGGGTCGAATTTGCTTTTATTTATAGGATTTCCATGAGGTCGAATTCCCTTCTTTAGGCCGACTTGTCACTGACAGGGCTGACTTGTACTAGGAAGCTTGTAGAACTTTCTAGACTCAAAATCAATATCTTTTACATCTTACAACTTGCCCAATAGGGTCTTATACAAATGATAAAGACTCTTTTGGCTCAAGAAAAATATTCTTTTGACATGACAAACCCTAGAAGCATGAAGAACATGCTTGATCTAGATGACAATCAAAATGGAGCATGAAACCCATGCTCAAAAATAATATTTTATTTCTTATTTTTCTTGTAACATAAGATATACATAATGATTTGAGTACATAGACAATTATGAATACCAAAAGTAGTTATATTTTCCAACACAAGGCACCAAATAGCTCAAGTGTTGAGGCTCCAAGGTGATGTACAAGCCCTCCCTTCTCAAGGATGCCCATCATTATCTAGGCTCTAGAATGTGATGCCCATCAAACAATGGCAACACAAGCCTGGGGGTATCCTAGGTCCACTAGGTACATCATCAATATCTCCAACACTAAGCATCATAGGCTCAATGTTTTGGCATCTGGGGGACCCTTGGGGTGTCAAGCATCACATGATGTCTTCAAATGGGCCAACGCTATGCTCTGGGTAGACAACACTACACCATTAAAGTCAATTTGTTTCTTTGAACTGGATAGTATAACTGTATGACCTTTGCTATTTAGCTGAGGAGGTGGGGCAATCACCTCAAGGAGCCTTTGCTGCTATGATGTGAACCACATGATAAAACCTCCACAAGTTCAAGTGTAAATCAACAATAATTAGGTAACTAGAACCATAGATGCATCATAGTGAACCATACTTAATGTTAGTGGCACAACCAATACTCTACACAAAGGTCATTTTCAAATATCTAACTAGACCAAGTCCCATATAGGTGTTCCCTCTCTTATTTTTAGAGATGGTTAGATTGATAATCCTATTAGGTGTTTCCAACCCCCAAGGGAAAGTGACATGTCCTAGGTTAACCCATCAATCCATAGGTGCATGTGTATATGGTGGTAATGGAGTGGGCATCACTTAAAGGCAAGGTGCCATAGCCAAGTGACTAGCTAATGGTGGTCCCCCGTCCAACATCCTGAGTGTATATATGTAAGGAGGGAGCAATCGTGGAGGCATGAGTTACCTCTTTCCTCGACCTGCTTTTTCCACCCCTCTAATGTGCCTTTTTCTTCTTTATGATAATACTTTCGTATGGGTGCATAACTTAGGAGCCCAAGTTTGAATTTGAGAGATTTAGAATTTATTACCCCCTAATAATGAGGCAGTATATCGTTCATTGAAAGTTGGGACAATACAAGGACTCCTTTTTAAGTATGGAGAATTAAGTGCTCTAAGAACCGAGTGATGGCTAATGAGGGGGGTAGAGCTCATGCTAGGCTTTTGCCTGCGTGCTAATTTATGTCCTAGCCATCTTTTGCATTTTATCCTTCTCTTTCATTGTGGCTTTCTTTGCTTTCATCTTTCTTTTAGTTGCATCCACCTCCAGGACAATGTTTTCTGGCCTAGACTCAAGGATGAGGATGAGAAGGTGTCGATTCCTATGACCAATAACCAACAACGGAAAAAATGCATATGGGATAGAAGGAATAATGGGTGGTGGTAAGTATGGAACATCATGGACATGCTACTTCCATCAAAGCCTCCATAGTAGTGTTCTTCCTATAACCATAAGGCCTTAGAGGAGGGCCAGGATCAAAGACTAACCTCCTAGGTGAAGTGAGGGAAGAAAAATACAATCAAGATCAGTCATTAATCTGAATCACCCCTTGATTCATATTAGTATTCCTAAAAAATATTAAGTAAAAGCACATGATTACAAAATGGTTAAAGTACCTACTGATAGATTACCCACCTCCGTTCAAGAAGGAATGTTAGATGGGAGAAAGAAATCTAACTGGAACAATATGTGGAGGCTCCATGGCATCATCTCAAGTGTTAATCAATAGGGTTGTTGGTCGATTGAGTGTCTAGGGAGGAGAAAATTTTCTCCTATGGGTTACCCACATTTTGGTAGGTAACAAGTCCCATTAATGAACACAAAAACACTATTAATAAAGGATAGATGAGCTCATTTGAAGTGTATCCAAGCAAGAAGATCATGTAAAAGTGCACAAAAGAGACTTGAGGCACGCAAGAGGAGTTGAGGATTCTTTGGGTTTAGAGGTGCGCAAGAGGAGTCTAAGGAGTTTTTTTTGGGAGAGTTAAGGTGTGCTACAATGAACTAAGGTCTACGATGTTGTGAAGTGCATTATTTTGAGGTTGTGATGCTATGAAGTGCACTAATCTAGGATTATATTCTAGGGAATGATACTATGAGGTTCGCTAGGGCATGAGGGCTAAATTTGACTAGGGTTTGAAGCTATGTCTGGGGTATGAAGCAAGAAGAGGCACTAAAGCATGAAAATTAAGGGTATGATGATGCTATGAAATGCATGAAGTATGAAGCATGCAAGTGAAGTTAGAAGTACCTTGTGTATGAAGCCCTTAGGTTGGTTCCTATACAGGCCTTGCTAGGTTGGTGATTAGCCAAGGAGATTGGTGTGTCTAGTACATTGGTGCCTACACAATATCTTGTTGAGTTGGTTCTCGACTAAGGAGATTGGTGTCTCCAGTGAGTTGGTGCTCGACTAAGGACATTGGCATCTCCAACAGGTTGGTGCCTACAAGATTTTGTAACAATAGGTTGGTTCCTACAAACATTTATAAAGATGAAAGCTAATTTTCGAACGCATAGAAATATGTGTTAACAATGAGTCATGGTCCTTAACAAAATTTTGAGGTTTCTTATGAATCTATTGATGATTTGGAAAATGAAGGGTTTGTAGGACAAACATTGGATTTGGTCAATCCTTCATTTGATGAATAACATGAGAGCCATGACGTTGAAAACATTGATGAACTTTTCCATATTGAAAAACATAAATGGGATATAAGTTGCTTTTATTTTGATGGAAATCCTATTTATGATATAAATGATGATAGTGCTAGGGTAAAAATTGTGAATTTTTCATCTTATAGGCAACCTAACATGGTGAAAGAGTGTGAACTTATTTTGTGACGCATAAAAATCCATAATTTCTCACCAATAAAACTAATTTGGTAGTGCATAAAGATGATTTTCATGGTCAAAGAAGCTTAAATCTTTTCCAAACATGGATATTCTCAACTCATGCCCTTTTGTTTCATAAAAACACATTTAGAAATGGTGTTTTTGATGCTGCAATACTTTTTGGAAAGTAACATTGTCAATCTTGGGTTCATTGTTAGGATTTTCTGCCTCCTATGCAAGGGAAACAAGCCATAGATCTTGGATGCAAGCATTTTCTTAGATCTAATTGGTATTCTCATGCTTCATCTTTATCTTGGATTTAGGGAAGCAAATAAATGAAATAATTTTCTTGTAGATTTCTCTCGGAGACACCTTCAAAATCCCTCATTTGACGGTTTGATAAATGTTGTTAATAGGATAGCTTGTGCTTATGTCAAAGAAAATGACTTTTAAGTATTGAGGGGTTTTCACAGTGCATTATATTATATATCATTTTTGTGATTCAACTGCATTAAGTAAGTCATTCATCTATGACCATTTCCATGGGAGGTAGTCGTAACTGACTAATTTCTCGTGATTTTTTAATAGTCCACTTAGCACTCATTGCATCGGGTGATGCTCACAGGAGTGAAGAAGTGGGATTGAAACTAGTGAAATGAATCATGCCAATCATCATCTCCGGGGCTTGCACCGAGTAACCATGACTTCCCGAGAGGTCACCCATCCCAGATAGCCTCTAGCTCAAACGCGCTTAACCATGGAGTTTATCAACCACATCAACCAATGGATAGAAGAAGTTTGTAGCAATATATGCCATCCTTGTAATGATTTTGGTTTACTTATTCATAACCAAGACCCTATTTCAAAATCTTGCTAGCTTCTCATAGAGATTCCAACCTCGGTTCCCTTAATGATGGTCATGTCCTTGTTTTGGCTTGTAGCCAAAGTTCAAACACAAAGGAAACATTCATGGTTTTGATGAGGTCTGGTTGTATGACTAATGCCGTACCTAACTCTGGTACTTCTCATTTTAGAGTACAAGTAGGAGAAATAAGCTCTTGAAACATTAACGCAAGAAGCCATAAACAGAATCATAGCACAACAACTAAAGTAAACAAGCTAAACCAAGAATCCATAGGTTTGTGTTTGGAAAAACATGTACCATATATAAGTGCGTCTACATCTGAGATTTAAGTGATAGGAGCTAATAAACCATGGTTAAGGCATTGAAAGAACTAAGGGCAACTTACCATAGTTGAGGCGTTTGATAGAACCAAAGACCAATGTGAGGTGAAAACATCATATATGTCTAAAAGAGAACTGTCGGAACAAACTTGAATTTGGATGAGATTTGCAAGAAAGCTCATGTAACCTGAACACCACACAACTAAGAAGGTGGCTACGAAAATAGTTACCCTTGTGGGGCAATAAGAAGCCTACAAAATTTTCAAATGTGGGAACTTGATTTCCAGACGAGACACAAAATGAAGTTATAAAATTCGAATATGCATGATGTAAGATATTAAATAAAATGTTTATAAATTCCTTATCATGAATATTTGTGCTAATTGTTGATAATTCATTTTTCAATTCTTGCAACTTCTGAACATGATCAGCAAATTTGATTAATTTGTTTCTCAACAATAAAATTCCAAATTCACTTAACGTTCCATATAAATTCTTCAACTTCTTTAAAATGTCAATAGTATTAGTAATGCAGTCGATCATCCTCCAAAGAAAAGGTAAGAAGTACTGCATTTTTATTTTTCAGCTTGTAAATAAAATAAAGAATACAACCCTGAAAATTTCCAAATTCCTCTAAAGATGTGTACCTTCTGTTTGGTCTAAATGAGTAACATGTGGGGATGCCCGAATTGCTATTAGGGTCAATTTCCTACAGCTGCGGAAATGTGTTGAATCAGCCACCGTATTCAACGAAGACGCCATAATCTTTAAAGAACGATTGTAGGGGTTTGCCAGCCACAAATTAGTTGTCGTACTCCTTAATTAACTTATTGTATGCCTTTTAAAATTTAAATGCCGTACAATTTTATCAATTGAGCCACCTTCTCTACCCACTAGCGAATCCTTTTTTAAATAATTGTCACTCTTTGTTTAACACATACGCCAAAGTCTTCTTAACAATCTAGGGTCGCAGCCGCATGGTTGTTTATTTTTTATCCGCCACGACAATTTTTTTAAACATAGCTGCCATAGTATAATTTGGGGTGGCGGGGTTCTCTACTTTTTTAACCCGCAACACCAAATTGAACGAGCCGCCGTATCGAAATGACTTTTCAACCACCATAAGGAATTTTAAATCGAGTTGTTTTCAGTTTTTATGGTGTTTTTTTCCCGTTTAATTTTTTTTTGAACCTGGAGGAATTCATTGAAATTATAAGTTTGATGGGTAATCCTGCACAATCGAAGTGCTCAGAGGTTTTTCAGGGTGCTGAATCCATATATACAGTCAAAAAACCAGTTTAAATAACACAAATCAAGATTTCACCTTAAAATTTTCCACCGGACTTCAACACCTGAATTTCCAAAAAGTCGCACTAAAGACAACTCCATTTTAAATTCACCCTTGAATAAAGTGCTTCTTCTCGTAGTCGACTCTACCCTTTCAACTTCGGTGTAAAACAAGGTGGCGGAAAAGACCTAAAAAAGCTTGAGAAGAACAAGTGTGTACATTTTGCACGTCTAAGGCAATGGAATCAGAAAAACATTTCATTTTGGAATGTGATGCGTTCAAAGACATCATAGAAAGTTATGGGAATATGTTAGCATGACTTTCTTGGCATTGTCTTTTCAGCGATGGGATTGTTGGAAGGTTGGGCCAGCTCATCATCAATTTGAATACAAAAAGGACTCAAATGCAAAAGGCGAAAAAAGAGGGAACTCATAGTCCCATAGACTATTTTTTTTTGTCTCGTGGACATTAAAATTTAATTTAATTTCATTTCAATCTCTTTCTCCAATGATGTGCCAAACATAGATTGTATCTCTATTTTAAGTTGAGACACTGAATGAAAGTAATATTATATTAATGCACTTGCAAGTATGCAAAGCAAAAATTGCAATGTCATTGTTTTGTTAAATATTTTGATGGGTTAAAATTACATAAAAATAAAAGAAAAAGAATAAGAAATAAAATTAAAATAATTGTAATTATAATTATTAATAAAACATTTTAACTTTTTTTTTTTAACATAATCGGTTGCTATTTGTATTTCAAAAAAAGAGGAGTGGAGACTCCGAGCTTACATGCGACACTGCTTGTAGAGCAGTGGAGGAAATAACTACAACTATATGCTATATTTCCTGTGTTTCTAGTAATAAAAAAGCGCTGGAATACAGATAAAGCATATATCTGTAAGCAAATTTGAAAGACATGCTTAGAAATGGGGAGTAGATTTAATCGATATTGATATGGCTGATATGGCAGGCTATAGAGTCCTCAGGATTGTCTTCATTGCTAGCATTCCTGAAGTTGTTAGAACTAGAGCTTGGGGCAGTTCGCTTCTCTATCATGTATTTTAGTATTTGCACCAATTCTTCAACATGAGAAAATTGATTTGAGATATTGTCAAACTGACTTTGAAGAGAGGAAATCCTTGCAAGAAAGACTTTAATGTCTGCTTCATGTTTATCATCCAAAATTTTTACCTCATTTTTTAGCTTTGCATCAAGAATCTTTTGATGTGCTCTGATTTGTTCAAGCTCAGCTTGAAGATCGGCACAATGGAGACACTCTTCGTTGCGCGCCATGCTGCCAGAGATGACTGTTGAATGGAGATACCAAGCTTTGTAACAAGCTCTGCTAAAGGGTCGGATCCTCAAGGTGCTTGTACAAAACTGCACGTAGTCACTGATAAATATACAGTCAGACTCTGCAGGGAGAGTCTGGAGAGGCAAAACAGCGCAATAATAGCGCAAAATATTTAATAAGAAAACAACGAAAGAAACTACAGCAAGGTAAAATGGGCGAGGGTTGTGAGGAGATGAAGCAGAGGGCGCAGAGCACATGGACAGAGGCCCGAAGGAGCAAGAGCCCAACGAAAAATTGAATGAAGGAGGGGTCTGCGGAGGGAGAAAGGCGAAGCTCGAGGAGGAAAGAGGGGAATGACAGAAGGAGCGGGAGGCGATGGGATAAATAGGAGAGGGCGGGAGAAAGAATGTAGCTAGGGGGGAGTACCAAGGAGAAAAGTTCACTGGAATTGTAGATGGGAAAGTACAAAAATTTCAGAAAATTTCTGAAGGGCCAGATATGAAAATAAAAAAGAATCTAGGAGCAGTCATGGTAAAAATCATGGCAAAGGGATAAGATTTATAGAATCATTGCAAAGCAATTGCCCCGGGATACGAGCGTAGGCTCTGTTGGCCCGAAGATCAGCATCTTTGTTGTGAGAACGGAGAATATGGAAGAATGAAACATCCTTCATATCCTTCAAGAGATTACAACATCTACTGATGGTTTGCTGAAGGGCAATGTTGGCAGTCGGCCAGTCATGGATCATGAGATTGATAATAATGGAAGAATCTCCGAAAATCATTGCATTTGTGATTTTAAGCTTTTTCAACTGAAGCAGGCCTTGAAGGAGGGCTAAGGCCTCTGCTCTGTTATTATATAGAATGCCAAGACCCCATTCGAAAGTCGTGAGAGTGATGCCATTTCCACTCCTGATGATGCCCCCCACCCCTGCATTGCCCGAATTGGATTTTGAAGCCCCGTCAAAGAAGAGAGAGGGTCTGGCATTGATCTTTATCCAATTGGCGAAGTCCTCCTCTTTGAGTCTGATCTTCCAACTTGCTTCTATTCTATAGGAATGTTTAGTAGGGGGGTTTCTGCTGCTGTTTCGAGCCAGTAGATCACCCAAGAAGGTCCTTTCCTCCGCACAAAGTTCACTGTGGTCGATACTATTGCTCTTGGAAGAGATAGTTTCGAGGGTGAGGCTCCAAGTTTTGCTGCACACTTTCCTGAAGGATGGCTCTTTGTTCCTGAAGATCTTTCTATTCCTAGAAAGCCAAATATTCCATAATGCCACATAAGGGAGAGTGTCCCAAACTCTTTTCGAAATTTTGTTCTTCTTTTTCCCCCATGGGAAGCCATTTTTCCAAGAGTGAAGAACATCAGCAATAGAGTGATGCGTCCACCAAGGTCGAAAAAATGGGGTAAGCTCAGTCCAACAACGAGAGGCAAAAGGCATTCGATAAAGAGATGTAGGACCGTCTCTTCAACATTTTGGCAATTTGGGCACATTGATGGTCCTATTACACCTCTTTTGTTAAGATTGTCAGGGGTTAAAATTTTATCTTTCAAGAGGAGCCATACGAAAAACTTGATCTTAGGTATAGCTTTCGATTTCCAAACAAGCTTCCGTGAAGGCCAGATAGGCGTTGGATATTGGTCATTACAAAGGTGCTGATAGGCTGCTTTTATGGTGAATGCTGCTCCGGAGGGATCCCATCGAAATCCGTCGATGCTATCTTTTTTAATAGGGGCAGAGCCATGGAGGTGGATTTGAAAATTGCTAAGATCATCTTCGAGGTGAGCAGGAACTTTAGGGAAGTGCCATCTAATCCAGTTTTGGGTTTGATTATCCCATTTGGAGAACTGACTCAGAAATTGTAAGCCCATACTGCTGAAGAAAAGGAGAATGCTCTGTGTACCAGGCCTGTCGATGATGGGTGTTTGCCCCATGATGCGATTAGTTCCAGCGTTGATGGTGTTGCCTCCCATGGGAACTTTGGAGAGGTTTTGAGCTAGGAAGGGAATGGCTTTTTTGCGAAGAGCCCAGATTTTAGAGCAAGGCCTGTTAGGAATATCATGTTCGAAAAGCTGTTGCCAAGTAGAATTAAGATACTTAACTTCCAGAACTTCTTTCCACCAAGCCTAATTCCCATTGATAAGCCTCCAGACAATCTTTCCTCCAAAGGTTTTGTTCAGGAGTTTGGGAGAGTGAATCCCAATGCCTCCATGCTCCTGATCTTGTATTACTTGTCTCCATTTGACGAAGTTATATTTTCTTTTTTCATTCTTTCCCCCTTGCCATAGGAAATGTCCGATGATAGCTTCAATTTTGAGATGGATGATGGCAGGAGCTTCAAGGAGGGTGAATTGATATAGTGGAAGGGATGATAGTCCAGATTTGAGAAGCACAAGGTAACCTGCAGGGTTGAGCCATGATGAGCCCCATTGCTAGACTTTCCTCTTCATTTTGTCGATAGTAAAATTCCAAACTTCAGACTTCAAAGGACTGATACTTACAGGCATGCCTAAATAGATGAAGTGATCCCATTTTAATTTGCAAGGAACACCAAAGATATTAGCAATGTTATGTAAGGTTTGATTAGAGGCATTCCAACCATAAATGCAACTCTTGCGGTGATTGATCAGCCCTCCATAATAGAGCATGAATTTGTCCAAGACATTTTTAAATCGCTGAGCAATGATATTGGAAGCGCCTCCCATCAGCAAGGTATCATTTGCAAATTGAGAATGATTCATATTTTTAACTCCGTTGCCAAATTTGATGCCAGTGATGAGGCCCACCCGTCTCATATGATCCAAAGCTTTGCTGAAGGATTCGGCCATGAGGATGAAAAGGTAGGGACAGAGAGGACAACCCTTCCTTAAAACTCTAGTGGATTGAAAGAAAGGAGCAGGTCTGCCATTACTAAGAGGAGATATCCAGGGGCCTGAGATGCAGGAGTTGATAAGGTCAAGAAAATTTTGGTCAAAACCCATTTTTTGGAGCACAACTAATAGGAAGGAGTGCCTGACCCTATCAAAGGCATTGGCAAGGTCTAGCTTTAGGATAAAGCCTTTTTCTTTACGAGAGAAACTGGAATGAATGGCTTCCTGAACAAGGAGGATGGAGTCGGAAATTTGTCTTTGAGATATGAAGCCTCCTTGGTTTTCCGAGATGAGGTTATGAAGATGAGGTTTGAGGCAGGTGGACAGAGTTTTAGTGATGAGCTTATAGGAGGAGTTGCAGAGGGAGATGGGTCTAAATCTAGAGAAGGAGGAAGGGAGGTTTTCTTTGGGGATAAGAGCAAGGAATGTAGACTTAGTGTACCCCCCAAATTTCTTCTTGCACTAGATCCAGTGTATCATGTACAAAAGATCTTTTTTAATAAGGTCCCAATAAGTTCTATAAAAGGTGATAGAAAACCCATCAGGGCCAGGAGCCTTATCCGGGTGAAGAGTCCAGATTGCATTCTTGACCTCTTCTTCATCTATTTCTCTGTTGAGATCACTGTTTATCTCTGCAGTGATTAAGGATGGAAGGTGTTGCAGCAGATCCAAGTAATCTTCAGGCGTGCTTGTCTCAGTGAGGAGCTCTTTAAAATGCGTTGTAGCCGCACTTTTAATCGCTTCTTGATTTGTATGAAGCTGGCCAGCTTCGTCAATGATGGATACAATGTTGTTTTTGACTCTGTAGGCAGTGGTTTGATTATGAAAAAAGGCTGTGTTTTTATCACTAGCTTGAAGCCATAAGTTCCTTGATCTAATGCGCCATTTCTCTTCTTCATTTCTATTGGCTCGATAGAGCTGCCAATATAGATTTTTTTCCCGGTTATGAAGATCTTGACTGAGTCCTTGACTTTCAATGTTGCAGTGTACTTCATTCAAGTGGATTTTGATTTCAGTCTTGATTTGATCAAGCTCTTTATAATGAGTTTTGGCCCAATCCTTTAGGGCTATCTTTGTTTTATTTAATTTGGTCTCCCATATATAGTTCGGTGAACCTTCAACATGCTGAGCCCATATGTTTCGCACCAGCTGATTTGCATCTTGATTATCATTCCAAAGGGGGCTGCATTTAAATGGAATGGGCCCAAGAGAACAGTGTTCTCCAAGGGTGAGTTTAATGGGATAATGGTCTGGGGCTGGAAAAGTGAGCACATTTGCTGAAGCTGTAGTATAATGAGAGAGAAGAGTGACTGTGACCAGGATTTGATCCAGCCTTTCCATGATGTTGTCTCTGCCTATTCTTCTACTGCTCCAAGTGTATCTGCGATTCTTTGGAGCTATGTCCACCAATTCATGATCTTGCATTATGTCTTCAAGCTGATTCCTGAAAGGATCTTGGCTAAAGCAGCCTCCCCTTTTCTCATTTGCATGGAGAATAAGGTTGAAGTCTCCCCCCATTATGATGTTGTTGTTGTCCTCATTGCTCATGTTTTCCTTTATGGAGTTCCAGCAGAGTTATTTGTCCTTGTAATGGTTGGGTCCATAGACATTGAAAACTATGATCTCTTTCTGATCCATGCAGTTTTCTAATGTCACTTTGAGCCAATTCTAGGTTACCATGATGTCTTTTTGTTTCCATATGTTGCGATTCCAAAGAGTAGCTAACCCACCAGAGGCTCCCCTTGATTCAGATAGGGAGCCATCGTAGTGCTTTGCTTTATTTATTATTGCCTTCATTTCTAGTTCTCCTTGCTTTGTTTCCTAAAGGAGGATAATTTTGGGGTTTTCTTGGTTTGTCAGATCTCTGAGGGCTGCTATTTTGGAGGGGTGCCCTAGTCCCCTATTGTTCCACGAAAGAACTTTCATCATTGCAAAAAGGTTGTTCGGAGAGTTGCTTTCCCTCCTTGTTCCTTTTGTCCTGCATCTTTGTTGTTTTGTCCCAATATGTAGTTTTCTATGGGGTTCTGTGTTCCCAATGCTATATCCTTTTGTGCATTCTCATCACGGTGCTTCTTTGTAGTTTTTCTTCCAGGGCCCTGCTTTTTTTGAGTTTCTACATTTGCCCCTTGTTCCTTTAAAGAATTCCTGGTGATTCGGATAGAAGAGGGTTCTTGGGAGGAGGAGGGAGGATCTTGAATGGAGGGGGAGGTCTGCGGGGAGACATGTTGAGGGAGAGGAGTGGTAAGGGGGGGATCTTCGTCGGGAAGGGAGATCGACGAGAAAGGATTGGACTGCTCTAACGAGTTGGGGGGAGCAAAAGATGCAGAGGGATTGCATGGATCCGGGATTGAGGGTGAAGAAGAGGGCAAGGGATTAGACTTAGGGGGAGGGACAGTCGGGGAGACATTCTTAGGGTTCGGGTTGGTTTTCTTTCTTTTAACAGTTTCCCATTGCTGTTCCATCTCTGGGGTTTCAATATTAATAACTTTTGAACAACGATTAGCAAAGTGACCATATTCGTGACATACCTTACATTTGAATGCTCATAATCAATCTGTTGGATGTGCGTCCATTCGTCAACTTTTAGTTTGATGGCCTCCAGGAGACCTTTGCCCAAATCCACTTTGACACAGATCTTGGTGCAGGCTTGCATGTTGTCCTTTGGCTCACTTCGATCAATGAATTTTCCTATTACATTTCCGATAGCTTTTACTGAATCATCCCCCCAACAATGAAGGAGGAGGTGAGGAAGATGCACCCAAACAGGAACTACATTCGGTACATCAAGTTCAAGATTGAAATCTGACGTCCATTTGTTGAGGTACAAGCCCCTGGTGTCCATGAAATAGGGTCCGTTTCTGAAGATAAGATCTTTATCTTCTTTAGATTTGAAGTGGAAGGTAAAGTATCCCCTTACACAAAATCGAATGGAGATTTTACCATTGATCTTGTCTGACCAGTTGCATTCAACCCAATGATGGACTGTCTTCAGAGATGGCCACAGTCCTGTAAATTGACCTATTAATCCCTTCTCTGCCAAAGAGAGGGCAGCCATATGAGGGAGAGAGGGAGGAAGAACAACCTCCTGTAAGCCTTCAAGTTTTTTTACGAATTTAGATATCGCTAGTCTAGGTCGTGAAGGAGCTAAGGAGCTGATACGATTTGAGAAAGCTCAAGCCTGGATCGAAGAGGCGGCCATCTCCAGGGAGGACTTCGGAGTGGCCATGCTAGAGCCGGGTTGCGATCAGCAGAGGCGGGAGCAGAAGGGTTAAAGGGCCGAGGGGCCAAGGAAGATGCAACAGCGCGGATTCCTTTCCTCAGCAGCGCTCGAAGATGGATACCAATAAATCATTTTAACTTATTAATATATATAAAATATAAAATAAAATAAAATAATTATAATTATTAATAAAATATTTTTATTCACTCGGCTTATTTAAAAATAGAAATTAAAAAATAAAATTAATAATTAAACTAATTAAATTTATCTTAACTCTACTTATCAAGTTTTGATAGGGATCAAAATTCTTCTTACTTTAAAAAATGTTTGCAACTCAAGAGAGATGGATTAGGTTGGTGTTATTCCATTTAGGAACTGTTGGCCTAGTTTACTTAACTTTGTAAATATATTAGCATAGATATCATTTATAATGTAACTTGTCTAATTCATAATCTAGTGATTTTTTTTTTAAATATGAAACTGAGAGTATTTGAATCGTTTTTTTAATGGTGGAAATAGATTCAAGAACCCTACAACACCTAGAATTAAAATTAAAATTAAAATTTTGAAACTTGCCTAGTTGTAACCTGAGTCTCCAAAAATTCCAGCTAGATTTTATCCAGCTAGATTTTTTTTTTTCGACAAAATCATCACCTATTTAGACCACACTTTTTATAATATATAATTTCCATTTTTATTTATTTTTTAACTTAACATTAATTATTCTCTCGTCAAACAAAATAATCATTATAATATTTAACAAAACATAAAACTGGTTATGATTATTCCAATAAAAATTACAATATTTAACAAAACATAAAACTTGTTATGATTATTGCTGGTATACCTTTCCGTGTTACAGTGATTTTTACCATGGACTTCTACTATTTGTCCTTGAGCCAATGATTTTCTAGCCATGGGTAGATTTTGTTGGAGATTTTATATATTTAGTACCTCAGTTTTCGTTATTTTGCAGTTTCAAGGAGGCATTTATCTATGTTTCTGTATGAGCATATGGTAGTGGCCATTTCTAGTTTTTTTGCAGTTTCAAGAAAGCCTTCATCTATGCTTCTATATGAGCCAATGTTATTGGAACCAAATCGAGTCTGCAAAACTGGTTAGCCTGACCGGTTTGGAGGCAAAACCAGTCCGAACCGGCCCTCCAAAACCGGAATTGGCCGGTTCGGTACCAAACCGACTGGTTCCACAGAACCGACCAACTCAGGACCGGTTTTGTTTAGTTTGTCCCTTCACAAGTCAGCGTAATTTTATTTTTTATTTTTGGATTTTTTCAATTGGTTGGCCTACATCTAATTCTTCCCTAGGCCAACCTAATATTCAAGCCTATGGTCCTATTATTGCTATGCATTTCAATGTAATGTTAAAACTTTAAGTAAAATGATGGAAATGAAAGATTAAGGAGAATTCTGTTTTTACTTTAAGAATTTGATTCTTTTTAATCTTTCATTTCCATCCTTTTACTTAAATTTTTCACATTACCATGAAATGATGTTTGAGAGTGGTTCCAACCTCATTGGATTTCATACGGAGAAATTAGAATTTTAGATTTCACTCAGAATCTAGTAGACTTAATAATTTTTTAGGATATCAGGATTGCAGGGATTGCAACATTTCCATTGGATTTTATCATGTACGAGGATAAGGAACTAGTATTTAATAAAGAGAACCAATCCCTCTATGTACTTTGATGTTAGTGGCAATGGTTGTCGAACTCCTCTATCATGAATCTACTAAAAATGTACCCATCACTAAAACACAATCTTGACGTGACATGTTATGCTTTTTCTATCACGATGATGATTCTGATGATGACATTGACAATAAGCACTTGTAGGTTGTAGCTGTAGTATTGTAGACTGTACTACCATACTATCATGTTATTTTGGAATATAAAGGTCTTTTAGACCCTACCGCTTGATGTTTTTTGGTTCAGTGATGTTTTGCACCAAGTGTTATTTTGGTTATATGCACTATTACTTGCTATATAAATGAGAACTGTTGCATATTTGTTTATAAATGGTTTGGATTCATATGGATGCACATGAATATATATGTTTTTCTTTAAAATATGAATATTTTATGTGTTTTTGGTAAACCGATTTTTTCCAGTTTTTTACCGATTCCAGCTGGTTTCCAGTCCACAGAATTTTTCGATTCGATTACCAGTTCAGTTCTAACTTCTGATAACATTGGTATGAACATATGATAGTGGCCACTTCTGCCACCCATTTTTTTTAAATGTTAATGGTTGATTATACATGTTGTTACATCAATAGAAATATAAGAAGCGTTAAAAAAAAGGCTTCCTATTTTTTATAGAAGTTTATGCATGCTAGAATATAATTTATTTGGTATGGATAAATCAGACATAAACTTTTGATACAATTGGACATGATCGCAAATTGTTTGGTCTACTGTGAAATTATGGAATCTTCAATCAATAGCCCTTGACCAAGTTTTCTGTCTGGGAGTTGAAGAAATGTCTTTAGATACCTTATTTAATGGCAAACTGTAAATCCTGTACATGAGTGTTCAGTAGTGTGCCTGTGTTGCATCATAGTTGGAATTTAGTTGGAATTTGGTGAATAAAATAGTTTACCCCAATTATGGTCTGGATCGATGTGTCAATGGCCATTCACCAAGTGGATATATCATCCAGGAAGAGTAGATACTGCATTGGTTTCCTTGAAATCAAGTTAGACTATTGGAGATGAATCTTCCTGAATTGGAACCACCATACTGTACACAGTTAATTAGAGTTTATGCACATATTTTTTCTCACTCTAATAACTGAAATAATTACTGCAGATACACTGCCCAAAACTTGATGAAATATGGAGCCCCAAGAGATACTGAACACCCTGAACTGCGACAGCCTAAAGCACAAGAAGTCTTGCAGAATGTAATAGATGGATTTGAGTCAGGCAGAAAAGTAACAATTCTGACAACAGGTCCTCTTACGAACATCGCAACATTCTTGTTATCTAATACAAACTCAAGCTCAAAGATTGAGGTAAGTGTGATCCTCTATACTGCAATTTCAAAGCAATAGTGGTTGCACCCACAACCATCTGAACATGTTCCAAAAATGAAGAGGGATATCCATTCTCCCTTCTTGAACTGCATTCCTCCTCTCATGTTTACCATAGATTTTCTTCCTCATATCTTGATATCCATGATTATCTCCATATATTAAAATGAGATGCAGATACTATTCGACTAAGACTGGTATCTGAACTCCAAAAGTAAACCTGGCATACATTACAAAGTTTTCCAGGAGTTTACTGCAGTTCAAAAAGAATGAAATGATTACCACCACAGATGTTATCAGAAGACTATGTTAATCCAGTAGTTTATAAGGCAGAGAATTGCTTCATTATATTATCATTTGAGAACAGCCATCAGGCTTCTGCACAACTTGGCATTTTTTTGTATCTTGCTTTTAGATAAGATAACTATGTTAATGATTGATGAATGACCAAAAGGTAGATCAATGGGTTAGTAAAATCAAGAAAAAAAGAAAAAATTGACTGTAGAAATATCCCCAACTGTGTCTAGTTCTGTCAGATGTCTATGCACAAGGGCCAAGTGCTGCTGTAATTCCCTTCCAACACCGAGGACTGTTGCTTCCAGCTAACAGTTGAAGTGGTTGCAAGCACAATTGAAGGGCCTTCCTGAGCATATTACAGGCTACAATCAATGAATTTAGACATGTACGAGTGCGCACTTCAATTTATGCAAATTTATGGACAGCACTCTGTATGATCCTGTGTCTGGTTTAATTCATGAGGAGTTTACACATCAGGGTAAGGAGATATGCCAGCATACTTGCACATATTAGGAGCTTGAAGGGAGGAAGAGACTGAGTGATATAGTGCCCAGAATGATAAGTCAGCGCTTAATCTCAGAGGAAACCCACCAGCGAACTGTACAAAAGACCAGCTAAGACACTGTTAGACCAGTGCTTGAGTTAGTAATGAAAAGGAATTTAAGAAGAATGTTATATCAGTGTTGCGATTTGTAGCTTGGGAGGTACTCCAAGCCTTGAGGATCAAGGGTTTGGAGGAAGGAACTCCACAAGTGGCCTTGTGGGCTTAAAACTCAAGCCTAGGGTTTTGCACCCAAAGTTGTTGGGCCAAAACTGTGACGAGATTTTGATATGTGATGGATGGAAATGATAGAGGACTCCGAGAGCAACCGGACACATCGAAAATCATTGAAATCCGAGTTGTCAATCTTGATATATTAATTTTTGAATTTAATGGTGGGTTTGGTCAAGGTCCGCCTAATGTTAGGAAGCCTAATGACAGGTTGTACAAGCCCTAAAGATATTCGTTGAAGCCCTCTCTTGAGTGTATAACTAGAGGTGATGGTGGAGTCATTTTGAGAGATAAAAAATGAGCATCTAATATCATACTACATAGACACCTCTGAAATAGGGAAGCGGATCTGAGGCTAGGGCAAGGAGGTATCCAGCATGAGTTTGGGGAGAAGGTTGTCTCCTTCTAAGGTGCGGATGTCTTGCAGAGAGAGGCCGCAGATGTTTGGGCTTGGAGCAGCCAGCAAGGAGGTGTTTTAGGGCTGATTCAAGACAGCTTAGGGCAGCGGACTTCTGGCCAGATCAGGATGCAGGAGCGGAAGTGAGTTTTGGTGTGCTTCTGTGCTTGTTTTGTGAGTTGTTATCTCTGTTCAGTGGGCTGCAGGGTAGTGCTGCTACAGCAACATAGTTGGGGACTGTTGTGAGGGCCAAGAGGCCTAGTGAGGGCTCTCTCACCCAGCCACATTCTCTAAGAAGCCAGCGCAGTAGATCAGGGATACAATGTAGGTAAAATAAGGGTATTTCCTTGTGTTTTTGGCAGGTCTCTCCTTGCCGTAGCAGACCGTGTGCTGTAGAAAGCCTTGTAGGCCTAAAACAGTGCATGGAGAGGGCTGAAGGAGCAATGAAGGGAGCAGCCTAGTGGGACAAGGAATACAGTGATTTGGAGCAGGGTTTAGGGCTGTTAATGTGCCCTAACCAGACTGCAAGAGGCACAGAAAGCAAGGGCAAGAGGGCAGCAGCAGAGAAAGTTGCAGATGTCCTCTTGATGACGAGTGGATGCTAGTGGATGGTGTCCTAGGAGAGGACAATTTGTGAAGTTTGTTGGCAGCCAAGAGGAAGGGTGATCCTAGTGTGAGGATGCCCTAAGCAGAGTGCAGATGCTACAACAAGGATTGGTCACTCATGGTCTGTTGGAGGGCAGCGTGAGAATGGACCAAGAGTGGATGTGGATTAGGAATTTATGATCTGTTGGAGGGCAGCGTGATAGTGCTCAAGTTGGAGCCCGATGTGCAACACTTTGATGGAAAAAAGTAGCTGCTAGAGTGGTAGTTGTTGAGCTCAAGGGTCTGATCAGCTAGGAGCAGTTTTGAGTAGCCCTAGACTTGTGTATGGAGAAAGACATCTACAACAGAAGATCTGCAGTCCTCCTAGCTCGCGTTCATTGTGGGAGATGGACATCTTGCAGTGATAGGTGGCAACCCTCCGTGCCCTATGTTAGTTTTCATTGGAGTAGCGCAGGAAGACTATAGTGGGCTAAAGTCCTTGAGTAGTTGAGGAGAAACAATGGGCAGATGAGAGTTCACAAACAAAGTTGTGAACAACTCAATAGGAGTTTCGATGTGTTGATGCATTGATGGACAAACGATCAACGAGAGAGTAGATTGTTGAGCTGAGATTCAATGGTTAGATGGACTTGGAGCATTGATAGAGGCAGACGCTGCAGATGGGGAGCTAAAGGCCTGAGCAGATGTGTACAGGGTACGACCAAGGCAACTGTGAGGATCTCTACATCAGCTAGATGGTTAGAGTATCGTGTATTGGGTAGATTTATGGTCATTACGAGAAAGTTGAGAGTCCTAGTTGTTGTATTCTTGTACTAGTGGATGTATGAGGGCCATTATCCCTGGTACGAGAGCCCTAGATTGTTGTATTACCAGTTTGATTAATATAACGAAGTTGGGTTATTGTACATAATTTGTAAAAAGTTGTGTATATTTTGTGCACTAGTAGATTTACTGTTGTTTATATTCCGCTGTGCAAATTAGACTTGTTGTGATACTTGGTTTGGTAGTGTCAGTGATTTAAGATTCTATTCTAGACACCAGTATCGTGGAAAAACAACATGGTATCAGAGCATGTCTGAGCTACTTTGAGGGACAGCGAATCAAAGTGTGCACAACGAATCAACTCTGGGGGAGTTGTGGGTGTCTAGATCATGGAGTAGAGGGTTCAGTTGAAGACATGGAGATGTGGTCTTGATAGACTACATGGTGAGATGGGCTGGGAGTTCTAGTGGATCGGTGGTGAGCCTGGTCCACTACAGTATGTTATGTGGAGGTTTGTAGATCACAGACTTCCTTTGACTTGTTATGGATGGTTAGGACAACTCGAGGGTTTCTTTGGCATGGATGAGATCAGCATGATCGAGATAGCTTCATGTGATGGACTGGATATTTCCAGGGTAGAGTCTTCATCGGATCATGATATTGCATATTCGAGATTTGAGGGATTTGCATGAGTTGTATTTGATCCAAGACTGAGCCAGTGGAGATCGTGTAGGCTCAGAGGGAGTCTAGCTTCAGAGGGAGCAACCCTATGGAGGTTTCAGATCTTCGTGTTTAGATGTGATGAGGCAGAGGAACTACAAAGATTGCAGGGTTCATTCTACAGAGCATGTTGTAGTGATGGACACCGGATGGGCTAGTGTCGCCAGAGATGATAATAAGGGAGACTTCCTAGTGTTGGAAGTACCTCCCTCGCTAAGAGTGAGTGTTGAGATTTGTAGCTTGGGAGGTACTCCAAGCCTTGAGGATCAAGGGTTTGGAGGAAGGAGCTCCACAAGTGGCCTTGTGGACTTGAAACCTAAGTTGCACAAAGCGAGAGCAGGTTTTCAGTAAATTGTGGTACAGCTTAACGACCTCCCCAAATTACAAGAACGGAAACACGATATATATATATATATATATAGGACATTTAAGAAATGTTATGTGAAATCATAAAACATACATGATAAATTATAATTTATTACATTCAAAGCATAAACTATCACAAAAGACACTTTCAACAATTAAAAAAATAATAAAACACACGTAAACCAAAAATAAAATTAAAAAAAACCAGTTAAATCGAGAAATGGCCCAGTACGGCCATAAACACGTTTCCAGGTCGTACGGTACAGCGAAACGCGTTTCCGTTTCTCTTTTGGGCTGAAACAAGGGCTGGACCCATGTTTCCTGCAACATAGCATGAAACCAAGCCTGGGGTTTTGCACCCAAAGTTGTTGGGCCAAAAACGTGACGAGATTTTGACATGTGATGGATGGAGATGATAGAGGACTCTGAGAGCAACCAAACGCATTGAAAATCATCGAAATCCATGTTGTCAATCTTGAGATATTAATATTTGATGTTAATGGTGGGTTTGGTCAAGGTCAACCTAATGTTAGGGGGCCTAATGACAGGTCGTACAAGCCCTAAAGATATTCGTTGGAGCCCTTTATTGAGTGTATAAATAGAGGTGATGGTGGAGTCATTTTGAGAGATAAAAAATGAGCATCTAATATCATAGGCACCTCTAAAATAGGGTAGCGGATTTGAGGCTAGGGCAAGTATGTATCTAGCATGAGTTTGGGAAGAAGGTTGTCTCCTTCTAAGGTACGAATGTCTTGTAGACAGAGGCTGAAAATTTCTGGGCTTGTAGCAACCAACAAGGAGGTGTTTTAGGGCTAATTCAAGATAGCTTAGGGCAACGAACTTCTGGTCAGATTAGGACACAGGAGCATAAGTGAATTTGGGTGTGTTTTTGTGCTTGTTTTTTGGGTTGTTATCTCTGTTCAGTGGGCCGTGGAGTAGTGCTGCTACAACAACATAGTTGGGGACTATTGTAAGGGCCAAGAGGCCTAGTGAGGGCTCTCTCACCTAGCCGCTTTCTCTAATAATCCAACAGAGGAGATCAAGAATACAACACAGGTGAAACAAGGGTATTTCCTTGTGTTTTTGGTAGGTCTCTCCTTGTTGTAGCATACCATAGGCTATAGAAAGCCTTGTAGGCCTAAAAAAATGCATGGAGAGGGTTGAAGGAGCAGTGAAGGGAGCAACCTAGTGGGACAAGGAATACAATGATTTGGAGCAGGGTTTAGGGTTGTTAACATGCCCTAACCAAACTACAAGAGGCATAGAAATCGAGGGCAAGAGGGCAACAACAGAGAAATTTGTAGATGTCCTCTTGATGATGAGTAGATGCTAGTGGATGGTGTCCCAAGAGAGGAAAATTTGTGAAGTTTGTTTGCAGCCAAGAGGAAGGGTGATCCTAGTGTGAGGATGCCCTAAGCAGAGTGCAAATGCTACAACAAGGATTGGTCACTCCTGGTTTGTTGGAGGGTAGTGTGAGAGTGGACCAAGAGTGGACGTGGATTGGGCATTTATGGTCTGTTGGAGGGCAGCGCAATAGTGCCCAAGTTGGAGCCTGATGTGCAACACTTTGACGGAAAAAAGTCGCTGCTATTGTGGCGTTGTTCAGCTCAAGGGTCCGATCATCCAAGAGCATTTTTGAGTAGCCCTAAACTTGTGTGTGGAGAAGGACATCTACAACAGAATATGGGTAGTCCTCCTAGCCCGCGCTCATTGCGATAGATGGACATCTTGAAGTGATAGGTGGCAACCCTCTGTGGCTTATGTTAGTCTTCATTGGAGCAGTGCAGAAAGACTATAGTGGGATAAAGTTCCCGAGTAGCTGAGGAGCAGCTGTGGGTAGATGAGAGTTGTTCACAAACGGAATTGTGGACAACTCAACAGGAGTGTCGATGTGTTGATGCGTTGATGGACAAACGATCAACGAGAGAGAAGATTGTTGAGCCGAGATTCAGTGGCCAAATGGACTTGGAGCATTGATAGAGGTAGATGTTGCAGATGGGGAGCCGAAGGACTAGGTAAATGTGTATAGGGTACGACCAAGGCAGTTGTGAGGAGCTCTACATCAGCTTCATGGTTAGAGTATCGTGTATTGGGTAAATTGGTGGTCATCACAATAGACACCAAGTCCTAGTTGTTGCTGAAGGATACTTGGAGAACATATTAAGTTATGAAATGGTAGCTTTTCTAGCCTGCATATCGATTTGGAAGCGGGGTATGAATTATCTTACTTCACACATTTTGGAAAGTTGATGGACGTATATGTGCTTTAAAGGAGTTTTCAAGGGTCTTTAATTAGATAACCCATTTTGACGCACCACCTTTTGTACCATTTAAAGTGCCCATTTTGAAGAGGGTTGCTTGCACATCAAGAGAACACATTTTGGATGATATTTTGGGCATTGGTGGGCCTAGCACCCACGTTTAAAGGAGCTTGCGGGTTGATGGATGAAAAAATTGAAGACTCATGGAAGAGGTTATGTTGTTGAAGGGCCTTTGGGGGTTGGCATCTAGACAAGCTTTCATTTGAGGGAAGAGTCATCTTTTGGGGGCTTTACCCCTAATTTTTGTACAAATGGCATAAATGCCGCTAAAATTGTGTAATTTAGATTAATTGGTTGGTAAGAGGGCCTTTTGCCCCTACTTAAACTAATTTAGGGGATTTTAGCTTACAAAATATTATTTTATTTTAATAATGAGTTGAGGTTATCTCCTATAAGTAGAGAGATATCACACCTCTTCATGCAGTTTTGGGGGAGAAATCCCTTAGCAATTTGAAATTTTTGTGATTTTTCCTTGAAAATTTTGGCTTTGGATATTTCTAGTGAAGTGAATTATCTTGGGGAAGATATGGTTTGGATGGATGATCTTTCTTTGGATTGATGAAGTGATGCGTCGATGAATGGTGTTATTTTATTGTGAGTATTAATTTCCATTTTGCTACAATTGTTGGATTGGGGTTTTATTGAACTTTCTTAATAAATGCTATATCATTTTTTATGAACACTGATTCCTTCATATGCAAAATTTGCATTTGGGGAAGTTTGAGGTTTAAAATGGGCCTCTTATGGAAAATCATAAAATAATAGTTAAATAATAAAATAAGACTTATAAAATTTTAAAGAAAAAAAAGGAAACTATTTATTTATTGTATTTTCGACTTATCTCCTTGTAGGTTTACTCAAATGTCAAGAGTAAACAATCATTGGATGCAGAATTAAATTTCACATCTAACGAGTACCCACTTTGCACACTTTTGAGTAGATCCACAAAAAAAAAAAAAAATTGAAAATACATACAAAAAGTATGTTCAACACAGTTTTTCATGTATTTTCAATTTTTTTCAATGTCGATCTACTCAGAAGTATGTAAAGTGGGTACTCATTAGATGTGGAATTTAATTATGCTTCCAAAGGGTGTTTCCTTTTGAATTTTGAGTGAACCTACAAGGCGATAAGCCAAAAATACAATTAAAAAATAAGTTTTTCTTTTCCCTCCAAAATATTTTCCCCTAGGGATGACATCACCATCTTGAATCATATTGGTTCTTTCAAAGTGAATTTTGTTAGTACATTTATTGTTTTGCAGCCCATTTTTTATCTCAAAATTCCCCTAATGTCTTTAAGTATCCATCAAGGAAGTTATTTTTAGCATTCCCAACCTAAGTCTTTTGGTTTGAAAGGTTGCTAAGGTTGAAATGAGAAGTTATCCTTCTCTCTTTCCCACTCCATCAAAGGTCTTTAGCCATTGACTCACTCCTTGTCTAACTCCATATGTCTAGAAATTCATTAATGAGCCAAGGCATTGATCCTCCATTCTTCATCACTTTATACTTTTTGTAGATTATTAAATTTAAAGTACCATGTCTTTGGGAATATGTTTGAGCATTTCCAAGGCCTATCTTGAGCCATCAGTTCTTCGATCTCGCCAATTCATTTCTCCTAGAGCCATATATTATTGAATATTATACTGGGGTGTCTATATAGCAGAATTCATGTAGGGTATTTATCCTAGGAATACTTGGGTTACTTAATCTCCAAAACCTAATAGGGAACCCTCCCTTGTGGGGATAACATGTTCCCACAAAATAATAGGGGAATTCACTACTAAGGTGACAGTGGTGATGGATCCCATTGTTGCTAGGGATCTAGTGCGACCTAGCGTTAGAGTGCTAGATTTTGCAGTTACAAGACTCAAGAAGTTATAATCAACCGTAAGCACATATAAGAATGCCTAGATATACTCTAAAAGCATAAAGTAAGCTAAAGTAACTAATACATGAGGTATGCAAGGAACAACAAGGTCAACTATCTGTAAAAGGAAAAAAGAGGAATAGGTACTAGATATTAGTATTTTAAGAGTGTTGTCGCACAGAATGTCTAGGCACCACGACAATGGCTCAGATTGAGGGGCTGTCACCCTAATCCCTTAGCTTGCAAGGAGACAGCTTAGATAGAGAGATTGGGGATCAAGGTGACAGCCCCCGATCTGAACCGTTGTCACGGTGCCTAGACATTCTGTGCGACAAAATTTTTTGGCACCGTTGTCGGGGATAGAGTTTTTTTGTCCTTGGTCTTAACGACATTTTATAATCTTCTAATCTTTTTTCGCCATTCATTAGCCTGTCACAAGGGATAACATTTTCTGGCGTCATTTCATCCCTTTATCTTTTCATCATCTCATCTTTCGTCATCTCACTAATCATTTCATCATTTACACCTTTAGCACCTAGACATTTCGGTTGGCTTCTTGTTTGGGTGGCGACTTCATTTATTCATCTATTTAGTCCCAGACAAGAATCCCCCCTGATATCCATCTTCTACTCTCGATTATTTCTTCTGTTTTAGAATTAGTTTCATGTTCAAGTGGTGACTCCAATTCTTTCATTTCTTACAAGAGTTCCTGCTAAGAAGCTTTCTTCTTGTGGACCTCTTGACTATTCTTGAACAAGGATCTCTTTCTCTAACATCCGTTTGGTAATTCCATTTAAGTCATCATGGGTGATCATTTCCATGATATGCCAAAGGAGGCCATTCGAAAAATGCCTGTTTTCTCAGGTGGTGTTTCAACCACTGCTTGAAATCACCTCATAACGGTTACTTTTATAATAAACAGATATTGTCTTCCTTCACAATATAATCATGAAGATATCAAGATACGTTTCTTTGGCTATTCCTTAAAGGGTGATGCTATCGATTGGTTTCGAAATTGTCCCGAGGAGTATTGTTTACAACACATCATCAATGTTTTTAAAGATAAATATATAAAACAAGGTGGTTCGCCTTGTGCTCCCAGTGCTATGCAAAATAATAAAATTGATCTTGTAGAGATCTCAACTATTAATAGGAGATTTCAAGACAGTTCTCAGGATGAATCCACTTGTACCACGACAGCACAAATCCATGATAAAGGTGAAGCAGAAGCAAATTGTCAAATCAGTGTTGACAATGATAAACATTTTGTTAACGAATTGATTCGAATCATTAAGAATATGGAACTTAATCAAGAAAAAATAATAGCGGATCACGCCAAGGAAGTTGGTTCTATGCAGAGTAGGTTATTGGCCTTATCAGAAAAACATATTAAGGAAATGATGATCATGGAAGCAAATCATGAGAAGGAGATGAACTATATGCAAAATTTCTTCCTGGCCATGAAAGTAGATAATGATGAAGCAATAAAAAACATGGAAATTAGTCAGATGTCTCTTCAACACAAATTGTTGACTATTGAAGAGAGTCATGTGAAGGAAATCAGTACTGTAAATGCTAAGCATTCTAATCAAATGATTGTTATTCAAAATAAGTTGGAAAAAATGGAAAGAACACACATGCAGAATTTTCAACTCAAGTCGAAATTGTCAACAGATCATAGGCCTCCCAATTTGCTGAAGCAATTTCCATCTCATCACCCGGAGGTCACTTTTCCCATGAAGGAAAAACTAACTATGGCTACAAAGGACGTTAAGAAAGACCAAGCTTATGTGTCACCATTGACAAAGTATATTCAGAATAAGATTGGTCACACTCCAGGTTCATCAGATGTTTTGTACAAGAATTTTCAAGATAAGGACAAGAAATCTACAGTGGTCTCATTACTGACATCACAGCCCACTAAGAAGAAAAAAAAAAGCAGAAAAGAAGAAGTAAGCGGTTTGATTCGTCTGATGGCCGAGAGCAACTTGACATTCAGATAAGACAGAGTCCTACAATATGCAAGATTGGACATGGCACATCTGAAAAGCAGCCTACAGACTTGCCTTAAAGCAGGCAAATGCTCAGCATGCACTATATTGAACACATCTGATGCCACAAGGCATCCTTTGTATTGTATCTCTAACCTTACACCTTGTTATTTCAGCATTTCATTTTTGTAGTTAGAGTAGATTTGATTTTCAGGTTAAGTAGAATAATAAATGATAGAAGAGCTTCTATTTTTCATGTGCTTAATGTTATATGGTGATATTTGGATGGACGCTACTTATGTAAGTTTGTGTGTTGCTTGGATGCAGATTATGGATTCTCACATTCCTTCAATGAAGCAACGTGTCCCCAAGTAGAGCTAGATGTTAACCACACTTTGTCAACGACCCCATAACAGTACACCCCCATTTTTTGGCCAAATCTCACAATTTTCTGAAAATCTCCATGTAGAACCTGCATAGAACAAGAAACTAGAAACCAGCAAACCTAGTAAAACAGTATATGTACACAGTAAAAAGCAAACCCCAAAAAATTCTGATGAATTAAAATAAAAATGAGCGGGATTTACACTGCTATTTTACAGATCAGAGGCTCTCTTGGCCAGATTTAAAACAGTTCAGCACAATTCAGAAAAATAAAAATTTAAGAGAAAGACACAATCCCAATAAAGAGCCCTACAAAAAATGGAATTCAAGATAAGCCCAGGGAATTAGATTCGGAGGGCTCTTCAAATCTTATTTCCTTGGGAGTCAGCTAGTCCAAACTAGGACTTCCTCAAACGCCCAATTCTAAATCCAGAAGATTTCTGCAAACTTAAAGTTAAACTGTCAAATTAATAGAGAAATAGTGATAAAACATAAAATTTTCTAGAGCTAAAAATAACAGTTAGCTCGATCCAATTAATATTCTTACCCTAGATCCAGTGACTTAAGCAAGATACCTGTGCCCAAGATTACTCTACAAGAGCCATTAATCAACAATCCATTAAAATAATCACCAACAGAATATTAAGAACAATTTTACTATAAAATGTTGAAGAGGAACACCACCATCAAAATAAAATCCCAAAGTCTTCGTTTGTATTATTCCAGAAAATATTACAGGAGAGCTTCAAGAGTGAGTGTATGATCCAGAGATCGGATGATTGAAACACTGACAAAAACCTCTAATTTATAAGATAAAATCTCCAACGACTAGTTCAGTTGATCCATGTCAAAGTAATCTCAACCGTCGAAAAGATTTGATCATCTTTTGAACCGTCGAAATTATAATTTTGAGGAAATTCGAATTTATCATTTAATTTATTTTAATTAACTCAAAAATAATATTTTTGAGTTAATTACCTCAAAATTTTGACTTTGACTTAACCCCCAAGGCCCAAGGGTCCAAAATTTCTTGAAATTCTCAATATTCCCTTGGCCTGGGACCTTTAAAAATTTATTTTTGAAGGACCCACGAATTTTGCCTTTGAAGAATTTTAACTCACCTAGGACTTAAAATTAATTAAATTTCTGGCTTAGGATTTTTTAATTAATTTTGCCAGAAAATTTAATTAATTGACTAAGAGGGGATATAATTATTTTTCCAACCCTCTTTACATAAGATAAATACATTTAGACACATAAAGGGGGAATACCCATTCGTATAGACTCTCAAATAGTTACCCAATTTTGTGACTCAAAATATAATCTAGTAGACCAAGTAGCTTGTAATAAAATAATCTAGCCAATTAGCTAAGATTATTCCCAAACTACTTTTACAAAGAATTGATAGAAAACACTATGACTCACTTAGCATCTTGATAACAAAATCCACCCTAGCTTTGGGGTGAGGTTGGAGGGGAAAACTTTGCCAATCACTTGTGTCGAGAAACACAAATGAATCAGTGAGACAAAAAACCTCCTAGGATAGAAATCGTCACCAACATACTAGGCTTACCTAGGTTGTTACATATATGATGGTTTTACTTAGATCATTTACATCATAAACATGCAGAATGGGTTTACATCATTTATAAACTGCTGACCGATGATGAAATCTGAATGGCGTGAATACGTCGAACATGATGAATTCCATTTGAAAAAATGGGGGTGTACTGCTATGGGGTCGTTGACAAAATGTGGTCAACAATTCCAATTCAAAAAATTAAAATTTTCCTATAGTCATGTTTTAGAATAAAAATTTCCATCCTTGACTTATGAGAAAATTTTAATCCAAAACCACTTCCAAAAGAAAAACAACTTTAAAACAAAAATCCCTAATTTTGAAAGTTAAAATTTTTATTTTTTATTGTTTATATTTTTTTATATTTTTATATCTTAAAGTTTCTAAATCTAAAAAAGAAAACTAAAAAAAATCAAATCTAAAAAATTTAAATTAATGCTACCTTAACTAAAACTCAGAAAATAAATAAAAGATCTAAAGTCTAAACTAAAACTAAAACTAAAAATTAAAAAAAAAAAAATTAAATCTAAAGCAAAGTAAAATTTTTAAATTAAAGCTACAAAAAAACAAAAAAAAATCGAAAATTTTAACTAAAATCAAATCAGAAAATTGCAAATCTAAAAGTTAAGTTAAACTTGAACGCTAACTAAAAAAAACATTCAGCAAAATCGAAAATTTTAAAACTAAACTATAGCCCAAAAAAATTAAATTCGAAAATTAAAACTTGGATCTGCCGTACGATTTTTTGTTTGGTTGTTTGTATGTGCAGGTCAACAACGTGTATGGACAGCAGATGAGGATTAGTGAGGGCATGGACATAAGCAACGAGGAATGCAGGGGAAAGATGAGAGCACGGAAATGGAGCTGAGGGGATGGTGCGGCAAGGAAGGAAGGAGAGGATGGAGCAGCGAACAGGAAATGGGCAGCGTGATCGTTTGTGGAGAGCAGAGATGGAGGGATAAAGGAAATACGTTGTACGGACAGCGTGGAAGGAAGAAAACATAGGCAGCAAGCTAGGGTAGCGTAAAAATTGCAGGCACACAGATTTACTATTAACTCTCTTCAACTAGCAGTGAGATTTTGCCAGTATAACTCAGATTTAAAAATAATATTGATTTAAACGCCCTTGCGATTTTCTCTTTGAGGCAAAACCACACCCAAATCTGCAATCCAAAATGACCCTGAGGCCAGATCTTATTCTCCAGGGCCTAGATCTAGCTCAGATATCAAAAATTTTCTTAGAAATCTTCCAATAACACCTGCACAAAATCAAAAACCAACAAACCTAGAAAACCCAGAAATATGCACAAAATATAAACAAACCCCAAAAATTCTGGTGAATTAAAATAAAAATAAGTGGGATTTACACTGCTATTTTACAGATTAGAGGCCCTCATGGCTAGATTTAAAATTGTTAAGCACAATTCAGAAAATAAAAATTAAGAGAGAGGCACAAGCCCAATAAAGAACCCTGCAAAAAATGAAATTTAAGATAAGCTCGGGGAATTAGATCCGGAGGGCTCTTCAAAGCTTATCTCCTTGGGAGTCAGCTGGTCCAAACTAGGACTTCTCCAAACGTGCAATTCTAAATCCGGAATATTTCTACAAACTTAAAATTAAACTGTTAAATTAATAGAGAAATAGTGATAAAACATAAAATTTTCATGAGCTAGAGATAAGTGTTAGCTCGATTCAACTAATATTTTTACCCTAGATCCAGTAACCTAAGTAAGATACTTGTACATTAGATTACTCTACAAGAGCCATTAATCAACAATCCATTAAAATAATCACCAACAGAGTTTTAGGAACAAGTTTACCATAAAATACTGAAGAGGAACACCACCATCATAATAAAACCCCAAAGTCTTCGTTTGTATTATTCTAGAAAATATTACAGGAGAGCTTCAAGAGCGAGTGCACGATCCAGAGATCGGATGACCGAAAGACTGACAAAGACCTCTGATTTATAAGATAAAATCTCCAACGGCTAGCTTGGTTGATCCATGTCAAAGTAATCTCGACCGTCGAAAAGATTTAATCATCTTTTAATCTAGACCATCGAAATTATAATTTTGAGGAAATTCAAATTTATCATTTAATTCCATTTTAATTAACTCAAAAATAATATTTTTAAGTTAATTACCTCAAAATTTTGACTTTGACTTAACCACCAAAGCCCAAGGGTCCAAAATTTCTTAAAATTCTCAATATTCCCTTAGATTGAGACCTTTAAAAATTTATTTTTTAAGGACCCACAAATTTTGCCTATGACGAATTTTAACTCTCTTAGGACTTAAAATTAATTAAATTTCTTGCTTAGGATTTTTTAATTAATTTGGCCAGAAAATTTAATTAATTGACTGAGGGGGGATTTAATTATTTTTTCAACCATCTTTAAATAAGATAAATACATTTAGACACATAAAGGGGGATACCCATTTGTATAGACCCTCAAATAGTTACCCAATTCTGCGACTCAAAACATGATCCAGTAGACCTAGCAATCTTTAATAAAATGATCTAGCCAATTAGCTAGGATCATTCCCAGATTACTTTACAAAGACTTGATAGAAAACACTAGGACTCACTTAGCATCTTGACGACAAAATCCACCCTAGCTTTGGGGTGAGGCTGAAGGGAAAAACTCTGCCAATCACTTGTGTCGAGAAACAAAAATGAATCAGTGAGACAAAAAACCTCCTAGGATAGAAATTATCACCAAAATACTAGGCTTACCTAGGTTGTTACATACATGATGGTCTTACTTAGATTATTTACATCATAAACATGCAGAATGGGTTTACATCGTTTAAAGAATTGTCGACTGATGATGGAATCTGAATGGCGCGAACACGTCGAACATGATCAATCCCATTTGAAAAAATGGGGGTGTACTGCTATGGGGTCGTTGACAAAGTGTGGTCAACATCTGGCTCTACTTGGGGAGACATTGCTTCACCAGAGGAACGTGAGAATCCAGAATCTATATCCAAGCAACTCACAAAATTACATAAGTAGCGTCCATCCAAATATCATCATATAACATTAAGCACATGAAAAATATAAACTCTTCTTTCATTTATTATTTTACTTAACATGAAAAGTAAATCTACTCTAACTACAAAATGAAATGCTGAAATAACAAGGTGTAGGGTTAGAGAAATAATACGAAGGATGCCCTGTGGCATCAGATGTGTTCAATATAGTGCATGCTGAGCATTTGCCTACTTTCAGGCAAGTCTGTAGGCCGTTTTTTAGATGTGCCATGGCCAATCTTGCATATTGTAGGATTTTGTCTTATTCGAATGTCAAGCTGCTCTCGGCCATCAGACGAATCAAACCGCTTACTTCTTCTTTTTTGTTTTTTTCTCTTCTTCTTAGTGGGTTGTGATGTCAGCAATGAGACCACTGTAGATTTCTTGTCCTTATCTTGAAGATGCTTGTACAAAACATCTGATGAACCTGGAGTGTGACCAATCTTATTCTGAATATACTCTGTCAATGGTGACACATAAGCTTGGTCTTTCTTAACATCCCTTGTAACCATAATTAATTTTTCCTTAATGGGAAAAGTGACCTCTGTGTGATGAGATGGAAATTGCTTCAGCAAACTGGGAGGCCTATGATCTATTGACAATTCTAACTTGGGTTGGAAATTCTGCATGTGTGATCTTTCCATTTTTTCTAACTTATTCTAAATAACAGTCATTTGATTAGAATGCTTAACATTTACAACACTAATTTCCTTCGCATGACTCTCTTCAATAGTCAACAATTTGTGTTCCATGTTTTTTATTGCTTCATCATTATCCGCTTTCATGGGCATGAAGAAATTTTGCATATAGTTCATCTCCTTCTCATGATTCGCTTCCATGATCGTCATTTCCTTGATATGTTTTTCTTCTAAGACCAATAACCTACTCTGCATAGGACCAATTTCCTTGGCGTGATCCACTATTATTTTTTCTTGATTAAGTTTCATATTCTTAATGATTTGAACCTGATTTAGTTGTATATCCTTAACCATCTGAATCAATTCGTTAACAAGATGTTTATCGTTGTCAACACTGATTTGACAACTTGTTTCTACTTCACCAGTATCATGGATTTGTGCTGTCGTGGTACAAGTGGATTCATCCTAAGAGCTGTCTTGAAATCTCCTGTTAATAGTTGAGTTCTTTACAAGATCATTTTCATTATTTTTCATAATACTGGGAGTACAAGGCGAGCCACCTTGTTTTATATATTTATCTTTAAAAGCATTGATGATGTGTCGCAAACAATAAAAATACTTAGGACAATTTCGAAACCAATCGATAGCATCACCTTTTAAGGAAAAGCCAAAGATACGTATCTTGACATCTTCATGATTATATTGTGAAAGACGACAATATTTATTTATTATATGAGTGACTGTCAATAGATGCTTTTGAGCAATGGCTGCATTACCACCTGAGAAAAAAGGCAATTTAGGAATGGCCTCTTCAGGCATGTCATGAAAGGTGTCATCCATGATGACTTGCTTAAAGGCTAAGTGGATGTTAGAGAAAGAGATCCATGTTCAAGAATAGTCAAGAGGTCCTCAAGAAGCGAGCTTCTTAGCAAGAACTCTTGTAAGAAATGAAAGAATTAGAGTCACCACTTGAACATGAAACTAATTCTAAAACAGCAGAAATATTCGAGAGTAGCAGATGGATATCAGGGGGGGATTCTTGTCTTGGAGTAAAATAGATGAATAAGTGGAGTCGCCACCCAAACAAGAAGCCAAACGAAATGTCTAGGTGCTAAAGGTGTAAATGATGAAATGATTAGTGATATGACAATGAAACGATGAAATGACGCTAGAAAATGTGATCCCATGTGATAGGCTAATGAATGGTGACAAAAGATTAGAAGATTAGAAGATGTCATTAAGATCAAGGACAGAAGAACTCTATTCCTGACAACGACGCCAAAAAATGTTGTCGCGCAGAATGTCTAGACACCGCAACAACAGCTCAAATCAAGGGGCTGTCACCCTGATCCCCAATCTCTCTATCTAAGTTGTCTCCTTGCAAGCTAAGGGAGGTAGACCCTAATGAAAATGAAGGAGGAGAACTAGTTGGAAACCAACCAATTCAGGAGACATTGCCCAAGTACTTGTTAAGATTAATGAGATTTTATAGATACAATTAAATTTAAAGTTTAGAACCAATGCCTTTTGGAGTCAAAATATCCCATATGAAATTAAAATCAAGTATCTGATAAGTAACTGCTGCTATGAAAATCAATCCACCACAGTGATATTCGATAAAAACACCCTCACAATTATGCATTAACAATGTTTGATAAAGACATGTAATTTATCATCACTTGAAATATTCTCAAAGTTAGCTAAAGCAATTCATCACCAATTTCAAGCAACTTAAAACCACAATTAAAGATAGCTCAACAATCATCAACCACAGCTAAGCATTAAACTTCGAAAACAATTTAAACTCGAAACAAAAAATATTATCATGAGAGAAGCATCGAATTTAAATGTTAAACATTTCCCAAAAAAAATCTGAATTTATGATATTCCAAATAATTCCAATTCAGAAAATTAAAATTTTCCTATAGTCATGTTTTAGAACAAAGAGTTCCACCCTTGACTTATGAGAAAATTTTAATCCAAAACCACTTCCAAAAGAAAAACAACTTTAAAACAAAAATCCCTAATTTTAAAAGTTAAAATTTTTAATTTTTATTGTTTATATTTTTTTATATTTTCTTTTTAAATCTAAAGTTAATAAAATTAAAAAATATATATAAAAAAAACTAAAGATCTACCAAAAGTTAAATTTTATTTATTTAGTTTTATATCTTAAAGTTTCTAAATCTAAAAAAGAAAACTAAAAAAAATCAAATCTAAAAAGTTTAAATTAACACTACCTTAACTAAAACTCAGAAAATAAATAAAAGATCTAAAGTCTAAACTAAAAATAAAAATAAAAAATTAAAACTAAAGCAAAGTAAAAATTTTAAATTAAAGCTAAACAAAAAAAACAAAACAAAAAAAATCGAAAATTTCTAACTAAAACCAAATCAGAAAATTGCAAATCTAAAAGTTAAGTTAAACTTTAACACTAACTAAAAAAAACATTCAGCAAAATCAAAAATTTTAAAATTAAACTATAGCCCAAAAAAATTAAATTCGAAAATTAAAACTTGGATCTGTCGTACGATTTTTTGTTTGGTTGTTTGTATGTGCAAGTCGACAACGTGTATGAACAGCAGATGAGGATTAGTGAGGCCATGGACAGAGGCAGCGAGGAAGGCAGGGGAAAGATGAGAGAATGGAAATGGAGCTGAGGGGATAGTGCGGCAAGGAAAGAAGAAGGAGAAGATGGAGTAGCGAATAGGAAATGGGCAGCGTGATTGTTTGTGGAGAGCAGAGATGGAGGGATAAGGGAAATACGCTGTACGGACAGTGTGGAAGGAAGAAAACACAGGTAGCAAGCTAGGGTAGCATAAAAATTGCAGGCACATAAATTTCCTATTAATTCCCTTCAAACAGCAATAAGATTTTGCCAGTATAACTCAGATTTAAAAATAATATTGATTTAAATGCCCTTGCAATTTTCTCTTTGATGCAAAACCACACCCAGATCTACAATCCAAAATGACCTTGAGGCCAGATCTTACCCTCCAGGGCCTAGATCTAACTCAAATCTGAAAATTTTTCTTAGAAATCTTCCAATAACACCTGCACAAAATCAGAAACCAGCAAACCCAGAAAACCCAAAAATATGCACAAAATATAAACAAACCCCAAAAATTTTGGTGAATTAAAATAAAAATAAGCAGGATTTACGCTGTTATTTTATAGATTAGAGGCCCTCATGGCTAGATTTAAAACTGTTCAGCACAATTCCGAAAATAAATATTAAGAGAGAGGCACAAGCCCAATAAAGAACCCTGCAAAAAATGGAATTTAAGATAAGCCCGGGGAATTAGATCCGAAGGGCTCTTCAGAGCTTATTTCCTTGGGAGTCAGTTGGTCCAAACTAGGACTTCCCCAAATGCCCAATTCTAAATTCGGAAGATTTCTGCAAACTTAAAGTTAAACTGTTAAATTAATAGAGAAATAGTGATAAAACATAAAATTTTCATGAGCTAGAGATAACTGTTAACTTGATCCAATTAATATTTTTACCCTAGATCCAGTAACCTAAGCAAGATACTTGTACATTAGATTACTCTACAAGAGCCATTAATCAACAACCCATTAAAATAATCACAAGCAGAGTTTTAGGAACAAGTTTACCATAAAATATTGAAGAGGAACACCGCCATCAGAATAAAACCCCAAAGTCTTCGTTTGTATTATTCCAAAAAATATTACAGGAGAGGTTCAAGAGCGAGTGCACAATCCAGAGATCGGATGACCGAAAGAATGACAAATACATCTAATTTATAAGATAAAATCCATGTCAAAGTAATCACTAAGATTTATCATTTAATTCCAGTTTAATTAACTCAAAAATAATATTTTTAAGTTAAGTACCTCAAAATTTTGACTTTGACTTAACCACCAAGGCCCAAGGGTCCAAAATTTCTTAAAATTCTCAATATTCCCTTGGCCTGAGACTTTTAAAAATTTATTTCTTAAGGACCCACGAATTTTGCCTATGAAGAATTTTAACTCACCTAGGATTTAAAATTAATTAGATTTCTGGCTTAGGACTTTTTAATTAATTTAGCCAGAAAATTTAATTAATTGACTGAGAGGGGATTTAATTATTTTTCCAACCCTCTTTATATAGGATAAATACATTTAGACACATAAAGGGGGAATACCCCTTCGTATAGACCCTCAAATAGTTACCCAATTTTGCGACTCAAAACATGATCCAGTAGACCTAGCAATCTTTAATAAAATGATCTAGCCAATTAGCTAGGATCATTCCCAGATTACTTTACAAAGACTCGATAGAAAACATTAGGACTCACTTAGCATCTTGACGACAAAATCCACCCTAGCTTTAGGGTGAGGCTAGAGGGAAAAACTCTGCCGAAAACTTGTGTCGAGAAACAAAAATGAATCAGTGAGACAAAACACCTCCTAGGATAGAAATCATCACCAAATTACTAGGCTTACCTAGGTTGTTACATACATGATAGTCTTACTTAGATCATTTACATCATAAACATGTAAAATGGGTTTACATCGTTTAAAAAACTGTCAACTGATGATGGAATCTAAATGGCATGAACACGTCGAACATGATGAATCCCATTTGAAAAAATGGGGGTGTATTGCTATGGGGTCGTTGACAAAGTGTGGTCAACAAAGAGCAATGCACTTTTTGTTTTGTTTGTTGGGTAATGTGAGTCTTGAGATGACTGACATGCCTAACTTGTGGCTTGAGTAGCCACAACCCACGAGCGTCTAAGCCATCAAAATCACCCAGGGATTGCACCCAGCTTGGGCCACACCAACCCTTAGCATGGTTGGATTTTTTCCCACGAAATTTTGAACCAGTGACCTTTACACGGGGAAGTGCCTTAATAGAACACCCTATCATTGTCTTCTCTATGCCCTGTGGGCTAGAGTAATGCACTTATAAACAAAAATCTAACTATTTTCATGTGGAAAAGTTAAGAAATTATTTCCATCCTCCATTCTTTAAGTCTAGTGTTTCATATAGACACACCCTTTGTTGCAAGAGACACCGTTGTTGGCCTCTTCCAATACAAACACTTACTATATCCAACTTTTGTTCACTAACTCTAAAAGAAGGTTTAGGGACTCCTTGATAAATGCCATTATCCTGGTATACAAAATATCTTTTTTTAATCTTTTCTTTTGGAACCCTCAATTCCTATTTATAGCTTACAAGCGAAATCTAATGTGTTTTAGAAAGCATTTTTCATGTGGAATAACGTTATATCATTGTGTCCTCAGCATAGGTAGGCACAATGTAGGTAGTTCCAAAAATATGTCCAGAGTTGATTTGCCTATCTATGGCAACAACTTTTAAATTGAAATGAAGAATCAAATATGTTACAAATCAAACATTGGTGAGTAAAAAGAGATCATGTATATGCCATTATCACTGCCCCTTCATTTGTTGTCTAAAATATGCTCAAATTTATCAAGGAAAACCTAGATTGAGTTAAGGGATGTCTTATTATTGAGGAGGTGAAACAATTTTCACTTTAGGATTTCTTGTTGTTTCACTGGTTGATTTGGTTATTAGCAACAAAATTTCTTCAAATATATTAGAGAATGAACAAAATAGACTTCAAAGCACAAATCCAAGATATCAAGGATATCAAAACCACACTAAAACAAATTAAAATGAGCTATAAAGGATGATTCCACTCTCACTCTCTGCCAACAATTAAAATTTTGTTGGGGAACCTTAAAACCCTAGTTGTTGATAAGAAACATCTGCAAGATTTACTACATTGATAAACTCAAGATATCAATATTTTGCTGATATTTTGTCCTTAGAGACTCATGCCATTAGAAATCTAGTACTATTCTCAAAGACTCGTGCCATTAAAAATCTAGTACTATTCTCAAATACTCTCCCATTGATTTTTTAGCATTATGCTTCGCTCTTCCACAATAACCATTTTCCTCTTGGGTTGATGCTTTACACAACCACCTTCAACTCCACCTGACCCTTCTAAAATATCTTATATCTTCATTTGTTTGTGAAACTTATGAAGAAACTTTTTGTTCTTATAAGCTAAATTCCTTTCCGACTTTTCATTTGGTAACCATCACTTGTCTATGGCATTGTTTTTGCTAAGATGTCTTGTCTGCCACTATCTATGATGTCATTTTTCCAACCTTCTCATTAAGGCTCCACAAAGAATTTAAATGTTTCACCTTCTTTCAACATCATTCACGTCATTTACGTACTTGGATATGATGTAGGAAATTATAGAATATGCAATCTAAGTAATGATGTATATAGAGAATCGAAGAGAAGAATACATGTTATATCAAAATTTAGTAAGATTACATCATTAAGAGGCTAACCCAAGGCATGTTGACATTCTAAAAATCAATCTTCCATTGTACACAAACACCCCAACACAATACTTATTGTGCTACAAAACCATATAGTGGTTTAACCACCTAACATTAACATTCATACCATTGTTCACACAATAGTCACCTAATACATATGTTGCACTTGTTTTCAGGATGGTGAAATGACAAGGACGAGGGGATGTGTTTTTGGGATGGCTAGAGCGCACCCCCAAATTTTTCAAAGGACGACGAGTTGGGGATAACAATTATATAATAGTAATACCAATAACAATAATAATAAATAAAATATTTTAAAATTTACAATTTACTATAAACATTTGTAGTTGCTTCAAGCTTGTAAGCATAATAACCTATACTATATAGTATTATGCAAAACCCTTAAACTTGATAATTTTGAAAAATACGGAGCAATTTAAAAAAGGGTCAAGTGGCATTCCATTATTGGCCTTTATAGATGACTAAATCATTGTTTAGCTTTAGAAAACTTAAGTGTAACTATTTCCAGTTTGTAATAAGGTCCATGAAGGGACTATGAGACAAAGAACTATCTCTATAACAACTTTTCTTCCTCATATTTCTTGTAAATGATGATTATCTTAAAACATGAAAGGAATTCTTTTCTCAATAGGTTTTGTATATTTTAACAACTATTTTGAAAACCATTATAAAACATTTTAGTTTTGTAAAGAGATTAGATTCATATTTCAGATTAAGAAGGTGATTGAATAGGATTATTCAAACATTCTATACCTAAT
This sequence comes from Pinus albicaulis, assembly GCA_034641835.2. NCBI lineage: Eukaryota > Viridiplantae > Streptophyta > Pinopsida > Pinales > Pinaceae > Pinus > Pinus albicaulis. The sequence goes on from CM076578.1 coordinate 1,699,756,762, forward strand.
CCAAGTCACTACTAATTGCTTTCACAATGCTTGAGATTGGGATGGTGGAAACATTGGACTTGAATGACTCCTGGAAACCCATTTACAATTTGTAAAGTTGAAATGACCCAAAAAATGAAAAGAGCAAGAGCAATAACCGCAAGGATCATCCCTTTGGAATGTTGCAATTCCTTTTTTCTTGACATGGAGGCTTTTCTTGTTGTAATGTTGTCGCTGAAAATACAATATTTAAATGACCAAAAACCCATCGTAAAAAACTCATGTTTTGAGTTGCAACTTGTGCAACAAATTTGGATTCAATGCAATACAAAAATAAGGGATAGGAAAAATGGTCACATTGACTAATCATGAATATCCATGATTCTCAAAATTGAAGATATATGCCCAAATATACCTAAAATATGCCCAAAAATTTCTTGAAATCTCCCAAAAATCTCCCCAAAATCTATTCAAAACTTCCTTAAATCTGCTCAAAACATCTTGAAGGTAGCAAGCAAGAATAGACATGTTTTCACCCCAAATACCAAAAGATGCATCACATCTACACACTTCAAGCCATTATTGAGGAGGCTTGTCATTGCTCTTTGAAAGTTTAGAGTTGCTTTGTAGACTTTTGGAAAACTTTGGAGTCTGGACACAATACCAAGGGAGGAATTATTCCAGAGACTCCATGAGATTGGCATATTTGAGACCTTGCTAGAAGTTATCATGAAATTATATGAGTCAGTCTTGAGATGCCTCAAGATGACGCACAACCTTTTCGACTTCATTTAGAGTACCATGGAGGTAAAACAATGGTGCTCCCTCTCATTGACCCTCTCTAGGATCTAAACTATAACTTAGAGCCTTTCCTCCATGAGCATATCCAAGAGGGAGATGTTTTTCTTCTACATCACTTGTTGATTTTCTTGCTCCTATTTGCTAATGACTTGATCTTGTTGACCTCTACTCCTAAGGGCTTATAGAGATAGATTGATGCATTGCCTAATTTTTGTAACCTCTGACAACTAATGGACAACGTAGGTAAAACCAAGGTTTTGATCTTCAATTTGCTGAAGAGATCTCTCGTAGACTTAGATCTTTGTTATAGACGGACAAAGATTGAGATCACCACAAGTTACACTTACTATGGACTACAGTTACATGTTCTTGTTGTGTTTTTGCAGTAGGCCCTCCAGTCTCTGCTCAATAAAGGGTATGGTTCCTGTTACCACTCAAACTAGCAGGGGGACCAAAGGGAATCCTAAATGAACAAATGCTAGGTCAAGGGCAAAGATGGAGACTTAGCCCACTTTTACCTCAGCTAAGGCTTCCTACTCTTTACGGACTTTCATCGATGGGAGGAGACCCGGTATAGAGAAAGAGTCACTTATGAAGGATGGATCAACAAATGGATATGAAGTGATCTCAATGATCCTTTCCTAGAAGAGGCTTAAGAATAATACTTGCTTGCTTCTCAAGCAAGGTACAAGGCTTTCTAGGATAGGGGTGAGGATTTAAGGGCTAGGTTAGGGGAGTATGACTTATGAACGAGCTTCACAATCCCTGAAATCCTTGCGAAACTTCGATTCCCGAGTTGTTTTTGAAGAATTGACTTTGATGAGAAATGGGACCACACGGGACCAAGTGGACCCAACCTAGGTTAAGAGGAGGCGATTTAGCAACCAATGATGATCGTAACCCAAACAAGGAAGGAAGAGGATCAAAGAAAGAATTTCCACTCAAAGGTGCCAAAATGATCCTATGAGGTACTAGCCTAGGGAACACTAGGGCAAATATCGGTCTCAGGGTTAGGGCTTGGGACATCGCACAATCCCACCATCACAATTTCTTCAAATTTGGTGGAGACCTTGAGGACATACCATCGCAGAAGAGGCCAGGAGATCGAACTTTTTCTATGGCTATTTTGTCAGGAAAATGATGCCCTAGGTGGCCTAGTGTGGCTAGACCTAGAGAGAAGGAGAAAAGGTGAAGAAAAAAGGGTTTTGAGGTGATCGCCTTATGGTGGATCGGTGCCTAATTCCTTTGGGGATATGGAGTCAAGAATAATGATGAGAATGGATTTTGTTTCTAGCTCAAGGAAGCCCTAAGGGCAACATCGTTTAGCATTAAGGCAAAAGAGAGTGACTTTAAAGCATTTATGCTTCATTTGCAAATCAAGATGGCTTATCAAGATAATTTCGATATCTAGGAAAATTCATTCAACAAACATGGCCCATACATAGAGATATTCTATATATAGAAACATAATTCTACAATTAAGGAGTAAATGCATGCAACAATTAGCCACAAAATAGCAAAAACCTCGTTATCAATGTATTACAGTAATTTGTCACCGTCCTTGCAACCTATCCCGCACAATGGAGGACCGATACATCCACTGTGAACATTGTCCTTGCTTTGAAATCATCATCAATGCATTCCTACGAACATGAGCTTTATTTTCAGCAAGACATCAACACAAAAGTCATAACGGTAACATAGCATTGGCGCGAGCAAGCGATTCGGTACTCGCATGATAAGTGTACAAAGAGGTCGCGCCACCTGGCGCTCTGTCATAGAGCCGTGGTCGCGCCACCCAATTTGGGAGTTGTTTTTTAAATATGGATGGCGGGAGTTGAGTTCTAACAAATTCACAAACCATCACCTATCTTGAGTTGGGAGGTTGGCTGCGGGAGTTCTATGGAGGAAGTGGTTTTGCCACCTCCCATGGAACCTTCCTTGTTGATAGGGCCAATCCCATAATAATAGGGATCCCAACTCCTCCTTCCCCATCTATAAAAGCTTGCTCAGATCAATGGCAAGCTAGTCTTGAAGTGCCTAAGCTCTGAATCTTTATATTCCCAAGAGCCTTTGTGTTGTAAAGCACCCTCTCTTTCCCTTAAGGCTGACTCAAGTAAGGAGACCATTGTCATGAGACTCTGGAGAGGTTTTCCCTTTCCTTGGCAAGCTTTGCGAGACGTGGACGACTGGAAACCCGTCCGAAGGAGATCGCGACGTCAGAACTTGGTTGTAATCTTTCTTCGTTGGTTATTTAATAGATGATTATGATTATGGTTCCACTCCGTTTTCCATCATGTTAATGCGAGTAATGTCCTTTCTGACTGATGTTTAGTTACGTATGCTGGTTTCTATGCTTGTATCTGTTCGTTTCTTCTATGTGCAGGTGTTCATCCGCGGAGATCGTGGAGGGATTGTGATCTGCCGGGGCTAAGGAACGGGGACGCTTCTTCTTCGGATCCTAGCGTTGGAATCCAGGTAGGCTTCTATTCCAGCCTTTTCATTCGTAATTAGGAACCTGCGTCATGACATTGTTTGTTTGTTGCTAGACCCCTGCTGGGCTAGTAGGGATCGCCTCTGTCCGCAGAGGGGATTTACCTCCTCAACACAATGTATGTGACAAAGTAAAATAAAATAGCATCAAATTTTTACTTACATGTAAGAGAATACATCCAACCATCAATAAATTTTCCAATTAAGAAGCTCCAAGATAGGACAATGCAATCCAAACATCAAAATTCATCCATACTTCAACTTCTTCCACCAAAAATGAAATGCGAAAATCTCAAGAGAGAGAATGCTCCAATCCAAGTGATGATACAAAATGAATTCATGTCACTCCTATTTATAAACTTCTTAGGAGTTCAAATTACCTAATTGGGCCTACATTAGCCCCTAAAATAAAATAATGTGCAAAGCAACTAACTTTTGGTGACAAGCCCACCAAACTAGCTCATTAATAAAATAATAAGCCTCTAAAGAGGTCAAATGATAAACAATACATATCGTTGGGACCTCCAAGAGGCTTGATGAGGTTCATAAGTGCCATAATGATGAATAGGACGCTCAAAAGCTATGGACAAGGGGGTGGTCCCTTGTTCTTCAAACAATAAACTTGTGGTGCTCCCTATGGGTGTGGGGGCACACAAATAACCTCATGGGTCTCCAAGTAAGTCGAAGATTCCTGTAGACCATTTTTAAGGGCTCGGATGATAATATAGATGATGCCACATCAGTATACAAGTCTTGGGCTATCTGCCAAGTGCATGGTACCATTGTGGGGTCGATTGGGCATGATGAACCAAATGCATCTTCCTCATCCAATAGGTGAATCTCGAGCAATCTCTTATCGTCCCTCGAGGTCTATGGAGTACTATCTACTGTTGTGGAGTCCCATGGCTCTCTAGAGTCTACACACACCCTACATGTGCTAATGTAGCCCTCTGGAGGGTTAGGACCCTATATAGGGAGACAAAACCCAAAATGGACACCATCTGCAATCATCCATAGGTTCCAATGCGTCCCCTAGCCTCCAGTACATCAAGTCATTAAAGTAATCGAGTAAAAGAGCTTACAAACCATGGACAACAAATGGACACTTCATAATGGCATGCCCTTCCATAGTGGACTTTAACATGTGCTAATATCTCCAATCTCCAAAGGAGTTAACCGAGGTACCTTATTGATTGGTTTCTACCCTTTAGACGGATATGTCCAAAGGTACATCCACTCAAATGGTGGTGGCATGTGATAAACAGGTGAATGGAATAGGGAATGAAAGGGGCAATCCTGGGCCACATATCAGGGTACAAGGGTAACTAGAAGAAGGGAAGCCCGCACTTGGGTATATAATGTATAGGAGGGAGAATTCGTGGTACATGAGGTGCCCCGATCTTGACTTTATCACTCTTGTTTATATGCCTTTTTCCTTTTATGAATTTTCTTTGATTAACTGCTCGGGGCTCAAAGGATAAGAGCATGATGTGTAAGATATGGCAGTGGATACCCCATTTTAGGTAGGGTAGTTCATTGCCCTCTAGGGGTTGGGACAATCAGGGTTCTTGAATGATAAAGGATGCTCATCTAGGGCCTATGGTACTAGGGTGGTGGCCATGGGTATGGGGTAGAACTCATGCATTGGGTTTTGCCCACGTGCTAAATATGTTTGTCTCGACCGTATTTTGCATCTTGTGGTACATTTTCCTGTTGAATGTGGCCATTTATGCTTTTAATTTTTCTTTTCAGCTGCTTCAACATCTGGGGCATCGTTCCAAGCCCAACCTAAGGTGGGGGCAAGGGAAAGGGGATGCTACCCCTATGTGGACCCAGTGAAGAAATGTGGACCCAGGTGGGTAAGATGATGAATAGGATTATAATGAATGGAAGGGAAGTGATATATGTGGATGAGGGAGCGAGACCATGCAACCAAAATCAGGGTTTTCCAAGTAGTACCACCCTAAAATAAATGGTCAGTAAAGGAGATCCCATGGGACTAAGATCCAAGAGTAGCATCCCAAAATGGTTTAGCGGACAAAAGCACAAACTAAGCCCACTCTTTCCGCCAAATCCCCCCATTTGTTGGAATCACGATTGCCGTTAGACCAAAACCCGCAGGCATTAGTCTCCGCTACAATCACCAGAGTTAGGATCCACGAGAGGCGGTTAGTCCATGTCGTGAAACACACGGGGAGCGTTGAACCCAATGTCCAACAATCTCCCCCCCAACGTGAGCCGGGTGAGTTTCGAACTCGAGACCTTTCGCTCTGATACCACTTGTTGGAATCACGATTGCCGTTAGACCAAAACCTGCAGGCATTAGTCTCCGCTACAATTGCCAGAGTTAGGATCCATGAGAGGCGGTTAGTCCATGTCGCGAAACACACGGGGAGTGTTGAACCCAATGTCCAACACCATTAATTCATGCCAAGAAGTGTCCAGGATAAGCAAACTCAATACTTTATTACCAAATGACAAGACATACCTTCAGGTTTAGGAGGCCCACCTTCAAACATACAATCATGAAAGATGGGTAAGGGATCACATGGTTGGCTCAAGTGGTGGAGAAATGGCACAACGAGCTAGTTGGTGGCTGGTGGTTGCCAGCGGAGGACCATCTTGGAGAAATTTTTTCTCCTATGGATATCACCCACAAAGTGGTGGGTAACATCTGGCTCCAACTGGGACGTGATCCCTCGAAGAAGTGGGCAAAGCTACTCGAATGAGAGGTGATGAAAACTCCAACAATCTCTTGGTCACTGTAGACATGTTACCTACACATATCAATGACTAAACCCATGGGGAAACATGTTTTTTCACGGTGTCTTATGATCACCAATGCTTAATGTCAAGCCGTAAAATGAACAAGTAATAAAATATGCAGGTTCTAATCTAAATGCAGCTAATCTACCATGATAAAATATGCAAGTTCTAATCTAAATGCGACTAATCTACCATGAGAAACATCATATGACATTAGTTCTAATTCAGAAAATAAACATGCAATGCATCCTACTCTAACATGCATATATTACAATGTCAAGGATCGAGGAAAGGAGTGATGCGACTTAACTTCACCGGTTGTGGCCATAGTTCGTCGCTGAGTTTAGCAATGTAATAATAGTCATCCCCAAATTTTCCATGAATCTTGACAGGCATCAGATCTTTGTCCACTAAAACCAAGTCCCCTACTTTATATTCTTTTTTTAGGCTTCTACTTTTTGCTTGGTTTCTAATTCATCCTTTTGAGGATACAAAATTCTTGTGGCAGGAGAATAGGAGAAGGCTTCTCAATGTCATGAGCTTCATATTATGGTCGAGACTTAATCACATTAGAGAGGTAGGTGGGTTCCCTATAGGGGATAAAAGGGGTCCCATCATATTGCAGGATGGTAGCGTCTGATAAGTCCATTTGAAGATAACCCCCAACGGTAGCCCCCCATTTCCTAGATAATAGCATTCCCTATACATCAAGAATATCAATGACAACAACATCCATCAGAAGAGATATGTCGGGGTTCCTAGCCAAAGAAACCTTAAGGTCCTTCATGAGACCTTACATCTCCACAGGCTTAGAGTTAAAGCCACATACCTTCTTATATGGCTGAGTGATGCTAAGACCCAATTGCTTCATAAATTTTAAGGGCATGATATTGGCAGAAGCCCTTGAGTCAAGCATACAATTATGGAGATAAAGGTCATTGACAGCCAAAGTGAGCATAAAAGGTTCATGTCCAGGGTTACAATCGGAATATGAATGTTTTGCAAGTCTTCAGGTAATTCTTCCTCTTCAAAGCCCATGGACTTCTTATTTTGTTGTTGTTGTTGAGGAAGTTTTGCGATCTCCTTTAAATGAACTGATACTTATAGCAACTTCCAAGTCAATGTTAAGTCCTGCCTACTTGCCCTTTTCTTTCTTCTTAGTATTTCCTCCCTTTTAGGAACCATTTTTAAGCTCGGATTTAGCTTGGTAATCTAAGTCACCTGATACGGGGATATGGGGATACCGAGATTCGAAGTATCAGATATGGGTACGGTGACCCCGGAACAAGATACTTCTGGGATATGTTACGTTATATATTATTTTATTAAATATATATATATATATATATATATATATATATATATTTTAAAAAATATATATATATTAATATATTAAAAATTAGATATTTTTTGCACAAATTCATACAAAATTCATTTATTCAAACATAGATATTAAATACTCATGAGTCATACATCATCATTGATACTATAATACAAATTACAATGATACATTGATACACCATACATGATACAATCGTCAAATTTACTCAGAAAGACAAGATTGAAGATAGTAAGACACTGTAGTTTTTTCATTAAGTCATCAAAATCAAAATGTGTTACATAAGAACACTGCCAATGGCAAATAGAAATAGAAAATACAAAATCAACTACAGTCTACAAGACTACAAGCCTGAAGCCTCAATGAGTCAGAGTCATCAATCCTCATAATCAGCATCACTGTCCAAATCCTGATCATCATGCTCACCATTGCTCTCCTCTACCTCTGATGCATCCTCCTCCTCTATCATCTCTGCATCTGCTGGTGTGGAGGATGACCCCTCTAATCCATCATCAAATCTGACAGGCTCTAGCACTGGCGCATTGAGATCCAAGTTGGCCAATGCCAACTCAACACCGCTGTCCAGACCCATATCATCAGGAAAGACATCCCACATCTTTGTCTTTCCCTTCAACCACTCCTCCCTCTGCCTGTAGATGAGACGAAGGTTGGTGTGCACATACACCATTGTCTCTGCCCTGGACTGCTCAAGCCTGCTCCTCTTCACACTATAAAAATTCCCATATGTGCTCCAATTCCTCTCGCAACAAGAGGATGAAGTCACCTGAGAGAGGAGCCTCATGGCTAACTGCTGTAGAGGAGGGCTTGCTGCCCCATGAGTTTCCCACCAAGAATGGGGCTTCTTAGCCCCCCTGTCTCGAATCAAATCATAGCCTCCAAATCGCCCCCTGCCAGTGGAAAAATCTGCAAAGGCATCCTCCACCTCATCAAGGGATGCCCTATCCTGAAAATCCTCCTCAATGCATCTTTCCTCCCCTGTGAGATTTCAGCATCCATGTGAGGAGGGAATCTGCGGGAAGGTCCACCATTCAGCCACTCATGGCTGTAGTATTTTGGGTTCAATGAGTGAGCCAAACAATGTAAAGGTGTGCAATTCTTGTCCCATCTGCTGACAAGAATATCCTGTATGACAGTGAAGAAGGCTTCAGGTGATGTCTCATACTCTGGGCACTGACTCTGTAAAATAATGGTCCTCACAGACTCAATCATGGAATCCCATCCCTCATAAACCTCTCCTAGGATGGGTTGGTCTGTATCTGCAAATCTGAGCAAGGAAATGATAGGCTCCATGATATGAATAATTAGATCTACCTTCTCCCACCATATATCATCCAACACTGTGTCCTTCACCTTCTTTAAGGCTACTTGATCCGTCTTTCTCCAAAAAGACCAAAACTCTGAAATAACCATAGACCCAAGAGCGGTCTTGACCTCCCTCAACCTCTTCAACATGATGAATGAAGAGGCAAACCGTGTATCTGCAATCTTCAACAATGATAGATTGTTGTACTCCTTGTAGATAGTGAGGGCATTTGTATGGTTTGTTACAAAGTTGCGGATATGTCGTGCATCCTCAATAGTGGCTCCAATCCAAAGCATATCAGAAGCAATAGATTTCAGTGCCAAGTTCAATGAATGGACAATGCAAGGTGTCCAAAATACTTGTGGATATTTTGCTTCCACAATCATGCCAGCAGCCTTACAAACAGGTGCATTATTTGTAATGATTTGCACACAACAATCCACACCTACACTTTCAATAACTTTGAGAAATAACTCACCCATATATTGTGCATCCTTGTACTCTCTAAGTGCATCCACTGCTTTCAAGAAAACTGCACCATTCGTGGATGACACCATGAAGTTAATGAGTGGGTGGCGTGCTGGATCTGTCCATCCATCAGAAACAATGCTAACCCCAGATGTTGGCCATGCTGATTTAATAGGCTCAAGCATTTTTTCCACCTCTTTCTTTGCCTTTGTCAACAATGTGGTTCTGAGCTTCTCTGACCCAGGAGGCACACACCCTGATGGAGCCCCATGACAAAGAGCTCGACACATCTCAATAAATAGAGGTGACCATGCAACATTAAAGAATATGAAGTTCTGATAGAAAAAAAATGCAATGGTGAGGTCAAGCTCTTCCCTTTTCTCTTTTTGAAAAATCTTGTCCATTGGACCAACTGCAGTTGCCTTTCTCTTTGCTAATTCTCCCCTGCTAGAAGTCTCAAAAGGGAACTTGCTGCTGCTTTTCCTCAAGAATGGAAGGGGGTCATCAGTCTTGGATTTTTTTGATTTTGCTGCCACATTTGCCTCACCAATACTCGCCTCTTTCTCCAATTTCTTCCTATCTGGCAATTCAATTGTTGCACAACATTTAACGCCACAACCTGGAATACCCAACAAATGAGCTTTCACACGGAAATATGTGCCATTGAAATGGCCATTGCAAAAATTGCATTTCCATGTACAATTTCCTCCTCCCTTTTTTGCTGCCCCTTCCTCTCTTGTTGCATATTTCCACAATGGGTATTTAGGGTCAACAATTTGTTTTCCCTGCACATTTGAAGCTACTGTTGCAGCCCCACTTCCAATGGATGGAATACTTGCAGACCCTGATGAAAGAGGGACAGGAGGGGCATCTCCAATGGGGACATTCTTCCCCTTTCTTTGCCCCTGTCTTGCTGCCATTGATTGAGCCATAAATACTGTAAAAAATAAACAAAAACAACTAAATATATAAAACATATGCACATGCAAACACTAACAACAAACTAAATGCAAAATATAGAGGGACAATGCACTTACCGGATGCTCGAATCTCTTCGAAAGAACACACTTGCTCCTTGCTCACACTTGCTCTCCTTCTCACTTCACAAATGAAACACAAATGAAATGGAGGAGAAAATAACAAGGAAAAACCGCATTTTATAAAAAAAATCGTGCGATTTTGCTTGCCGCGGGCCCGACCGTACCTGGCAAGACAGGCCACGGCGTATCCGACGGGGTACGGTCGGGATACGGCGTGTCCCTTTTCGGATACGCCGTATCCCGACCATACCCCGTATCCTTCGAATTGGGGCCAAATTTGGTACGTAGAGGTGTCCGATACGGGGATTCGGGGATTCGAGGGCATTTTAGGAGTATCCAGTTACTTAGTTGGTAATCCTTTTTAGGAGGATCCTTGTAAAGGGATTTTTCTTTAGTAGGATCTTTTGAAGGGACATCCTTAGGAGGGTCTTGCTTGGGAAGAGAGTCATTTTTGTTAGGTTTCTTGGAGGTTGCGAGGTCATTATTATCCTTTCGTGAATATTGCACCCCTTTGAATCTTCCATTACTATCATCAACATTAAGAATAGGTTTCTCTTTCTCTTCTTTGGTTTTGACCTCAATAACATGAGGATGAGTATATGAACCCCCAAGCAAAATGTTAAATACATCAGATTCTACGAGATTAACTTGCTCATTTGTTTCATCATCATCACTCTTGTCACTCTCACTTTGCTCGTCTTCTGAAGATGAGTCTTTCTCCACTGCATTGGTTAGAGCCAAAAGTGTTTGGGACTTGAGATGAGCTTGGTTTATCCTCTTCACTTTGCTTTTTAGGAAAAAAATTTCCCTTTGGAATGTAGCTAGACTTTTGGGCCTTCTCCAATGCGGTAATTTTTTTTATAACAATCCTATCCCGTGAATGGACCTCTTCACTAAGTTTTTCCATCTTTTTGAGGATATCCAGAAGGGTTTCTTCATGTCAATCCTTCGATTTCTCCTTCTTGGCCTCAGTTTTGGCTTTGGGGAGGTCATTGGCATCCATTCTTGTGATATGAAGGTTTTCTTCAACTTGCATTGCCATTTATTTAGCTTCAGCCAATGTGGAGGGTTTCTTGTCTCTTAAGGCATAAGTTAGGTGCCCCCCTACAACTTTGACAAATTTGTCAAGGATGTTGGCATCAAAGGGTTTAAGGTGATCGGGGATATTTCGGACAACCTTATCAAAATTTTGAATGAATTCCCGGATGTCTTCCCTTCCCATTGCTATTTGATAGAACTTCTCAATGTTGAAGGTCCCTTGGGCATTGCAAGACCACCTCTTCATAAATAGGTCCTCAAATTCTCCAGAATCTTCAGTGCACCCTGGGAAAATTCTAAGGTACCATTCTCTAGCTTGTCCCTCGAGTGATAAATCAAAGAGAATCATGAGCCTATCTTAATAAAAAATCATCCTAGGGGACATATGCCAATAGAATTCCTCAACAAAGTCACGGGCACTTGTTGTAGCATCTCCTTTGAACTTGGGTAACCATTGGTTGTATTTCTTAGGTAATGGCTTGAGATCATCACTCAATTTCAAAGGAGCAAATACACTCACCAAATGTATTTCACTTTTGCTCCATCTCTGGGGTTGGATCACTGACTTTTTCAAATTCTAGGAGAAGGGTGGTTCCAATAGGTGATGAATCACATTCCTTCCTTTTTGCAGAAACCCTAGTTAAAGGAGGTATATTGTCGCCTTCAAGCAAACTAGGGGTTTTGACAATGAGTGGAGTCACCAGAGGAATAATGAGATTGTCGTCAATGAATCAATTCCTCAATGTTCACTAGGGAGGCAGACTTGCTTCCTCCCTGAAAAAGGCACAGAAATGTTACCACTCAAACTAGCAGGGTGAACAAAGGGAATCTTGAAGGGACAATTGATAGGTCATGGGAAATGATGGAGACTTAGCCCACCATCACCTCAGCTAATGCTCCCTACTCTTTACGGACTTTCACCGATGTGAGTAGACCCGATATACAAAGAGTCGCGTATGAAGGATAGAGAAACAAATGGATATGAAGTGACCTCAATGATCCTTTCGTTGAAGAGGCTTAAGAATAGGACTTGCTTGCTCCTCAAGCAAGGTACAATGCTTTCTAGGATAGGGTGTGAGGATTTAAGGGCTAGGTTAGGGGAGTATGACTTATGAACGAGCTTCCCAATCCCTAAAATCCTTGCAAAACTTGGATTCATGAGTTGTTTTTGAAGAATTGACTTTGATGAGAAACTCGGAAATGGGACCACACAGGACCAAGTAGACCCATCCTTGATTAAGAGGAGGGGATTTAGCAACCAATGATGATCTTAACCCAAACAAGGAAGGGAAAAGGATCAAAGAAATAATTTCCACTCAAAGGTGCCAAAATGAACTTATGAGGTACTAGCCTAGGGAATACCAGGGAAAAGTTCAGTCTCAAGGCTAGGGCTTGGGATATCTCACAATCCCACCGTCAAAATTTATTCAAGTTTGGAGGAGACCTTGAGGACACACTAGCATAGGAGAGGCCAGGGGATCGAACTTTTCTATGGCTATTTTTTCGGGAAAATAATGCCCTAGGTGGCCCAACGTGGCTAGAGCTAAAGAGGAGGAGAAAAAGTGAAGAAAAAATGGTTTTAAGGTGATCACTTTATGGTGGATCAGTGCCTAATTCCTTTGGGGATATGGAGTCAAGAAGAATGATGAGAATGGATTTCTAGCTCAAGGAGGCTCTAAGGGAAATTTCGTTTAGCATTAGGGAAAAAGAGAGTGACCTTAAAGCGTTTACACTTCGTTTGCAAATCAATATGGCTTATCAAGATAACTTCGATCTCTAGGAAAATTCATTCAACAAACATGGCCCATATATAGAGATATGCTATATAGAAATGTAATTCCACAATTAAGCAGTAAATGCATGCAACAATTAGCCCTAAAATAGTAAAAATCCCATTATCAATGCATGTGACAAAGTAAAAGAAAATAGCATCAAGGTCATACTTACATGTAAGAGAATATATCCAACCATCAATACGTTTTCCAATCAAAAAGCTCCAAGATAAGAAAATATAATCCAAACATCAAAATTCATCCATGCTCCAACTTTGTCCACCAAGAAGGAATAGCGAAAATCTCAAGAGAGAGAATGATCCAATCCAAGTGATGATACAAAATGAATTCTTGTCACTCCTATTTATACACTTCCTAGGAGTTTGAATTACCTAATTGGGCCTACATTAGCCCCTAAAATAAAATAATGTGCAAAGCAACTAACTTTGGTGACAAGCCCACCAACCTAGCTCATAAATAAAATAATAAGCCTCTCAAGAGGTCCAATGATAAACAATACATGCCGTTGGACCCTCCAAGAGGCCTGATGAGGTCCATAAGTGCCATAATGATGAATAGGACCCTCAAAAGTGATGGAAAAGAGGGTGGCCCCTTGTTTTCCAAACAATAAACCCGTTGTGCTCCTTGTGGGTGCAGGGGCACAAAAATAACCTCATGGGTATCCAAGTAAGTCAAATATGCATGTAGACCATCTGTAAGGGCTCAAATGATAATATAGGTGATGCCACATCAACATACAAGTCCTGCCAAGTGCATGGTACAACTGTGGGACTGGCTGGGCATGATGAACTAGATGCATCTTCCTCGTCTAATAGGTGAGTCTCGAGCAATCTATGACCATCTTTGTGGGTCCATGGAGTACTGTCTACTACTGTGGTGGCCCGTGGCTCTCTACGCACACCCTACATGTGCCAATGTAGCCCTCTAAAGGGTTGGGACCCCATATAGGAAGACCAAACCCAAAATGGACACCATCTACAATCCTGCGTAAGATCCAATGCATCCCGTGGCCTTCCAGCACATTAAGTCATTAAAGTAATCGGGTAAAAAATCTTAAAAACTATGGACAACGAGTGGATGCTTCATAATGGCATGCCCTTCCATAGTGGGCTTTGGCATGTGCTAATATCTCCAAGCTCCAAAGGGAGCTAACCAAGTACCTTATTAGGTGGTTTCTACCTTTAGAGGGGATAGTATGTCCAAGGTACATCCCTCAAATGGTGGTGGCATGTGATAAAGAGGTGAATGGAATAGGGAATGAAAGGGGCAATCTTGGGCCACATATCGAGGTACAAGGGTAGCTAGAAGAAGGAAAGCCCACATTTGGGTATTAAATGAGGTGCTCCGACCTTGATTTTACCACCCTTCTTTATATGCCTTTTTCCTTTTATGACTTTTCTTTGATTAACTGCTCAGGGCTCAAAGGATAAGAGCATGATGTGTAAGACATGGCAGTGGATACCCCATTTTAGGTAGGGCGGTTCATTTCCCTCCATGCGTTGGGACAATCATGGGTTCCTGAATAATAAAGGAGGCTCGTTTAGGGCCTATGCAACTAGGGTGATGGCCATGGGTATGGGGTAGATCTCATGAATTGGCTTTTTCCCATGTGCTAAATATGTTTGTCCCAACCATCCTTTTCATCTTGTGGTACATTTTTCTGTTAAATGTGGCCATTTATGCTTTTACTCTTTCTTTTCAACTGCTTTAACCTTCGGGGCATCGTTCCAAGCTCGACCCAAGGTGGGGCCAAGGGAAAGGGGAGGCTAGCCCTATGTGGACCTAGTGAAGAAATGTGGACAGAGGTGAGTAAGATAATTAATTGGGTTATAATGAATGGAAGCGAAGTGACATATGTAGATGAGGGAGCGGGACCACCCAACCAAAATTGGGGTTTCCCAAGTAGTACCACCTTAAAACCAAATGGTCAGTAAAGGAGATCCCAAGGGACTAAGATCCAAGGGTAACATCCAAAAGAGCTCTAGGGATAGAAGCACAAACTAAGCCCCCTCTTTCTGCCTAATCCTCCCATTAATCCATGGCCAAAAGTGTTCATGATAAGCAAACTCAATACTCAATTACCAAATGACAAGACATACATTCAGGTTCGGAAGGCCCACTTTCAAACATATGATCTTGACACATGGGTGAGAGACCACATGGTTGGCTCAGGTGGTGGACAAATGGCACAACAAGTTAGCTGGTGGCTGCAAGGGGCTTCCGACTGCCGACTGAGGACCATCTTGGAGAATTTTTTTCTCCTAGGGATATCACCCACAAAGTGGTGGGTAACAATTCCCTAGCCCTCAATGAGAGACAAAGCTTCCAAGAGAAAATTCAAGACATCTCGACCAAACTCTATCTAATGGAGGCATTTATCAAATGATTTTTATTTTTTGGTTTCGAGGTTTGGGGACGGAGCTTGTTACAGACAAACTAGACTAGGATGGAGAGAGAGTACAAATCTCGCTTCTTAAGTGCATCATTAGATGTAAGAAGACGGTCCCGTAACCCATAATCTAGATGGATTTTGGTGTCCACCCTTTTCTTCTCGAGGTCATTTTCTGTTTGGTTTATTTCCTTCATAGAATCATATCTCTCAGAGACTACCATTGGGAGAGAGAGGTGTCCCTACTATGCACTTTGCTCCTTGGAGTCTCTTACATTAAATCCTCCCTCAAGTTGAGCACGAGGTGGGTTCTTAGAGCTGTCTCAACTTCTCTGGTCGATTACTATCTCTCAAAAGAACCTTACACCATTTGTGTTCTCCCTTTATGTGCTAAGACATCTATTACCATCTAGATGGGTACTAAATGAAGCTATTAGAGAAGATACCTACAAATTGTACATTCAGGTCAGTTGGACCTCACCTCCGACAAGAATGGACCCAAAGATGTCTTTCTACCTAGAGTACTTTTTAGAGTTGTAGGATGGCATGATCGTCCACCCCCATTATACATATAGGCATTGGATACACTTGCTCATGATCCCTTTGAGACAACTTCAAGTTAGCTCTCATCAACTCTAGTTAGAGACAAATCACCATATACCACAATTTTATAGGATCTATTAGGTGTGTCACCTTTAGAAGCCAACGATAGAGATGCACCTTATCTTTCAATGTTCCTTATACTATGAGATTAGAGGACACTACCATTACCTCTACAGGGATTCAAGGAGCTCCCTCTCAACTTTCTTCCAATACTAGGACCGAAGATGCTTAGCCCTCTTCATCAGGGAGACCATTTTCCATAGATCTCAACTTTTGCATGCCATGCCCCACCCTAGGATGACTGAACCGATCACCTCTTACTTTCATATTGATCCTTAAGATTAGAGAAACAAATGACAAGCATAATTCCAAAGTTCAATAGAAAACAAAATGGTGAGGCCTCGAGTTTCTCCTCAACCTCCCCCTCTGGGAGGCTAATTGATATTATTGAGACTAGTTTGAGGGTACTGCTTTGTGCATTGGGGCACACTTTCTCAATTTATTGGTGAGACAACTCCAAACAGGTTCATAGTGGAGCAACTCTTTCCTATTAAATTACTTCCCAAACCCAAAGGAGCAACCAAAGATCCATTCAGAGTTTCCTTCTTTTGACCTTGGGTGCTAGAAGTATCCCTTGCTTGTACATCTCCTTGGGATTAATCATTATATAATTGGACCTGTTATCGCTTGCTGCCTACACCTACCTACAGTTAGCGGGAAAATGCTTTAACCCCATAAGGTGTGGTTGGTGGCAAGGAACTCAGAGAAGGGGTTGTCACACTAATCCCGACTCTCTCCATTTAAGCTATCTCCTAGGTTAGCTATGGAGGGTGGACCCTAAATGGAAAACTAAGTTAAAATATGTGAGTTTCTAGGAGAGTTGTGAGAGTTAAATAGATTACTTCTTAAGATTTATAAGCAAAAAGTGATATGAGCAAAATACCATCAATACATAATTTAAATAAGCATAAAACATATGAAAACCAGTGCCTTCAAAGTATTGCTCTTTAAAATTAAAATGTATTTGCTTAAATGAAGTAAAATGCTTTCAAATGGAAAGCAAAAGTAATTCTGAAAATTGAAACAAGAAAATGTTAGCACAAGATATTGTAAAGGCTTTCATGATAAATAGATTTATGAATCAAAGCATGATAAGGTATCTTGCTCAAAAGGAAACAATTAGTGATCTACTTATGAGAATGCAAATGAGATGATAAAAAAAACTCAATTGTTAGACCAAAATAAACTCTGCAAGACAAAATAAAATATAGATTAGACTTTGGAAATCAACACATGTGGGTTTGAATATTTTCAAAAGTGGGTTGGTTCCTCCGAGAACTTCCCCTCACGCTTGAAAAGCTTGACCAAAGACCGATCCTTCTACACAATCTCACCACAACATATTAAATCCACATGAAAATAAATAAAAGCAATGGAAAGAACTCCTATACATATATTTGACATCAAATAAAAGATTTATTATCCTAAGGCGACCAAGTAACTCGTATGCTAATATGAGATAGTTGCATAGTAACATAACTTGAAACAAGCATGAAGGAAACAATAGCATGAGGAAATAAATAGAAGCATAACAACAAGTCAAGAATTTACCATATATGCAAGGAGAAAAACACCATCACAAGTTACCCCAAAGACTTTTGCATTATATTGCAAGTACGTGTATAATCCGACAGCGCATCCTCAAGCCCAATAGCTCATATTACATGATACGATATGAGAGCCGATGGCTCCATTATATAGAAAGTTGGGAGCAAATCTCAATGAGAAACCAAATGCCAAGTGGTGAGAGGGAGGAGATCATAAGGCAAATTCGAATTTGATATGTGGAGCTCCATTGCCAAGTGTAAAAATCAGATTCTGGCAAGTGGACATCATTTTCTTCTTCTCTTATGTGCCAAATTCAAATTTTATGATGAAATGACAAGTGTATATGGGTGGTAACTCATGTGGGGACAATTTTCCATAAAAATCTCCACCAGATATTCTCTCAGATCCTTCCAAATATGCACTAACTTCACAAATTCGAATATTCAAGTAAGCAACTCTCATTTAATGCCAAGAATTCAATTTTATTTGAGCACATGCCTTTTCTTTGATTTTAGGAGTCCACGTCACCTTGGGACTTCACTTTAACTCCTCCATAATTTTCCACCTCATTTAACATGTGTGGATATTTGTTTTTCTCCATTTCTTTAATTTCTGGCTTAATTAATTGCCATATTTCCCACTAAACTTAGGAAAAGTGGGTTTGGAGGGTTCAAAACACATTTTTAACTCCTCAAAGTGTGTCATAGTAGAAAGTTGAGGGTGAGAGGTGTAATTTTGATTACTCATACCCCATACAACTTCTCTAGGCAACACTTATTACAATTCAATTACAATTTTTATTGCAATTTTCGACTTGCAGGAAATCTAAAAAATAAAAAAACCACTACCTAGACCTAACCAAATTCCACGAAATTTTTTGTGTGATCTAGTATGGTAATATACATTGACTCTAGACACTAGAACTCACCCAAGGCCTCACCATCAAGCCGCAATCCGGCTTTGGGGTAAAATTGGAGGAAAAAAATCAATTAACTATTAACTTCTAGTAGGGAGATGATAATTACCAAGTAAAAAAAACCTCCCAAAGTAATACTCACTTGTTGGCAAGGTCCCAGACTACCTAAGCCTGTTACAGACTCAATACTGACTCAAAAATCATCATTACTAGCATCACTTATTACAATTCCCCATAGGGCGTGGAATCTGGGTACAAGAGAAAGATGATGAGAAGTAGAAGTAGAGCTTAAAAACTCTGTTGAACTGATGATATCTCATGGTACATGTGTCCTCTGGTTCATCCTTGGGCATGGAGTCTTTTCATTATCATCAAGTGCCACTCTAGTGGTCAATAGGACCACCCAATGGTTCCATAGGACTTCAATAGTGAGCGAGTTCCCTATTCAACCCCCTCGCCCTCAACCATCATACTCGGGAATTCTTGACATCATCGACCTCATTGTCTGATCTCTCTCTCTTGCTCTCTCTCTTGGTAGGCTCCTGAGTTGCCTAAAATCACTCAGTGTATTGTATCACTGTAGATTTTCCATGGTCTTATACATTTGTTATGATGTTATACTTATGTAGGTTTCTTTATTTATATTATTTTCGAAATTTCTAGAAGTTGTGCTTCTACTCCCACATTGTATTCATATTGCTTTTACTCAATCCCATTGACTTACTTTTGTGGTCATTTGTCAAACATTTATTCAACTATCTTATCTTATCTTATCAAGCTTGGCATTACAATTGTGCTTGGCGTCACTCTTCTACAACTATAGTGCACATGTTCAAGGGTTTATTCAGCACTAGTTAGTGCTCTTTCCTTGATTGTTCATGCTGGCTTTTCTGTGTTTTTAAGCCTTACATAGAGAAGAAACCCTAACTAAAAGAGTTTTTGGGTTTATTTCTCTCTCCCAACATACCTATACTAGCACATTTTCCCTCTCTTAAGGAGAAAAATGCTCAATGGCTGTTATCTTTTCCATTTATTAAAAGTTTTAGGGTTTCCTATATGCTGTTCTTTCAGTAAGTAGAATTTACAACAGAATACTGTGCCTTACCTACAGAGTTTGTTGTTATTTTTTGGTGACATGGTTTGTTAGAGAAGGGTTTCCCATTTAGGGTTGTTTTGGCCCCCTTTTATGTGCTGATTTTGCAGAATTTATGCACAGTTCTGAATTCCCAACATTAGGGATTTTCTTGCTCATTTATTAGACTTGCTTGCTACTGATACAAAAGTTATTTTAGCTGGTTGGAATTACCTACAAGCTATTTTACTAGTTCTCTTTGCAACCATACTTTTCAAGGATTCTTTTCACCACTCTTATGGATATTTCAGGTTTTTTGTGTCCATTCATGTTGGTATATTTTCCACCAACACTCTTTTTCAACCTCTAATCTGAACACATTTAAAGTTTTTGGAAAGAAATATGAACGGTTTTTAGGATTCCTTCCTCAAAATTTCTAGGGTGAGGGCTCTTAATCCAAAAAATTTCTTGTGGCATAATTTTCTAGGTTACTCAGCTGATTTATGAGACTATTGGCTAGTAGCATTTTTCCTTAGTGCTGTAAAACTAGTATTTTTGGATCATCTTGTATTAAGCAGTTTCAAACACTTCTGGGGCCATGTTACCCACCCAAGCAGGTAACCCCTAGGAGAAAATTTTCTCCTATTTCTTCAGCTTTCTATCTAGTAACTCTATGACGATCCATAGATAGCTATCTTCAAATGGCTTCCATCAATGCTCCATTTAGTGTTTTATTTCATCTGTCTTACTCACCAAATGAAGTGGGACATCTATTCTAAGGTACATTAACCATTTTTGTAATCAAGTGTTTTTGTTTATTGTTTAAGGGCATTCTAGTATGGATCACAAATTAAATTGGATGTTAGACCACTTTTGGTTGTATTCTTGTTCCCATGCTTCTACTTGGTGGTCATCCCTAGCCCTTAGTCCAATGTGACCTTCCTTGAGGCCTTTCTTTCCACTGTTCATGAGGGGCACAAATGAGAGGCACTAATTGATGTTGTGTGTCAATGGTAATCCATACTTAACACTTTCCATTTATCCGTTTATCCAGATCCCATATTAGAGTTGATTTCTATTTGTCATTGGTATTGGTTCCCTCTTTTCCTCATTCTTGAGTATGGGCCCAAAAAAATTTCCCTAAGAGGTTGACGTAGCAAAAAGAAAGGAAAGGGCATAAGCCATAATGATAAAATGCAAAAAGTTTGTTGGGATATAAGAAAGTACATGGACTAAAGCCCAACCTAAGCTCTACCTAAGCTTCATTATCCCTTAGCCAGTTCCTAGCTAATGCATGAGCAGTGAAAATGAAAGGAACTATGAATATCGCAACCCATTGAACAATAAATTGCTTCGTCTTTAAGGGGCAATGACGCATAAATAGAAACTTGTAACCCGTTCTATGCAAGAGAAAGAAGATCAATGAAAAAAGGTGAACAAAAAAAGTAGTAAAAATAGGTTGAGGAAAGGGATAACTCAGATCCCACAATTGCTTCCTTTTCACATTATAACATTCAAGGATGATGGAATTTCATAGCTCATACAAACTTTGTGGCATCATCCATGAAGTAAACCCCTACCATATCACTAACCACTTATACCTACTTATTGATGGGTTGACGTAGGATTTGTTGCTCCCCTTAGGATTGCAAGCACCTAATAGAGATATTTGATAACACTTCCCTATCTAAGCATGGTAACCTATTTACAAATCATAAGCTAGGAATACATTTGAAGATGATGCTTGTGTGAAGTACTTTCGTGCATTTTGCATTAGATATGGCCCACTGTGATACCCTCATAGTTATTTTACCTATGATGATGATAGCATTTGATTTTGAGGGTATGCTTTAGATGCTTACTACTAGGTGTTGGGAATCACGATTGTCGTTAGACCAAAACCCGCAGGTGTTAGTCAATGATCGCATCGTCGGAGATAAGGATCCACGAGAGGCAGTTAGTCCATGTCACAAAACACACGGGGAGCATTGGTTTATCCAATGTCCAACACTAGGTACAATTTTCATCCCTTGAGGGATTGTTTGAGACTTCTCCAACACTCCAAAGAGAACATCCAACCCCATTTGGTGACCATTTTGGGCACACAACTAGGACATTGATCACTTTATGAGGAGCATTGACCTTGGGATGTATCCAACATTGATGATGACCTTCTCTTCTCTCTCCAAAACCTGGAACATTACACATTGGAGCCAGGAGGTTTCCTAGTGTTGATATTTTTTGTATTTGGGGTAGCATCAGTTGTGCTCTATGTCCCAAATTTTGAGGAAGGACTAGAGTGCACATGATCTACAAGACCCAGAAATGGATTTGGGAAATTTCATCTGGTTTAGGAGATAATAAATTAATTAATTATTTTAATGTATTTCCTAAGTTAAAACTTAGGAAAATAAAATAATTAAAGTGAATTTAATTAAACATGTGATGAAATTGTCTTAAGTCATAGGGATCAAGCTTTCTTTTAATTTGAGCCATTGATTAAAGATTTAATCTTGGCTGTTGATTTGTCAACGAGAAAAGTATAAAGGAAAGGCCTGGGGTCATTTGTAAAGACACACAGAGGCAAAGCACTGAAGCTAAGCTGAGATTCTAGGGCAGGGTTTGCTAAGAATACTCAGAAGTGTTTCAGTTGCAGAGAGGGGAATTTAGGCCAAGGGGATGATCTAATCCCGGGGTCTAGAATACACAAGAGGTAGAGAAGTGATCAGCTCAAGGACAACACAAAGGAAGGCAACAATAAGGATAGCATAATTTTCAGGAAACACTTCAGGAGTTACGTAGAGACCCTTAGGGGCAGCGTAGTGACTGCGTCACCCATTTTGGGGTAACGCAGTCCCTTCCGGAGCATTGTTGAGGGTTTGGAGGCCATCCAAGGCTGACGCAGAGCCTTTCAGGGGCTTCAGAGGCTGACGCAGAGCCTTTCAGGGACAGCGCTGGGGTTTCTAGGCCTAGATTTAGCTGAGTCCTATAAACCCTATTTGAGGGTGTGGATCGGTCATTATTTTGGCCCTAGATCAGCTAGTGAGCAACATATATAGTGTTTTCTCTATCGGGTTTTCTAGATCTGGTACCCAGAGTTGTGTATTTAGAAATATTCTTAATAATAGAGCCCTCCAGTAGCCAGAGATCGGTTTTCCCACATTGGGTTTTTCCAGGGACTATTTGTTCAGAAATAACTATGTCACTTTGTCAATGTGTGCATGTGCTTATTCTAGATCTGAATTGGTAGAGATCTGTTATGTGTTTTGCTTTGATTTTAACTTGAATTTATTCAGTTAATAACTTGTATAAGTAGGAGGAGCTTAACTAGATTAACAATAATAATTTCTGCATATAGTATAAGATTTAGAAATTTCTACACCTAGAAGACACATGTACCATAGATATTGTAGAACACCCTAGGCTAGAATTGTACCTTTTTAATGCATGTTGCCCTGTTTCTGAGTAAATTTAATGATGATGATGGCTTGAGATTTTTTTGGGAGGGATGGTACACTTTTCTAGATGATGATGTCATGCCCTAGCCTTGTGACATCCCCCTCACATGGCTTGGAGTGATGACATGGCCTTGGTTGATGATAATGTATTAATGAGGGGTTTGCTTGGTGATTGGACACTTGTTGATGAGGATATGACCTTTGAGTGAGGAGCACTCTTTTGACCATCCATGGCACATTTTGATGGAGATATTCACTTTTAGAGGATGATGTCACCCTTGGAGGACCTTTTACTCACCAAAAGTGGGTGACACCATAAGACAAAATTATCTCCCGTCATCTCTTCCAGCCTGTAATATCCCCAAAGGGAAATAACCAGTAATACACAGAAATATGCCAGACAGATATATAAAACAAAATGCCGGAACCAGATCATGGAACAAGTACACATAGAATGCCAGAACACTAAGCCATTTTATTAATCTGAGAATACATATATAGGAGTACAAGATAATCAGAATGAGTGCACCTATCCTTGCCCTAGGCAAGTGGAGACCCTCTCAGAACAAATAATGGTTGCAAATAGGGACAGCGTCCTAGCTGGCTGAAGAAACTGCTATGAAGAACTGCTGCTGCAATGCACTGGAACTATGAGCTGAAGACTGGAAAGGTAGCTGATCTAAATCCTCCAGACAAACCCCAGAAAATGTGAAGCTGATGCTCCACCACCGAAGATCTACCAATCAAACCCCCACCAGTGAAAACGCTGTCTCTGCCAGTGACAGCGCAGAAGCCAAATGAAACGCTGGCAAGAAGGGGTGAGTCCAACCACAAACCCTCCAGATGAGATAACCAAACTCCTCAGGGCTGGAAACACTGAAAAACGTTGCCAAAACCCCACACAGTAACCCTGCTCATCAGATCTGCGTCCTCCCTAGGCGGATGCGCCGGATCTGCGTCCTCCCCTATCCGGATACGGGTCATACTGTGGATGCGCGTCCTCCCTATCCGGATGTGCGTCCTCCTGCCTTGATGTGGATGCGTCCTATCTCCACGGATGTTGCGCGGCCCTCAAGAAGGGGAGTGTCTCCTGCGCCAAATCCTCCACCGAAGCTACGCAGGGTTACCACGGCCGGGAGTGATGCTCAGAAAATAACCTTACCAGGGCAGGCACTCGAAGTCCCCCGAGGCTAAGGGTGAGATCTCCGCACGGAGACACTCGGTTGCACTAAACAGTGCTGCAGACCGATTAAACAACCGGCGTGTTGAAGTAGACAGAAGTCTAGCTCTCAATATCAATATCAAATCAAAAAACATCCCAAATGAAGTGGAAACCCCTCCTTTTATAGTGCTAAACTCCCTCCAAAACCTTAACTGCGTCCTTCACCCTCCTTGGCCTGCGCAGTTACCCTTGGGTCAGCGTGAGGCCTCCCCTCATACACGTGTGGACCCCCAAGGCCACCCCTTTAAGTTACAACGTCAATCAACTAGGAAAGCACTTTATTTTATAAAGTGAGATGACCCCTCTTATTTCTCACTTTATTTATTATTTTAGCTAAAGCGGCAAAATTAAACAAAAATGAAATATTCCAATTAGCAATGCTAATTAGGAATATTACACAGCCAGTAGCTAGCAGCCCCTGACGACCACTAGTAGGCGATGATGATGTTTCATTCATATCTTTGTCACTTGCATCAATCATATGTTTCCTTGCCCACTAGCAAGAGTGCACATTGGAAGGTGGGCTTTTGATCAAAAGGTACTTTATTCATTTTGCAATTGGGTGCTTATGCTTGTTTGTATTTTGTGAATTTTGCATGGATCATGGGGTAACTTAGAAGGAAGAGGGGTTTTGACCATCATCTTGTTATCTCACCGTAAATGGGGGGTCATCCTAGTCTAGTGGGACCTACCTTAATGGCCCAATGAGTATAGAAGGGGCAATACTTGGGAAACCCAAATTGAGATAGCATAGTTTCATCTCTCTCTACTCCATACTTACCACTTTCCATCTTACATTACGAGCCACATATTCCACCTCTCTTCTTCAGGTTCAACTGACCATTGATTCTCTGGGATGGGTACCATACATCCTTATACTTGGGTAGGGATTGTGTGATGTTCCTACTTAGCAATTTTGCTAAGTAATTGCAATTTTGCACAATTTTGAGTTTTGCTATGATGGGCTTAGGAAAAGTGGGTTAGGAGGGCAATGCTTTGCAATTTTGGCTAAGGGGCGCTCCAACATAGGAGAAAGGAAAGCAAACTAAAATCATAGTGGATGGTGGGGGCCACCCCAAGAGGAATACACACCCCTTGGAGCAACACACACTTGTGGAGATAGAGAGACAAGAGGGGGTAGATGTATGGGACCCGCATGGAGAGAGAAGGAGCTCAATGATAAATAGGAGGAGAATGCATCATTTTGGAGCTTTTGATCATTTGACAATTGAACTCTCTTGTATGCTTGAGCTGTTGAGCCAAGTCTACATAGGTTTTTTCTATACATGAGATTTCCGAGGGGAGTTCTCACCTCCATCTTTGGTGGACTTTGAGTGCCACCCTAGGGGAGCTATTGCTACACTTTGGAGTTGTTCCGGGAGATTCTACAGGGGAATTCGAGCCATTCTTGGAGCCGACTGGGCGTAGAAGGGCAAATGCACTCTTGGGGAGAAATAACTTCTTTGTGGACCTGGTTCCAGGCTTTTAGGAGCACACTTCCTTGGTGTTTTGCAACAGATTTGCTGTGGTTTGGAGGGTTGACTTGGTGGCCATTTCTCAAGCCGAATTTCTCTATTTCTAGGCATGCATAGAGGTGGAATGGCTTGGCCTGCATAATCCCTTGAGGAGCGAAGTTGTTGTGGGAGGTATGACCGAGGGCTTGAGGCTGACATTTGCCAAGAGTCATAGGGGGAATTTTGGAGGGATTTCTCAGTATTTTTGGAGGCCTTTTTGGTAGCATATTCACAAGTGGTAGAGTAGCCAATTGGAGGAGGAACTTGCATTATTTGGGGCTTTGTGGGTTTTGTGAGGAGAGCCTACAGTTAATTTTACAGATTTTTTTGAGCATTCTAGAGGGGTCAAACACCAGTTCCTTTCTAGCCACCAAGAATAGAATTTCTAGGTCAGTGCAGGGGTTGGAGTACTTCCTAGCATCCGGGCAACACCTTTTTTCTCACCTAGGACTCGTCTAGCTTGCTTCAGCAAGCCCAGGTGCACATACTCCATACATATATTGTAGTCTCCTTGATTTGATAATAAAATGGCTCAGCTTAGTGCATATTTTGGGAAATTTGTGGTTGTCTAATTGCATGTTTGGATTTTGTGTTGCATGTTGTGATTTTGCTTGATTATCACTGTTAATTTCCTAGTAGGAATATTGCAGTGGTATCAAAGCACCGGTCTTGGCTCAGTTGAGGTGGAAATCTTCTATGACCACAGAAGGAAAGCAAAACATTACCCACAGGAGGCATAGATATAGAAATCGAAAGAGGGAGTTGGAGATCACACTTGATTCTGAGACCCCATAACAGGAGGTAATGGAAGAAAACATGGTGGAACTAGTGAGCAAAGAATATGCAACATTCAATAGAATCTTGAAAGCTTTGAATGACCTGGCAAAGGGGCAAAAAGAAATGTTGGAGGAGATTAAGCAGCAGAACCATGACAGGAGTGTCCACTAGGATTTCTTACTCAAGGAGACCTCAGGGGCTTCCCACCAATATGACCACAATTCTCCTTTGACTCACCCACACACTTTCAGTGAGCCAACCAAAACTACATTGCCCATGTTTTTACCTTCAGGAGTTGGTGAGAAATCTGGGAGGATGAGATGCCCATGGGAGAGTATTTCCAAGAATGGCAGTCGATGGGGGAGGTGTTTCGAGCTGCATTAAGTTTTTATGACGTCTGCCAGCTCAAGCAAAATGAGAAGGGCAAGGCCGCAAGAGGTTTAGACACAAATAACTCAGAATTGTACCATTGGGAGGATGTATCTCCCCACATTTAATGACTCATCCAAGTGCACGGCTAGAGCATGGGTGGAGAAGTTAGATACATATTTTCAGCTTAGTCAAATGACGGAGATGGAAGCCATTAAAATGGCTACCTTGCACTTGGAGGGGGAGGCACACAATTGGTGGTTCCATGGGTTGACCACACTAGGGCATGCCAGAGTTGTTGAGATTTTGTGTATTTGGGGTAGCATCAGTTGTGCTCTAGCTCCCAAATTTTGTGGAGGGACTAGAGTACACTTGATTTACAAGACCCAGAAATGGATTTGAGAAATTTCAGTTGGTGTTCAAGTTATTCAAATAATTAATTATTTTTAATGGATTTCCTAAGTCTAACTTAGGAAAATAAAATAATTAAAGTGAATTAATTAACACATGTGCTGAAATTGTCTTGAGTCACATGGATCAAGCAGCATTTTAATCTCAGCCATTGATGGATGATTTAATCTCAGCCATTGAAGGGTTCAACGAAAAACTATAAGAGAAAGGCTTGAGGGTCAGTTGAAGACACACATTTTTGCAAAGCTGAGGAATAGATCTGGAATTCTAGGGTGGGTTTGCTAAGAATTTATGGGGGATTTTTTCTGCAGCGAGGGGTAGTATTGGCTGAGGGAATGATCTGATTCCAAGAGCCAAGAGTCGGTAAGAGGAAGAGGAGAAACAGCAACGACAATGCAGAGAAGCAAAGCAGCAGCTACGCAGGAGCTACACAAGACAGTGCAGAGGCACTGGGAGGCTTCAGAAATCACGCAGAGGGTCTTTTAGGGCCAATGTTAAGCTGTGGGACCCTTCCAGGGGTTACGCAGTCCCTTCTGGTGCAGCGCAGCAGCACTTTGAGGCTAGCAGGGTTAACGTTGGGGCTTCAGCGGCAACACTGAAGGTTTCTAGGGTCAGATCTAGGCTGAGTCCTATAAATCTCATTTGAGGGTGTGGATCAGTCAGATATTTGGCACTAGATCTTCAAGTAAGCTGTCGATTTGATATCTTTTATTCTCTGTCGAGTTTTCCAGATCTGGAACCCACATTTACTGTACTCAAAACTACTTAATAATAAACCCTCATATCTGTTGCACCGGTTTTCCCGCTTTGGGTTTTTTTGGGGACTTATGTCCAAAAATCCATGTGTCACTTTGTTGCATGAGTGTATTATTTAGTAAATGATTTGCATGTGTAGGTTGTAGTTGTGTTTATTTTCAGTATTTTCTGAATCTAATTTCTGGAAATAACTTGTATTAATTAAATCAAGTAGGAGAAAATAAATCAATACACTACAGTAGAATTTTCACAAGCGTGACCCCCTCTGAGAAATTCACAAGGAGGGTTGTGGAGCATTTTGATAGGAGGGATCCGGAGGCACACTTCAGAGCGTTGACCCAACTCAAGTAGACAAGCAACCCCGATCATTACATAACAAAGTTCTTGAGGGTGTTTGTGATGGTGTTGGATTTATCAGAGGCTAGGAGGGTCTACATCTTTGTGGAGGGTTTGCTTGAGCCCTTACATGGGCTAGTGAGGGCAAGCAGACTCACTACTCAACAAGAGGCAGTGAATTGCACACGGGATTTGCAGGACGCAATTCCCAGGACCAGGGCACCAGTTCCGCCACGAGCTCCTTTCCCACAGAAGGGCCAAGACAGTAGACCCCCACTGCAGAGAGATGTTCAGGGGCTTGGGTGGCTGAATGATGAGACCAAGACAAACCTTCGTAGGAGGAAGTTGTGCTTAACTTTCCAGGAGCCATGAGCACCTGGGCATAGGTGTACCAAGTGCAAGGTCCATTATATAGAAGTGTTTTCTAACAACAAGCCCGAGGATGATGTAGAGCAGGAGGATGATGTAGGAGGCGGTGAGCTGTAGACCGTTGGAGGTAGTGGAGGAGGAGCACCACCCCAACTTGATGGAGGCCTCTTTAGAGCCACTGGAGGGGTTATCACTTCATTGAGGAGGAGTTCCCAAGTATCTCACGCTCAAGATCAAGGGCTCAATTCAGGCCGTTGAATTTCAGGGTCAACGTGTAGCAGTCTTGGTGAACAATGGGGCTACCCACAACTTTATTAATGCTCAAATGGTGGAGCGGAGAGGTATACAGATTGAGGGCTTTGATGGGTTTTCAGTCTTGGTTCTAGGAGACAGTACTATGCAGTGCACTAGGTATGTCCCTAGTCTGACAATGACTATGGGAAATTACTCTGTGATCGATCACTTCTTTGTGGTCGATATTCTAGACACCAACGTGGTGATGGGTGTCCAATGGCTCTACTACTTGCGATGAGTCACTACAAACTATAGGAAATTGGAGATGGAGTTCATGGGGCCAGATGGGAAGATGATGGTGTTGAGAGGGATGCATTCATACCCACCACAGATGGTATCAACACATCAGATGGAGGTTGATTTATGACATTGGGACATAGAGTGGGCAGTGGAGTTCAAGATTATAGAGGAAACGACTCAGCCATGACCAGTGCACCTTGACATCTAGGAGATATTGGACAGGTACCCAGCAGTATTTGGAGACATTCCTCCAGGCAAGCCCCCTGACAGGAGATTTGAGCACACGATTGAGTTAGAGGAGGGTGTTCATGCCGTGATCACCACTCCATATCGACATCCCAAGGCTTACTGGGATGAGGTTGAGCATGACATACATGAGTTGTTGGCCTTGGGGCACATTATGCCCAGTTCGAGTCCCTTTGCTTCTTCAGTTGTGTTGGTGAAGAAGAAGGATGAGACCCTTCGCATGTGTATTGACTACTGTGCCTTGAATAAGAATACGTTGAAGATCCAGTACCCAATCCCGTGTATAGATCAGTTGATGGACTAGCTTAGAGGAGCTAAATACTTATCTACGATTGATTTGCGATCGAGCTACCACCTGATCAGGGTTTGAGAGCAAGACCTCCCAAAGACAACTTTTTGGTGCCATTATGGGCATTTTGAGTTCTTGGTGATGCCCTTTGGGTTAACCAATGCCACAGTTACTTTCCAGTCTGGCATGAACCACATGTTTTGCAAGCAGTTTCGCAGGTTTGTGTTGGTGTTCTTCGATTACGTTTTGAGCTATAGCAAGATTTGGGAGAAGCACTTGAGGCATTTGGAGGAGGTGTGCGAGGAGCAACAATTGTACACTAAGGTGTCCAAATGTGAGTTTGGACTTAAAGAGATGTTGTACCTTGGCCACGTGATTAGGGAGGATGGGGTGCAAGTGCGCTAGGAGAAGATCAGGGCCATACTGGATTGGCCTACACCCAGGAGTGTGACCGAGCTATGTGGATTTTTGGGCATTTGTGCCTATTATAGGAAGTTTGTGAAGGGTTTTTCATAGCTGGCAGCACCCCTCACCAATCTGACCAAGAAAAATCCATTTGAGTGGACTGATGTAGCGCAGGAGGCCTTTGAGCACCTCAAGAGGGTCATGAGCAGTTGCTTAGTGCTAGCACTGCTAGATTTCACAAGACCTTTTATTTTAGAGTGTGATGCATCTGGTGACGGCGTTGGAGTTGTTTTGATGCAAGGTGGGCACCCCATAACATTTGAAAGTCAGAAACTCCTTAGTCATGAGAGGCTCTATTCCATATATGACAAGGAGATGTTGGCCACCATGGATGTGTTGGCCATATTTCGACAATATTTGGTGGGCAACAGGTTCAGGGTGAAGACTGATCACAACAACCTTCGATTCTTTTTGGAGCAGAGACCAATGCGGAAAAAGTTGAAGTTGGGATTAAATCGGCAAGGGTAAAAAAGTTGAAAAACTTGGCAAAGTCGGGGGTTTTTTGAAAAAGTCGGCAAAATTAAAAAAATACAAAATTATTCAAAATTTTCAATTTTTTTAGCATCTAAAGTATCCACAACATCAAATAAATGCATTTCCACATAAACATGTAAAGAAAGCTAATATATAATATGTATATGAAGTCTAGTGCTACATCACATATCAAAATAGTGACTCGAGTCCTGAATCTTGAGTCTCAGTCTCAAGAGTCAAAATATCAACAAAAAATATAATAATGTATATCATGAGTCATCTCCATGTCATAAAGTAATTACTAATTAGTCACTAAAATGAAGATCCCCTGCCCCTTTTACGGGAATAGGGAATGGCTTTGCCTTTTCCTCTAGAGGAAGAAGGCCCTGCCCCTCGGGTTACAGATGGACCCAATCATCCTCTAGAAGCAAAAAAAAGAGGTGGCCTCTGTCCTCTGCCGCTGACGCTCCCACTGCTACTGCCCATCCTAGATGGTGTCACCTCCTCCTCCACATCCTCCTCCTGCTCTGCCTCCTGACCCTGCTCCTCCTCCTCTACCACTGGCTCTTCCTGCTGTACAACTGCTTCCTCCTCTGGCACTAGTGCCTCTGGATCCACATCTAACCAATCAGGGGTCGATTCCATGACCGGTCTCTCAGTCTCGACCCTCCATGCAGCAGTGGTATCAATATTGTCCAATGAAATGGCATCCATATCAGGATTTTTCTGAATTTGTCTCATCCACAATCGAAGATTGTAATAGACATACACCATGTCATTGAGGCGTTGGGATTCCAATCTGTAAAAGGGTCATAGATTATAAATTAGTACTTAGAAAATTTATATAGTAAAAATAATCAAATTATTTCAAAATTTTAATTTGAAATTTTTTTACCTATTGCGCTTTTTGCTATGTATTTTGTCAAAGACACTCCAATTGCGCTCACACCCAGAGGAACTGCATGTTTGGCTGAGCACTCGGATGGCAAGCTTTTGGAGATGGGGTACTCTACCACCATAGATTGTCCACCATAGCTTGTCCACCAAGCATCTACAAGTTAAAATAAAAATGAGAAGCAAAAATTATGAAGAGACAATGAATTATTAAATTTGAAAGTTGAAAGTTGAAACTTGAAACAAACTGAAGCTTACCTGGCATTTTGGTTGTCCTACTCTTAATAGCCATGGTAAAACCAAATGTGCCACCAGCCATCCTATATATTTCCATTTCTTTGGAAATTTCTTCACGTTCTTGCTCAGATACCACCATCCTCTCAACACATGTGAAGAATCCATCCATCACCTCGGCATCAAATCTGAAACCACAGGAGTAAGAAAATGCGGGGTTGAAGTAGATACCTGCAGCGTGAATGGGGCAATGGAGGGTATTGTTCCATCGATCATCAATCACTCTCCATATGACCTATTGTTTCTCTAACCCCTCATCTCCCTTATCTTCATAATAAGCACGAATGGCTTCTTTGGCCCTATCCATGGCCTCATACAAGTAGCCCATTGCAGGTTTCTCTCCATCAACCAACCAAAGAACTCTTACCAAAGGTTCTGAAATGGCACACACCTCCTCTACTCCTGCCCAAAAGTTCTGATCATATGAAACAAGTCTACATATGGGCTCTCCCTCTGGTTTGCGGCTAATAGATAACTCACGCCAATCCTATGAAAGAAACATGCTCTTCACGTCCTACATAGAATTCAATAGAGACTGAAGAGATATGAAAGTAGTGGCAAAGCATGTTATCGCAGGATGCACCAACTCTTTGTTGTTGGTGAATCTTCTCATCAAGCTAAGCACAGATGCATGATTGTAAATAAATTTTGTTATGCTCTTGGATGATTCAACAATATGCCTCACCATAGGAATCTTACCTATATCCTCCAACATCAAGTCAATACAATGAGCAGCACAAGGTGTCCAAAACAGGGTAGGATACCTCTCCATAAGCAACCTGCCAGCTGCAACATAATTTGTAGCGTTGTTCGTTATGACTTGGACAACATTCTGTGGGCCTATTTCCTGAATGAAGATGTCCAACAACTCACATAATAAATGTGCATCTTTAATGTGTGCAAATGCATCAACAGATTTCATAATCATTGTCCCCTTGGGACAACTAACCAAGAAGTTAAGAAGGGTCCTACCCTTCTGGTCAGTCCAATCATCTGACATGACTATGCATCCAGTGTGTTCCCAAGATGCCCTAAACTCCTCCAGTCTAGCAGTGCAATCATTCTTTTCCTCTTGAAGAAGAGGCCCTCTCAACTGTGCAAAGGTAGGGGCTTTGTACCCCGGGCGAACGACAGCAACAGCATCAAACATAGGTTGGTAGAATGCGTTTGTCTTGGCAATGTTGAAAGGAACATCACTCCATAGAAGACATCTACTCACCAACCTGTCAGCGTCTGCCTTTTCCTTTTTTTTAATCGCTGATTTGATGCCAGGTTGTGCACCGGGTGTGGTTCTAGGGACAAAAAAGGATGAAAAAGCTAAGGGGTTGGACGTGGAAGGTGATGCTGAAGCAGAAGAAGCACTCTCACTTACCCCCAGTCTTGAGCTCCCTACAAGTTGCCTTTTCATTACTGCCCTGGTGTCTTTGCCATCTTTTTTATCCACCAACGATTTAATGGCCTATCGGATAATTTCTGGAGATGGATCTGGGCAAAGTTCTATATTTTGCCCTGGAATTTGCCCTATATGGAATTTTAGTCTGTTGACACCCCCTGACATATGCTTTCCACACAACTTGCAAGTCAAATACATTCTATTGACACCTCCAGTTTCGGGTACAGGATCAGGTTCACCATACTGCCAGAAAGGATCCAAATTCCTTGGCATTTTGTTTGAAACTTTTTGATGTTTGAACTTGGGCACAAAACAAAAATTAAAAATTGCCCATCACAACAAAAACCACTGTTACCAAAGTTAATAAAATCTAGGATCAATAAATTTTAATAATTTGTCGTTGCAAACTGCAGTTACTGTTGGATACTCTTAAATTTTAATTCAAAAAATCATAGAATGCTAAACCCTGAAAGGAGTTACAGTGTTACATAGATGGAAGTTGGAAGTTGGAACACTTGGTAAATTACTAAATTCAAGTAGAGAAACACCTTGATGAAATTAATAAATTATAGGTATAAAAGTTGTAAACTAAAGTCTACTGTCTAACACAAAAATTGCAGCTTAACATGTGTCATGGACATGAACACAGGTGACAGAATGTCCTCGGACCTCACAGAATCTTATTGCCTCCGACTTATCAAAACTAGGCAGTTTATTGGTTCAATAAGATAACCTACGACAGTTTATTATTAAAAACCAACACAGAGACAATTAAAAATAACCGTAGCATATTTGAGAGTTAGCGGCAGTGTATTTGGCATTTGCGTTAAGGTATTTGCCATTTGGAAATTCAAATAAGTTAAAACTTAAAACTCACCTGGCCGCAGCAGCAAACCTCGATCGCCGGCACCTCAAGTTCAAGTGGTGGTTTGTGGAGAATGGCAAATGACAAATGGTAAACCGTAAACCTTCCAATCTGCAATCTCGCTGCTCGAGCGGTGGTCCGTGACTCCGTGGAGAATTAAACGGAAATATTCAACGCCCAATGACTCGAAAGCTCTGAACCCTCTCCTCGACTCTCACAGTGCTAAACTAACAGCAAACAGACAAAAATGAACCGATAAAAATTGATTTTCGGGCTTTTTTTTTACCGCGCAGATTGACTCACGACTTTTTCGTTCGACTCGGCAAAAATTCGGGAGTATTATGATTAAATCCCAACTTTTTCGATTTTGAAAAAGTCGCGAAAAAGTCGGCCGATTTTATCGGCTCCTTCAAAAAATCGCAACATTTTTACGACTTTTTCCACACTGGCAAAGACAGCTTAACGAGGGGTAGTGGAAGTGGGTCAGCAAGATCCAGACCTACGATTTTGACATAGAATATGTCAAGGGCAAGCGGAATATAGTAGTTGATGCTCTATCTAGGAGGCCCGCGAAATTATCCCTTATGAGTTTCCGCCAAGATTGGAGGGTTGTTGGTGGAGTACTCTAAGGATAGACAGGCTTGTTTGATCTTAGATGGCACTCATGGGATGACAGGTACCAGGTGATGGATGAGGTGAATTATTACAAGGGAAGAATCTATTTGGTATTTGGTTCACATTTGAGTGAGAAGATCATGCAGGTTGTTCATGATTCTCCACTAGTAGGATATTAGGGGTTGCTCAAGACATACAGAGCTATCTGAGAGCGTTTCACGTGGAGGGGCCTCAAAGGGGATGTTTTGAGGCATGTGCAGGAGTGTGAAACTTGCCAGAGGAAGAAGGGGGAGCAGACACACCCCGTGGGTTTATTGCAACCCATCCCTATTCCTGAGAGGAAATAAGAGAGTATATCTATGGATTTTATTATAGGGTTGCCAACAACACAGGGGGTGATATTGCATATATGTGGTGGTCGAAAAACTGACCAAGTATGCATATTTCTTTGCCATAACTTCCCGGTCATTAGCTTCACAGGTGGCCGAATTTTTTTTTTCAGGGAGGTGTTAGGCTACATGGTCTCCCCAAAACCATAGTGAGTGACAGGGACAACAGATTTATGGGGGGATTCTGGCAGGAGTTGTTTTAGTTAGTGGGGACAAAGCTCACACTCAGCACTAGCTACCACCCACAAATTGATGGCCAAATTGAGATTGTGAACAAGCGGTTTGAGGGGTACTTGCGTAACTACGTGACTGGGAAGCAATGCGCATGGGTGAAGTGGATTCACCCTAGAGAGTACTACTACAACACCACGTTCCACATGTCGATAGGTATGTCTCCATTTCATGCTTTATATGGTTATGATGCTCTGACCTTGGCTGATATGGTGATTGGAGATAGCAGGGCCCCAGGGGCCAAAGAATGGATATAGGAGAGGCAAGACATCCTTAGGACTCTCAAGTATAACTTGCAGACAACTCAAAATCAGCATAAGATCTATGCAAATAGGCACAGGGTTGAGAGACATTTTGAGGTTATGGACTTAGTCTTTCTGAGGCTCCAACCATACAAGCAGTCCAATTTGAAGTAGAAGGGAGCTGAGAATCTCACACCACATTTCTATGGGCCTTATAGGGTGACCAAGCGAGTTGGAGAGGTGGGCTATGAGTTGGAGCTCCCACCTCGGAGCAAGGTGCACAACATATTTCATGTCTCGTGTCTGGAAAAGGCCTTGGGACAATAGGTGAATACAGCTACTAATTTACCCCCTTTGGATGATGAGGGGCATTTGGTGTTGGTGTTAGAGGCCATTTTGGAGGTGAGAGAGAGAAGGCTCGGAAACATGATTGTTTGGAAATTCTCTAGTGAAGTGGAAAGATTTGCCACAGAAGAATACCACTTGGGAAGGGGAACAAGTAATCCAACATCCATCACTATAGTTGCTTGAGGATAAGCAACATCTAGGCGGGGAGGATTGTGATGTTACTACTTAGCAATTTTGCTAAGTAATTACAATTTTGCACAATTTTGAGTTTTTCTATGATGGACTTAGGAAAAGTGGGTTAGCACCCCATTTTACAATTTTGGCTAAGGGAGGCTCCAACATAGGAGAAAGGGAAGCAAATCAAAATCATAGTGGATGGTGGGGGCCACCCCAAGAGGAATACGCACCCCTTGGAGCAACATGCACTTGTGGAGAGAGAGAGACAAAAGGGGGTCAATGTATGGGACCCGCATGGAGAGAGGAGCTCAATGGTAAATAGGAGGAGAATGCATCATTTTGGGGCTTTTGATCATTTGACAATTGAACTACCTTATACACTTGAGTTGTTGAGCCAAGTCTACATAGTGTTGTTCAACACAGGAGAATTCCAAGGGGAGATCTCACCTCCATCTTCGATGGAATTCAAATGCCACCCTAAGGGAGCTATTATTGCACTTTGGAGCTATTCCGAGAGATTCCATAGGGGAATTCGAGCCATTCTTGGAGCAAAAGGGCACACACACTCTTGGGGAGAAATAACTTCAGTGCAGACCCAGTTCTAGGCTTTTAGGAGCACACTTCCTTGGTGTTTTTTAGCAGATTTGCAATGGTTTGGAGGGCTGACTTGGTGGCCATTTCTCAGGCCAAATTTCTCTATTTCTGGGAATGCGCAGAGGTGGACTGGTTTGGCCTGTGTAGTCCCTTGTGGAGGGAAGTTGTTGTGGGAGGTTTGACCAGGGGCTTGAGGCTGAGATTTGCCAGGAGTTATAAGGGGAAGTTTGGAGGGATTTCTCAATATTTTGGAGGCATTTTTGGTGGCAGATTCACAGGTGGTCAGAATGGCCAGTTGGAGGAGGAACTCACATTATTTGGGGCTTTCTTGGTAGGTTGGAACAAGGCCCAACTCTTTCTAGGTTTTGTCGGTTTTGTGAGGAGAGCCTACAATTAATTTTACAAAATTTTCCGAGTAGTCTAAAGGGATCAAACACTAGTTCCTTTCCAGCCAGCAGCAACAAAATTTCTGGTCTAGTGCAGGGGTTGAAGGAGAAGTACTTCCTAGCATCCGGGCAACACCTTTTTCCTCACCTGGGACTTGTATAGCTTGCTTTAACAAGCCCATATGCACATATTCCATACATATATTGTACTCTCCTTGATTTGATAATAAAATGGCTCAGCCTGGCACAAATTTTGGGAAATTTTTGGTTGCCTAATTGCATTCTGTGATTTTTCTTGATTATCACTGTTAATTTCCTAGTAGGAATATTACAACCTAAAACTTCGCCCTGGAAAGTTGATGCAGCTAAAAGAAAAGGAAAAACAAATAATGGCCACAAGTAAAAAATAAAAGAAGATCAAAATGAAAAAGATGTTCGGGACATAAACATTGGCACATGGGCAAAAGCCTAACATGAGCTCTACCTCACTCATTATGGCCATCATCTAGTTCCTGAGCACATGTTGCTCTTCATATTATGAGAATGAACAATTGCATGTCCCAATCCCTGATGGGCAATGAGACGTCTCACTCTTAAAGGGGTAATCACTGCGATACATCATACAAAGCAAGCTCTAACCCTTGACCCACGAGCAATAATACAAAGAAAAATAAAGAAAAAATAAAAGGTGCATAAGAGGAGTGGAAAAACGAAGGTTGAGTTGGTAACTTATGCATCCATGATTGCTCCCTCCCCACATTTGTACACTCAAGATGAGGAGCCCATCATAAATAGTCCATTTGACTGTGGCACTTGGCCATGAAGTCTTCTCCCCTTCGTTCCATCGATATTCACATGACTACCAATTAAAGGGTGGACCAAGGGCATGTCATTTCCCCTTGAGGGCTAGAAATACCTAATATGGTGGTCTTTTAGCCATTCCTACCTAGGGAGGTAACACTATAATGAGTTGAAAGACTTAATTTTGGAAGGGAAGTCTTGTTTGAAGTGTCATATTGCCCATTACTTGAAAGCTTGGTTCACTTAGATGAAAAAATGATTATATGTACCTAATGATGTAGATGCTAGCACTGGAGATTGTGTGTAATTGTTAGGTATTTTCAACATGGCTTGGGAAACTTAATTGGGCTCAAGTCCTTCAGAGGAACATATTGACACCCATAGGTGAGGCATTGAGAGCCATGAGTTTTCGAGTTGCAGCAAAGCATCACACATCACCATGGGAACCTCCAACACCCACAACATTCCAACACTTTGCCCTACATTGATGACTTTTATGGGATGATGCACCTGGACCAGGCATGCCCCAAGTCGGCTTAACACTTAATGAGGGTTGGTAGTTGATCCAGGGCCTAGAGGAGGATGGTCTCACACTTTGAGACATGGGAGGGATAGCACCATCTTGAGAGCCCTCAATGTTGTAACAAAGGAAATCATTTTGATCGCCTGGAGACCCATGAGACCACTTTTGTGCCCCAAACCAAAATTGGGGTCCACAGAGGGAGATTGACAAAGATGTAGGGGCCAATCCCTAGGAGATTATTTTAGAGGGCTTCTGCTCACATCATAGCATCCTAGGCCCTCAATGCTTACCCTAAGAAATCCTACACATGGATGAAATCAACATATTCTCTATTTCAGCTCACACATCTGGGTTATATTGAGGTTATTTCATTAGATACTAGGTCGGCTTGTGGCCTAGACATGGTGTAGCACATTATTTTATTATTTTAGGGGCTAGTAGCTACTAGGCTAAAATTAGGATTTGACCTCCTCATATAAATAAAGGAGGAGTCATTTTTATCATTCATCATCACACACCTAGGATATTTGACCTCTCTAACTAAATACAACCTTCTTTCTTGTGGGGGGTTTGGGATCTATGAATGCATTTTGATATTTGGAGTTGACTTGTTTATCTTTGGATCTATGGATGGAATCTTTTCATGCTATCTTGTAAGTATACCTAATTGTTGAATATTTATTTCTTCATGTCTAATGTATGGAATAATGTTGATTTTAGGTTATGCTAATTGTGCCCTAATTTGTTGAAGATGTATTGAAGGCTATCTAGATGATCTATTGCATGCATTACTCATACATAACATGTGAACGTATTTCCTATTGGTGAGCTCTTGGTAGCTCTCCCATGAAAAATCCATTGTCCATTGCATAGGTAAATGTTTGAGGATTGTTGTTAGAGCATCAAATTTTCGGCCTCAATTAGGGGAATTTTGAGGTCTAAAATGGTCCTCCTAATGAAAATGTACAAACAAAATTCACTTTATAAGAACCAATTACATTTTAGGGGATGACATCATCCCTAATGGTTGAGGTGGCATTGCTTGAGTTAAAAGTACTTACTTGTCACATTCTCAATGGTGGAAAAAATCTCATAGTTAACAATGGTAGTGCTCTAAGAACTTTTAAAGTCAAAGTAAAATACTCATAATAAATGTCATTTCACACTTTTTTAATAAAAATATATTATTGTCATTATATTTATTGAAAGAAACAATGCATATCCCTATATATTTATTATATTATATTATATTATTTTTATATAGTATATTAATTACATGTTACTATACAATTTAAATAATATAAATTTTAATTAGTAGCATATAATATAATTAAGAATTTAAATTTATATTTTATTTTAAGTTATTTAAGTACAAAGGAAAAATGCATTAGTTGTTCAATGATAATGATTTTTTCTTGAAAAACTTCACATCAATACAATTTTTTTATTAATTTTATTTTGGTACAACTTTTGAATTGAATTTATCTATGGTTACATGGATTGTGGTGTAAAAAGTGAATTGAAAATTCATAAATATTATTTTATTGGTTTAGTTATTATTTTATTATTTCCTTAGGAGGCCCATTTTAGACCTCAAAATTCCCTAATGCTTGAAAAATTTGTCGTTTATTTAACACATCATAGACTCCATACTCCCAAGAGGCAAGGAAATGGTCCATTTTGTTGGTGATCATACTTCATTTTTATCCATAAATTCCCTTTCTCCAATTCATCCCCTTCAAGGCCAAGATTGCTAACTAGGGCTTGGTGTGAATCCCTAGGCAAGGTGAGTTTGTAGGATTGGAAAGCCTAAACATCAAGGGGATCGCATTTTCCACAAAATCTATCCTTTTGGTGGGCATCCACTTCAATCTTGTCCATAAAATTCCTTGCCCTAAGTGTTTTCCCTAAGGGGGAACCTTAGCTTAGTCTTTCTTCAACTTAGGGGCTTCTTTGAAGGTTCCATGAGCCTTGGACTTGTTAGTATACATTGTTGGAAACCTTTTCTCCTAAGCCTTGACCTTTGGTTGCTCCAACCCTCAACTTACCAACCAAGCCCTAGGTCTTGTCCCTCATTATACAACCCTGTATTAGGAATATGAATTGCCTCCTATTGGAGCCTTGAACCTAAATTATGACTTTCTTATAGATAGCCTCATCGTGTCACCTTATACCTTAAACTTAGAATACCGATTAGGTGACCTTATATACAGAGACTCCTCCCATCGATGAAAATTTGTAAAGAGGAGGGGGTTTTGGCTATGTTTTTTGTGGGTCACTACCCCATTGTTGTCACTTGGTCTAGTGTTAGCCTTGTAGGGTACCCCTCTCCAAGGCCTGCTAGATTTTGCAGCAACAAGACCCTTCGCTCACACGTGTGGGCTAAAAGGAAGTTTTTTATCATTTTTTATCATTGAGATAACTATATTTTGGTTTGGCTTATGATCTACTTAACATGTGATGACATAATTTATTACTTTTACTGATTTT
Source organism: Pinus albicaulis (assembly GCA_034641835.2). Taxonomy (NCBI): domain Eukaryota; kingdom Viridiplantae; phylum Streptophyta; class Pinopsida; order Pinales; family Pinaceae; genus Pinus; species Pinus albicaulis. The sequence goes on from CM076578.1 coordinate 1,699,797,853, forward strand.
AATCAATTTTACTCGAAAATCAACTTGGTTTCCCCCATATGAATATAGAAGTCAACTTGGATAGGATCATTGTCACAAAAGCTCATTTAATTGCTTGAGAGAGAGTGCACACTAGGTTCTTTTTTCTCTTGGCTGCAATGCAACATTGGTGTAGTGAATTGTCTTGGAGAGGATATTGTGATTGAAGGGGTTTTCTCTTAGATTAATGAAGTGATTCTATGGTGATTTTGTGCAACTTTATTGTGAGTATCTTCTTCCACTTTGTATAAGTTGTAGAATTAGGGTTTCAATGAAATTTTCATCTTGATGTATTGAATAGTTTATGGCTCTAACATCTCCTTTTACAAATTTTGCACCTAGTTTCCATCAAATAACCTTACTATAGCTTCCTTGCTCTTAAATCTCCATTTGATTAAAAGTCCCTATGGTTTTGATGGAAAGATTTTCTCTCTCAACTCACTCCAATCAAGTCTTCATCCATAGACCTCACCCTTTCAGTCCATTAGCCCAAGGAATAAGAAAGGCATCGGTCTATTTTGTCTATCAATCATTATTTAAAAAAAGAAAGTTAACCCTTAAATTTTATTTTATTTTTTATGTTTTCTAAAGTAAATTAGGATTCAATTACAAAAAAACCTACATTTAATAGCATAAAATACATTGGAACTCATTGTCCTTAGGTTAGGCTTTGCATCTTCTAAATTGAAAAAGAAAAATATTTATTTTATGCAATTTTCAACCATCTTTTTAAGGATGACGTCTAGGGTTTTGGAGCTTTTTTATGCATTTTCAGCCATTGGAAAGTTGTTGCAACTTGTCTAATCAAATCAGTGGTTTTAAATTCATTAGTTCAACTCATAAGCCACGCATTTATGAAATTGAACTTGCTTGTCCTTCTTAAGGAGGAAACTCTAGAACTTCGTAGTCATATTATTTTGAGCAACACCAACAATTGCCTAAAACCGAGTATTTTCCTAAAATACATGCATACAAACAGAAATATCATTCCCTTCCAAGTTAATCCTTTATAAACTAGAGTGCAAGAGTGTTATTTAGGGATTAGGGAAGCCCCCTTCAGGTGATTTGCTTTCATTTGAGAAGTGTGGGAAGTGACATCCTAAGTGATAGGTGGTTATCCTTCCAAGTTGCCATTGATTCATCTCCACCTTGCACATGTGGGGAGACAAATCAAGTGGTAACAATCTAGACACCTATAAATACCCACCATTGATAGAAAAAGTGCTCATGCATCAAACTGGGTAATGGTATGCTCATAATTGACTTATGAGTTTCTATTTATATTATCACCAAAACTACACTCGCCGTTATTATCACCTTGAATTATCGCGATAATTTTCCCAGTTGAAATTATCATGATAATTTTGAAATATCGCGAGTTGAAAGGAAATTATTGCTTGCTGCGAGAAAAGGAAATATAAAGTTCCAGTTTGAGTTTTTTTTGGGTCATTTTCATCTTTTCTTGTGCTAAGATTGAGCTCTGAGGGTTGTGTGAGTCTTGGGACCATTTTTCATCTAGCAAACAAGGGGAAATCCATAGTTTCCTTTGCCATCAATTGAGCATTTTTGGAGTGGAGATTTACTCTAGTATACCATATCCATATTTCCAGGTATGTAGAAAATAAAATTTCCTGAACTTTTTCTTTGTTTTCCAAGATTTGTATATACTGTAAATTAAAAATTTAGAGTCAGCCTCTTCTAAACTTTTTTTGAATTTCCACATTTGTTTGTCATAGGTCCAAAACTTGAAAATTTAATTAGAGCTCTACAAAATGGCAAAGCCATTGGACCAAATGTGGGAGTATGGTGAGCCATGTGAGGGTGATAATAGAACAAAGTTGAGTTGCAAGCTATGTAGAATGGGAATGTTTGGTAGAATCACCGGCTTGCAATACCGAGTTGCCAAAATTCTAGGGCATGAAGTGGATATCTGCCCTATAGCTACCCCAAACATTGTCCTTATTGCAAATAACTCAATTCTTGATATTGCTAGAAAGAGAGATTAGAGGGAGAAACTAAGGAATTGCATGAGAACCACAAGCTTCTCAAGGGTGAGGGAAACCTAATCCTTGGCCACACCTTCTTAATGCATTATTATTATTGGATTATCGCTATAGTATATAAATGCCTAATGATGATCATCTCATGAGATGCATTTATTTTTGTTTGAATGTAATTTTGTATTAACTGTTGTCTTGTCAGAACTTATGACCAAGGAAAAATAGCATGTTTCAGTTTCTACTATCAATGATTGATGTACTGCTTGACATCTTATACATTTTATATTGTGGTTTTATTTTCATATTTGTGTGACAATGTGTTTGTTTGATGTTGATGTTGCTTTAAAACTTATAAGAATAAAAATTTGAAAAAAAATGATTATTTTTTAATATTTTTTAGGTTTCCCAATAATTTCTGATATTTTCTGCGATATTGTCAATAATTTAAATATTGAATCCCCGAAGATAAATTTCCAATAACAATAAATGTAACTTTACTATTTATATGCACAATAGCACTAATATAACATTAAGTACTATAATCAGAGCCAAAATTAACTTGTGAGTTTCTATTTTAGAAGTGTACAATTGCAGTAATTAAAAATAAGTACAATATTCAAAGCATTAAGGTTATAAAATTCCACCACCTATGCCCCTTATCAGAACAAGTTGTTTGTAAAGTCAATGCTATTACATTATCATTTTTGCATCCTACAGTGACTCACACGTATATGTGTGTGTGGACTATTTAAGTAGAATATCAAACCGAACAAAAACCAGCTTGAAAATAATCTGTTCTATTGTTTGTGTTTTGTCTATCACTTTTAGGATAGTCATTAAAATATGTTCTTTTTCCCCTTTTACAGAAGCTTTATATCATTGGCGGACATATTGGTCAGGATGAAGCATCAGATGGAAACGTCTTTACTGTCCATTCAAACAGAAAAGCAGAATTTAACATGTATCTGGATCCCTTGGCAGCAAAGCAGGTTTTAGCATCAAAGCTAAACATAACAATGATTCCTCTTAATATCCTCCGCAAAGCTTCATCTTTTACAAGGCTTCTAAGGAAGATGACACTAAAAAAGGATACCCCAGAAGCAATATTTGTGCACCGCTTACTATCAAGAATGTTCCAACTGCATCGCAGCCACCATGCCTATGCCCACATCGTATGTGCTGTAGTGTGTTTGAACTTTGACATTACATATGTTCTTGTTTGGATTCAAAAGAAACAACACTAGAAGTCAAAACTAATAGATCTTCATGTTGGCATTACAGGGCATGTTTTTGGGAGAAGTGGTGGGTGCAGCCATCATGGCAGGTCAACCACAACTAAAAGTGGTCACCCAGATTAGGCCTGTCAGTGTTTTGGCAAATAGAGAAACGGGTTCTGATGGATGGACAATTGTTGACCATAGAAATGGAAATCCCATCAACCTGGTAGAAGATATTGATTCATTTGCCTACTACAGCCATCTTTCTACTGTATTAAATGAAAAGAATCAATCTGCTATAATTGCTAGCTTCTCTGCCCAGAAGAAGTTATGGAGCACACCACCCTCACAAATTGAGCTTCCAACCTTATGAATCAGCTCCAAATCAATTTACACAAATGCTACTGTAACCCGTATGTGATTTAAAGATTTATGTTAGTTACCTTAGTAACTATTTTATTTACAGACTTGCTTATGGAACCTATAATAAATTAAAGAAACATGAATGTTTGCATCTCATTTTTAATTTATGTTGAATATAATAATTATTGATGAATTAAAAAATAAAACTGGCTGGTAATGAATTCAGCGCTGAACAATTGGACAGTTGAAACAGTTATTGGACAGTTACAACTTTCCTCCTCATGATTTATAGGTAATCAGATGTGAGGGTGGGGATTGACTCTATTTTTCCCGAATGGCCTAGAGAGAGACTGGGAAGGAGAAAGCAGCTAGTATTTTGGCAGGATGATGCCGTAGAGAAGACACCTGAGCTGGCTTGCACCAGTGGAGACCCTAGATCTGACTGATTGTGAAGCTGGACTGTTGTCCTGAGGCTTCAAGAGATAACTGGAGTTCAACTGACAAACTGTTCAGGCGTAGAGCTCAGGGAGGGAGAAGAGGATGTTATTTGGGGGGGCTGGGGGGGGTGCGAGAAGAGGATGTTATTTGGCCTTCTCAAGGTTGGGAGGACCAGCCATACTTACAAGGTTTTACTCCATTTCAGCATAGATATGTAGTTTTGTGTGATTTGGGATTTACGCAGACTGATAACTTGAGATTTAAATTGTTGACAACTTCTGTTATGTAAAGGAAAATGGGATTGTTGTGTTGACCGATATGCTGGTACAAGTTATTTTTTCTTTAAAAAGATTTACTATATATATATAGATATATCTGTGTGTGTGTTTGTATGTGGAAGTGTAGAGAAACTGTATCTTGTAAGGTGCCTGGTGAATATGCACTGTTGGCACCAGAATGACTAGTTGGCACCAGAGACACTAGTGTATTTAACCCTGTAGAGTTTCGTAGTCACTACCTAAAAGAGGACCACTACAGTAACACTCTGACCTCTAATTCAGTCACAGTTGAAACACACCTGTAATGATTATGGACAAATAAGTGTTAATTTGTTGCCAAGTCATAAATAAGTGTCTGCAGGGTTTAGCTACACTCAGGAGAACTGAATTCTGAGGTTACCTTGTCCCTGTTGAACACTTAGCTGTTACAATAGACACCTTTCCTTAATAACATTCTTGCACATGCGAGTCATAAGAAATAGGAATTACATCTGAATAAACAATCTAAACTTATTAACAAGAAAGAAGGCATATGATGCAAACCAAAATTAGATTGTAAGGAAACAACAACATGGCTTTCAGCGACGTAAGAAAAGCATAAATACATTCAAGGAAACTCCGATGGAGATCTCTGTTTCTTTTACTTGAGAGAAATTCAGACGAAAACATTAAGCTAACAGAATAAAGCTCTCATTTATGCGTATAACTTCTTTACAATAAACTGTTCTAAAATAGGAGCATAACATGATACTACAACAATTTATAGTAACATGTAATAGTCGGACAGGTTGGATACCTGAGACTGCATATTCATTCTATGTATAACAGAAACTAGAAATTTACTCTTCATCATTATAAATTGAATTCCACAAGCTCTGCGCATATTGCCAGTAAGAGCAGTGTAAAAACCCTTCTAGAGGCAGTATTCGAACTACTAATTGTACATGCATAATTAGGCGTTTAAACCTTTTCCAATGGGTTGTTCCAAAACACTATGTAAACCAAAAATTGTTACAAAGTGCTCTAAACTCTCTGTCGATGGCATAATTGTCAAAATATCAGATTTACAACTCACACCTAAATATCATGCAAATAAACAACGATGATTACATTTCAAGCCGCCCAAGAGGCTGGCAATAAGATTCAATTAACATCAATCCAACACAGAAGCCTAGAATAAGTAAAACAACAGAAGGACAGCTCGACATTTAGCCTAGCAGGAGAAAACATCATCCAAGGATATCTCGGAGGACGAATTAAGAGCCGAAAGAAGACCCAGACCAAATACCCTGCAAGAAGCCAAGGAAATAATTGGCTCGAGTCTTAGGACATGAACAAATAAGTGAGGGGTATTAGAGGAAACCCTCATACCTTTTCCATAAGACTTGGTGCAACACCATGTTGGCGGTAACACCTTCAGAAACTTAGGAGCAAACCTACAAACAAGTAAGGGGTTATCTTAACGCTGGAAAACCTACAAACAAAAGGAAAAACAATACTAAAACCCTGAAATAGAAATAAATCTACAGTTGCAGGAGGTGTGAATCCCTATATCTGAAACCGGTGATGGCGAACCAGTGAAGTCCTCTATTCGAGAAAAGTTCGGCGCACAATAGCTTATAACCAGCCTAGATCCATCTTAACTCTGGATCTATTAAGCGCCGAGAGGGATCAAATCTCTCGAGGTGCAAACCTCTTTTTTTAGTGCAAAACTTGAGGAAATGTTTGCACCTCGAGAGATTTGATCCCTCTCGGCGCTTAATAGATCCAGAGTTAAGATGGATCTAGGCTGGTTTCAGTCGTGTGCGGCCAAGGAAAATCTATCGAACATTTGATTAATTTTATCAATAATATGTAAATACAGATAATATAAATATAATAATTTTATATATGCTAAATATGTCTGATATTTTTCTGGTCATTTTAATTTTAAAATTTTATTAGTTACCTAATGCGCTCATATTAAAATTTTTTAATATGTATAAGATTATATATTATGATTGAAAATGCAATGTTAGAATATTGAATGATCGAAAATTCAAATAATAAGAATATAGTCAATCAAAAAATAGTTTACAATGTGATTGATCTCAATCTCTCTTCTTCTGCTTTTCTTGCAGTCACACCTGCTACTTTTTCCATATTTGCATATCGATCATATGAAAAGGGAGTTTGAAATCGTATACCATTCATATCTTTAACTTGAGATATTGCAGTAAACATCATACCATATCTCTCTTTCTTCCCAATATTAATAGTAGCTTTCTCCAAAGTCAATCCTTGTGATTTATGGATTGTTAAGCCCCAAGCAAGTTTCAAAGGAAGTTGTTTTCTACTACCTCTTTCAATAGGTGTAATAGGAACTGTTTGAGGGGATGAATCATCCCATAGTACTCCCATATAATTATCAAATCTTACTAAAACATATGTAGCTGGTTCTGGGGGTGATTTTCCAGGTTTATAGACATTTTTTTCTACAATTCCAAGAGCACCATTTACAAGTCCTGCATCAGTCCATATGTTTGATGTAAGCATCACTCGAGCTCCAACTGCAATGATTAATTCAAGTTCCATTTCATCCTCATCTATTTGCATGGAATTTCCTTTTATTTTTGTAGCAACACTGGCTGCAATGGGATAATTTAGCCTTCTTAAACAAAGCTTATTATGATGTTCTACATCATCATTTGTTGCAAACAAATGTATTTCCTTATCAAAGGACTCATTTGTGGAAGGATCCAAGCATGTATTTGTACGAGTCATAAGTGATTTCCAGTCTTCCATAGTTGGTTTTGAATCCCTTACATTCATTAACAAACGACGAATCAATACATTTGTTGTGAATGAGTTCCATAATTCTTTTGCAATACCTTCACATGCATATATAGGTTTATCTAGAACAGGAGGAAATTGTCCCAAATCACCAACCAATATAATCGATCTCCCACCAAAAATAAGTTTCTCATTTTCTGGGAAAGCTTGTCGAAGTCTCTTATCAATGTTTTGTAACAAATTTCTTCCAATGAAACTCATTTCATTTATCAATATATACTTCACATGCTTCAAACCTTGTTGTAGGGTCATTAAACTTGATCCTTTCAAAGGTGACATGTCTTTGATTGGAATTTGAAGTACAGAATGAATTGTTCTTGCAGATATGTTGAAAGCTGCAACCCCTGTAGGAGCTAAAAGAAGTAATGGACTCTTCTCTGGAAATGACTCGGCTTCAAGGGAATTTTTAATAGCTCCGATCAAATAAGACTTTACTGTACCTGCAGTTCCTTGGATTATCATAAGTATTTGATCAACCCCTAATCTATTATGTTCAAGGACAATATCAAATGCTATTCTTTGCTTAACCCCCAAACTTTCAATGGAATAAGACTTTGCACGTTGGTTAGCACAGATTAAATTCAACTTTCTCTTTTCCGATATGAAATGAATAGCATGATTGGAAGTTACTTCATCAACAAAATGTGTGTTCCAATTATGTGCACGATCATGATCTCTATGTCCCAGCATCTCAAATTCATTGTAATTTATATATTTCTTCTCATACAATCCACAATTATGTCCCACTCATTCTCCCTAGAATCTACAGGTGGTTGCTGAACTTCTTCTCCTTCAGATTCTACTTGATCAACGGGTGGTAATGGATTTCGATCAATATGCCATGGATTATATTGAAAATTTTCCCAATTATTGACTATCTCATCATCTCCTCGACCTATATCTCTATGGAAATCACGAAAGGCCTTGTACAATACTAACTCAGACCAACAAAATTCTACAAACTTGTCATCTCCTCGATCAGGAACTGAGTTAAATCGAGGAAACACACGTACAATAGCTACATTCTTCCGTTCTAACCATTTCTCCCCACGTCGACGTTTATCATATGACTATGATTTTGCAACATCTATCAATGCAAGGTGCTCAATATGGGAAGGTCGCTTGGTATATGCATCAATAAGGGAATTATCATTATCAGCATCATATGTTTCAATCTGTACTTGTTTGAAAACTTACCTACCAACATTCAGAACCACAAATCGACGACTACATTCAGAAAGAGGGAGTTCTAGAAGCAAATGACATGTCTCTTGTGCACATATATCCCTGTCAATAATAGTTTCACACAACAAACTCTTGTATGCACGTGTTGCTGGTTCATTTGGATTTTGAATAGAAGAAACATGCATCAACATATTATGGAATGTTTCTGATCCTTTTTCGGATTTCGCTACATATTTTTCTATGTAATTAATGACAACGCGCTTTGAAAGAACTGGTTGCCAATCAATATTAGCCCTCCACATCATCAATGTTTCACGATTGTGTGTATTCAATCTATCATCATTTCATCTCGGTTCATACTTTTTTTCTCCATTCTCATCGACATAAAGTTTGGAATCTTCACATAAATCCCATGGTGCCTTATATCTACATACCAATCTTCCTGCCTTCTTTCGAAGGCATGATCTCTCATTGCAAGTGATGTGACGCTCAACACAATTAAGAAGTTCTTCATAATCAATCATAGGATCAGACTCAAATATTTGTCGTGTGTCCTTTAAGCAAGGATGATCATCAATATTGTGTCTAACTTGAATATTTATTTGATGTCGATCACGTGGATTCATTGCATGTACACATTCATCAAAATATTCTTTTGCAAATCTAACTTGCACTGGATCATCCCAATTAAACATGTCCATGTTAGGAGCATTTTTTATCCATAGAAATCCATGCACATGTGGAGACCCACGATGTTGCCACTCATAGCGACACCAATAATCTGTAGCTTGATGATAACGTTCGAAAATTTCATCTCGAAACATTGTATGTCTTAAGTGCATATAATGTGCTACAATATGAGGATTATCAATTACGTTTTGACGTCTCCATTTCCTCGCTTCCCCTGGATCTCTAGGACATGTACCTGGCATGAATTTATGTAAATCTGGCCATTGCATATCTGCCGCACTTAATGTAAAGAATATTGTAGGACTCCCAATTTGTTGAACCATGTCCGATAGCTCGGCACGACACTTATTCCAATATGCACGTGTGCCTCTTAGTACAGTGCCAAATCGCATCAATCTTTCTCCAATTCGTGAATCTGGAATATTTTGTAAATGTTCTCGTAACTCCTCCATTGTTGTTGGTAAATCTGTCATATTTTTCTTCACAAACACTGCAGACGAAGCTTGAGCACGATGTCTAATGATGATATTGAGTAAAAACTATCTAAATCGTGGGTGCCTTCCAAACCTGTTATCACGATATCGAAGAAGATGCTTTGCATACTCATGAAGATGGACATGTCTCTCACGTGCTTGCAACCAATCTGCTTCACCTTTTGGGAACAATGACGGAAATTCCATATCAAATAATCCCACAGTGTTAGACTCATTGATTGGAGATGAGCCAATTCCAGGCCAACTAAGCACTTCCTCTGTATTAGGTTGTTCCTCTGCATTAGGGTTGTTTACCCACTGTCGAATAATATCAATCTCTCGTCTAGCATTTGGAAACTTTGATGCAAATGAAGTTGTATGTAAGCCATCTAATGCATCGTCAATCCCTGGAACCCCTTCCAACATTGCAAATTCAGTGTCACTATCTTTCTCTGGCAAAGTAATAGCATTAATCATATGTGATACATCTGTTTCAATTTCAGGTATTTCTTGAAGTGCATCATTATCAACTTGAACTCCACGATAATATGGATCATTATGAATCTTATAGTGTAATGCACGTAATACAATTTCTTTCCTGAAAGTAAAATCATAACTTGATCCCTTTGCACCTTTTTTCTGCACAACAATTATCAAATCCAAGTCTTTAATATGTCGAGGTAACTTCATGGCAAGATTGCTAACCTCTTGTGGAAAACTAATGGTGTGTCCTCTATATTTGTATTGTCCACCTATTGAGTACATAACCTGCAAAATTGGACTTGCACGTGCTATCAACATCTCTTCGACTTGTGTGAGCTCTGCAAGAACATTAGGTTGTTCTCCTGGATTCATATGGTTATCAGCTGAAAATCTATGATGACTTCCTTCTCGTTTACATCTCATGCACATTGTACCTATGTTTGTCATATGTACTTGAATTCTAGAATACGACTCTTCACACACATGACATATTTGAACATCAGCCAATCGATCAATCCTATCATGAAATTTTCGATGTGAAATATTCATATCGACAAAACTTTCATGTTGATGTTGGGAATCAATATGTTTTAAACATGTTTCTTTCATAGGATTTTCCTCTTCGTCTTGTACCATGTATGATTTGTTCAGATATTGTTTTCTTTGTCGATATGATCTTTGTTGTTCACTTTTTCGTTTTCTCTGTTCTTCATGTTTTTCAGGCGTTATTTCCTTTGGGTTATCTTGTCCATTTCCTCTTTGTTCTGCATTTTCTTCTATTATTTGTTGTGTCTTTCTTTTTCGATATTCTCTTTGATATTCTCTTTTACGTTCTCTTCTCTCTTCTTGTTGTTCTGCAGTTGAAATTTCTTGTGCCTTTCTTTTCCGATATTCTCGTACTTTTTCATTATGCTTTATCCTTTGTTCTTCATGTTCTTCAACTTTCATTTCTAATTTCTTTCTATGTCGATAATTTTTTTGATATTCTCTTTGACGTGCTCTTCTCTCTTCTTGTTGTTCTGCAGTTTTCATTTCTTGCTCCTTTCTTTGTCGATATGTTCTTGCATATTCTCTTTGATATGTTCTTTGTATTTCTCTTTGTTCTTCACTTTTCTCCTTTCTTTGATCTTCTCTTTGTTCATCACACATTTCTTCAAAGTTGTTTTCCTCCATCTCTTTATTATGAGAAGACATGGCTGTTTGAATTACCGCAACACAAATATCAATGCACATAAAAAACAATTAATTTTTTAGATCACTAAAATCAATGCATTTAGGGCAATCAATTACACCAATAACTAACTTTTCACTGAATTAAACATATACACATAGTTTCTTAATAATAATTAAACATGTAAATAAGTGACATGATGAACACTATAAAAGCCTAAACTTAGATATTCCCACCTAAAATATGAATAGAAATAAAATTTTGGGAATCAATAAATAAAAATATACGCCTATACATTTCAAATGTTTACTTACATTACATTTATTTACTTACCATTCCCCATAAATAATTTTACTACCATATCATTGTAAATAGTTTACCATACCTCTAGGGTAACTATAAAAAGAGATTTTATTAATTTACCATAATCCCGGTAAATAAATAAAAATATACCACAGTACATTTCAAATATTTACATACATTAAATTTATACCCTAACATATCAAAAGTTTATATTACATAAACAAAAAGGTAGAAAAAAAAAATGCAAGAGCAATAGAAATAAATAATTTACCATAAACTATAAAAAGAGATTTTATTTATTTATCATACTCCTGGTAATTAAATAAAAATATACCACAGTACATTTCAAATATTTACTTACATTAAATTTCTCACATTACATCTACACGTGCCTTATACACTAACATATCAAAAGTTTACATTACATAAACAAAAAGGTAGAAAAAAAATAAAATGCAAGAGCAATAGAAATGAAACCTGAAAATCAACTCCTCTTACCGCAAATATTATTTTCCAAATCAATCGAAATAAGTTGATGGTGAAATCCTTTCCCACAAATATTATTACTACCACTTTCGAACAACTCCCGAAATCCTTTATTACAAATATTATTTCATTGTTCGCAAAATCACAGAGATTCTTCCTCAAAAATAAAATAAGTTGATGGTGAAATCCTTTCCCACAAATATTATTACTACCACTTTCGAACAACTCCCGAAATCCTTTATTACAAATATTATTTCATTGTTCGCAAAATCACAGAGATGCTTCCTCAAAAATAAAATTCGAGACTTTGTTTGTGTTAAATTTATATATGTAGGGAGAGAAGTGATTTTTCATTAGGGCTGACATTAGATTAAATTTTAAATGTTAAATATTAAACATTATTTTTACATTTACGTTTATATGTTTATTGTTACCTGATATAGGCAATGCATATAATGTACTCAAATACCCACCTATGGTGATCCAAATTTATTAAATTTAATAATATTAATATTATAATATAATAATGTGAATATTAGAATTAATAATAATAATAATATTAATATTAGCGTCAATAATGTTTTTTTGACATGGTATTAATAATAATTTGGCCCATGGTATTCAACCCATGGTATCAAAGTGGTACATTTTTATACACTTAGACATATCAAAAGTTTACATTAATTAAATTTAATAATATTAATATTATAATATAATAATGGGAATATTAAAATTAATAATAATAATAATAATAATATTAGGGTGACTTTTTATTTATTTACCATATATATGGTTTCTTTATATTTTATTTATTTACCATACCTCTTTTATAAATATGGTATTAATAATAATTTGGCCCATGGTATTAAAGTGGTACATTTTTACATTAATTAAATTTAATAATATTAATATTATAATATAATAATGTGAATATTAAAATTAATATTAATATTAATATTAATATTAGGGTTAATAATGGTTTTTTGGCATGTATTAATAATAATTTGGCCCATGGTATTTAGCTAGGGATTCACCTAAATAAAACCACCTTTTGATGTTCATAAATATAAATAGGATTATGGAGTAAAAATAAAAAGACTTTTTATTTATTTACCATATATATGGTTTACTTATATTTTATTTATTTACCATACCGCTTTTATAAATATGGTCTTTGGCCCATGGTATTCTGGTATTAAAGTGGTAAATATATCAAAAATTTACATTACTCACATGACATCTACACATCTATATACACTTCGACATATCAAAATTTTACATTACACACATTACATCTACACATCTCTATATATCCATGGTATTATGGTATTAAAGTGGTAAATATATCAAAAATTTACATCACTCACATGACATCTACACATCTATATACACTTCGACATATCAAAATTTTACATTACACACATTACATCTACACATCTCTATATATTGGGCCCGACATATCAAAAGTTTACATTACACACATTACATCTACACATCTCTATATATTGGGCCGACATTTACATTACACACATTACATCTACACATCCCTATATACTAGGCTGTAGAGCGCCTCTCAGCGCAACCAGCAATGAATCCCAAGGTGTTTCCATAGAAAACAGGACCGATAAGCCCATTTAACCCATCATTTTGTGTTACATTAAGCCGCAGAGAACAACCATTGAAATCACATAGCATCGCGGTGGAAAAACCAACAGCAAAATGAAGGCCAAGGACGAGGTTAGGGTAGGTAGTTACCCTAACCCTCCTCCCAATCATCAAGAACCGTTCGATCAATCTCCACGGTCAAGATTGCACTAAGGACGAACTAGAGAACCGATAGGAGTAGGTGAGGGGTCGGGAAGCTTCAACGACAGCCCTTGGATAGACAATACTGGAGGGTTGAGATCAGAGGAATCGGTTGCCCAAGTCTTGGAAGAAATGTTCAGTGGAATCCTTTTAACCGGTCACACCTGTTGAAGTACATTAAGAGATATACAAGTACCAGCATGGGGATCAACATCAATTAAAACCATTAATACCTCAAACTTATGTCCATATCTCAAAGCCGATTGCATATAGATTGTGGTAATAATGTAACCTATGAACTATGGTTTAATAACACGCCTGCATAATTAACAATATGATTAGGATGTATATATTAACATTCAATTTAGGTTAGATTTATGCAAGTATGGTAGAAAGTCCTTATTACTTTGTAAAAGAGCATGTTAACATAATTTTATTATTATTATTACATATTTCTGACAAATAACTGTGACAAGTGGCATCTGAGCCATGTTCAACATTGCAGCTTCATGGGAACTGAAAATGTGATGGTGTGATTAACACAACTATAACGAATAATGCAGAGAGGATCTAGATCGTCAAGTAGACCAGAGGCGTTTTATGGAGGAATTAATTCTGAGAAGTGGGTGCAACTGGATGCAGACCGACAGTACCACACAAATCGATTGTTGGAGGAACAATAACAATAGACTAGACAACTGATAGAAATTGTGCAACAGTTACATAATGAAATGATACAAATGAGGAACGATAATGTGAGGTTGATTTAGGAACATGAAAAGATCCTAAAAAGTTTTTCTGATAAGCAGAATAATAGAGCCTATCAACCACACCCAGATCATGAAACCCGATATGAAAGGGAATCACAGCGAACAGAAGAAGACCATGAAGAAGGTCATACCCAGAAAAGTCAACGCCACGAGAGATATAGAATAGAACAAGAGGAAGAGTCTGATAATATAAGCGATCACGGAATGACAAAGAAGCAGAGAACCAAATTACGAGGTGAATTCCGAAAAATTAAGCCACCGACCTATGATGGGGAGAAACAGGAGACAATCGAAGCTTGGATCATCGAAATGAATAAATATTTTCAAGTATATGATTACAACAGTAACTTACGAGCTAGAATGGCTATTTACCAACTATGGGGAAAGGCTACCTTGTGGTGGGAGGAGGTTAAAACTGTCAGAAGATTGATGAACAAAAAGTAAACTGGGAAGATTTCCAGAGACATTTCAAAAATAAATTTTTAACGGAACACTTTTATGATGAAAAGTCCCAGGAATTCCATGATTTACGCTTGGGACAACTAACCATGGATGAGTTTATAGCCAAGTTTACAACCTTGTTGAGGTATGTGCCTTACCTACACGAAGAAAAAGCAAAGATGCAGCGATTCCTAAGTAGTCTACCTCCTTTCATAAAGGAAAGAATTGAATTCGACAGTTCGAAGACAATAGATGAAGCAATAAAAAATAAACGAATGTGCTATTAGAAAACCAGGTAGAGGGACTCTAATAAGGGTTGGAACCAGAAGAAAACATCAAAGAATTTCCAGAATTCCATAAATTCTAAAACAACTTCCAAAAAATACAAAAAGGTTTAGGAAATCGGATGATGGACAAGTCCTAGTCAAAATCAAGATGGCAGCCATGAAACTGAACAAATGAAGCAACCAACAAGCCAGAGCCTGGTCAGATGCCAAATCCAACCTTGCAGTGATGGGGTTGTGGTGAAGCTCATTATTACCAAAATTGTCCACAAAGAGCAAGGACCAAACAAACAACAAATATTCAAGAAGCCTCGACAGTAGGAGAGGTAGCGCGAAGTATACCTCGAATCAATGCAGCTTTGGAGGACCGTCAAGCAGAATACCAACCCTTAATGATAGAATGCGACGATAAAATTGCTAACCAGCCTGTCTCTATTTTAATTGATTTAGGTGCTAGCTTGAGTTGTATTAGCCCCAAAGTCATAGAATTGTGTCATTTACCAAGTCTTAAATTCCAAAAATTGTGGCTAGTATAAATGGCCACCAGTGCCAAGCAGCGGGTGACTGCTAAGACAAAAAATTGTCTTCTTGAAATATCTGGACAGTACACCCATGTAAACCTGAACATGCTTCCCTTGGGTTCATATGGCATACTGATTGGTATGGACTGACTAGAGGGCCATTAGTTTGTAGTGGCCTGTAAGGAAAAAAATGTTGGTTTCCTCATTGAAGAGGGAGTAAGGCGAAATTTGCAGGGCATTAAAAAAGATGTTAAGTTGTGACCCATTACCGCTAATCAATTGGGGAAATGTATACGTAAGGGTTGTCAAATTTACACTGTTCAGGTGGGGCACACAAGTTTGAAGGACAAGATAACTTCACTTGAAAATCTGCCTGTCATCCAAGATTTTGTTGATGTATTTCCAAAATCAATATCTGGCTTACCACCCAAGAGGGACATTGACTTCACTATAGAACTGATCCTTGGAGCAGCCCCAATATCAAGGACACCATATCATATGAGAGTGTCGTAATTGACTGAGCTCAAGATGCAGTTGCAAGAGCTGCTTGATAGGGGATACATCCACCCTAGTGTGTATCCTTGGGGGGCCCTGGTGATGTTTGTGTGCAGGAAGGATGGGACCATGCGCCTATGTTGTAGAAATTTGAATAACTGATATATTATTCACCAAGATTCTCCTGATCACACACTATTTTATCTTCATGCACAATATAGAATCTCTTCTACCATTGATCATTAATTGTGGAAATAAAAACAATCGCATGCGCACATTAAAACCATAAACAATCACACATATGAACACAGTATTTCATGGAAAAGCTTAAAGCTGAAAACCCCCAACTATCTGTATATTATATGTCATAGAGATCATGTAACAATCATTGTACAAAGCTCCTCACAAGCTCTCAACATAATCTCCAATTGCTACACACTAATCAAGCTAGATCTACCAAAACACATGCTCCAATCTCTGCCACCTGATAGCCAGCCTCTATTGCGTAATCAATTTTGTAGAATGGCTCATAAATAACTTCGAACCACCTGGCTTGTACTGCGCAATCCTCATTGGCTTCTCCACTCACTGGTTGTTGCAAATCATGCAACTGTATAGTCACAACTGATAGTCACACTTCTCTTTCACCTATCTCTCCACTGGTCTCCACTGAAACTGTCCATGCACTAAAGTTAACTGATGTATTCTTTAGTTGATTAATGAGTTTATAATTAGTGAATTAATTAATAATTAATTCACACCACTCTTCACTAGTGTATCAATCAGTTAGATTAGATACAACTAGTTCAACTATGTTTAGATTAGTTAAACTGAACACAACTCAATTAACTCCTCAATCAACTCCACCAAACTCTGTCACATGAGTTCTAACTGAAGTATCCATGCAATAGCTCCACATAACCCTCAGGAATAACGTAATTCCTTCTGTCAGCTCCCGTGCCACATCTGTGCACTTAACTGAAGTGCTCCAAGAGAATAAGATAATGTTTATAGTCCAAATATTATTAAGAGCTAATAATATTTGACATGTCTATTTTTAGACTGGCAATCTAAAAATAGATTCCGACCAATATGTCTAAAAATAGATGTCCATCTATTTTTCCAACTTGACCAACCCTCCACAAATAGCATCCTGCAACTCATAGAATCATGATCGACATGTCTAAAAATAGACTTTCACCAAAAATAGCCTGCGGGCCCACTTAGTGAAGGCGACTTCTTTCCACTAAGCTCATCATCTTGTTGCAATCTCAACACTCCCTCTCAACAAGATAAGGATTATCTACCACCCCTATCCTGCCTCTGTTGTATTCGAATTTGCTCCTGGTGAGCACCTTCGTCAAGATATCAGCATCCTGATCCTCCGTGGGAATGTACGAAAGTAACATGATCTTCCGCTGCACACAATCTATGATATGATGATACCAGATGTCAATGTGTTTAGATCTATCATGAAATACTGGATTAACCGAGAGTTTGATGCAACTCTGATTATCACAATAAATCACAGTAGGCTCTAAGTGTGAACCGAACAACCCGACCATGATCTTCCTCATCCATATAGCCTCGCATGCAGCCAAACTCGTTGCCATATACTCGGCCTTTGCTGAACTGAGTGCCACGGATCTCTACTTCCTGTTGTACCAAGAAACTCTTGTCGACCCGATACTGAAAATCCCTCCAAATGTGTTTTTTCTGTCCGTTGGGCTCCCTGCCCAATCTGCATCCGTGAAGCCACATAGCCTCACCTCATCCAACTGTCTGTACCATAATCCATATCACGATGTGCCTCTGAGATATCTCAATACATGCTTGCCTGCCTTCCAGTAGAGCTTGGTAGGCTTAACCATAGCTTGTGAAAGCTGGTTAACAACATAGCATATGTCAGGTCGTGTATTGACCAGATACATAAGCGACCCCACCAATTGTCGATAAACAGTGGCATCCACTACCTCCGCCGAAGTAGCATCCTCCTTCCTCCATCCACCAGGAAGAGAGTATCAACAGGCCTGCAAGCATGCATGTTGAACTTCTCCAGTATCTCCCGAGCATACTTGCCTTGAGAAACAAACAATCCATCACTGCGCTGCCAAATTTCCAATCCCAAGAAATAATGAAGGAGGCCCAAGTCCTTCATCTCAAACTCTTTTGCAAGACCATCCTTGCATGAGAGTATCAACAGCTCATCACCTGTCAAAATCAAATCATCTACATAAAGTACAATGATTAACAACTTACCCTCCACCACTATCTGGTATAGGTTTGGATCCGCCTCACTCTTGGAGAATCCAAGTCCGGTGAAATAACTGTCTATCCGTGTGTACCAAGCACGAGGTGCTTGTTTCAACCCATACAACGCTCTCCTGATCCTGCACACATGCGACTCACTGCTGAAGATCTCGAAACCTTTGGGCTGCTCTATGTACACCTCCTCCTCAATCACCCCGTTGAGGAACGTAGTCTTCACATCCATATGATGAATGTACCACCCCATCTGCGCTAAGAGAGAAGGACTCGTCCGTATGGAAGAATACCTTGCGACAGGTGCAAAGGTTTCCTCATAATCGATCCCCTCAATTTGTGAGAAGCCACGGGCAACAAATCTTGCCTTTTACTTCTCCACACTCCCGTCAGTTGCTTGCTTCACTTTGTAGATCCATCTCGAAACCACCACTGATTTCCCTTCCGGCCTCGGGACAATCTCCCATGCACTATTTCTGACAATCGAATCATACTCTTCCACCATGGCATCTACCCATGCGGGATCCTCCACAGCTTCCTCAAAAGAGGATGGCTCCGTCACGATACACTTGCTCATAAGAGCCATGTATCCAGTATACCGGTCAAGTGATTGTCTCTATCTGCGCTGTGATGTAGGTGCTCCTACAACCTTCTCTGCATCTTGAGCTAGTCGCTCAGCTTCTGTGGTGCACTTCCGCCCTCTGATGGTTGGCGCTGCATGAGTGGTCTCTTCCACTCCATGAACCTCCTCTTGTGGCTGACCCACATCCAAAGACTCATCCTTAGGAACTAATAGCTCCTCATCTGCATGCAAGTGTGGCTCCCTCTCAAGCGAACACTTCATGGCTTTCTCCTTATGAAATTTGATATCTCGTCGCACAACAGTCTTGCGACTGTCTAGCAAATACACATGATAGTTATGGGGTGTATCAGTGTACCCCACAAATATCCCAACCTCTATAGTGGGCTCCAGCTTCTTCCTGGCATCCTTCGTCACATGAATGTAAACAGGTGAACCAAAAATCCTCAAATGGGAAATATCAGTCCTCTTACCAGAAAACGCCTCCTTGGGTGTACTCATGCCAAGTATCTTGTGAGAACAACAGTTCTGCACATATACTGCAGTATTGCATGCCTCAACCCACAAGTGTATGGGAAGGCCCTGATCATGCAACATCGCCCGTGCAGCACCCATAATTGTTCTGCTCTTCCGCTCAGCAACCCCATTCTGTTGTGGGTTATGAGGTGCTATGAGCTCTCTTCGAATTCCTTCTGCGCTACAAAAGTCCTTGAATTCGCCAGAGATGAATTCACCACCATTGTCGCTCCTAAGAGCCTTCTGCTTTAAGTGCTTCTCAACCAGTGCCTTGAACTCACAGAACTTTGAGTATGTCTCGCTCTTCTTCTACATGAAGAAGATCCAACACTTCCGAGAAAAATCATCAACAAATATCACATAGTACTTGTGCTTTGCTGTCGAAGCTACTGAGAAAGGTCCACACATGTCTGTGTGAATTCTCTCAAGGATCATCGTGGCATGACTATCCTTCTCGTGAAAGGTAGCTTTCACAAATTTTCCCAAATTACATCCCTTGCACTGATCTGACTGCGCAACAGTACCCTTAGGAAGCCCAGTAGAAATCTGCTGCAGTATCTTCAAAGCTCCATGGTGAAGGTGGCCCAATCTCTGGTGCCAAAACTCGCCATCATCCCGGCTCACCACTCCTTCTGCCTTACCTGCCATTGCTGCGCAGCTATCTACCTGCAATTGATAAAGGTTCTTAACTCGAACCCCTATCCTCCGGGTCTCACCAGTTGCCTTACTGCGCAAGAAAGCTTTTCCCTCGCTAAAGACAACATCATATCCCTTATCTTCTAACATTGCCACAGTGATAAGATTCTTCTTCAATCCTGGAACATGCATCACTTCCTTCAATATGAAGGGTTTACCAGACTCCCTCTCAAAGGAAATGGTACCGATACCGGTCGCACTATATCTACCATCATCGCCCATCTCGATGTGCACTCCAAGATCTTTCTCATCCAGATCAGTAAACAAATCTCGATCTTTTGTCATGTGAAAAGATGCACCACTGTCACGAAACCACACTGAACCCATCACACTTGAGACCAAGCATGCGATTAGCGAAAAATCCAACTCAAACTGCGAGGCTAAGGCCTCTCTCGCTGCAGATCCAGCAGCCTGCTTATTTTTCTTCTTCTGTGGACAATTAGTGGCATAATGTCCGTGTTGGTGACAGTGAAAGCACTTCACCTTGGACATGTCCCGCTTCTTGCCTTTTGCACCGGATTGAGAAGCATTCTCCTTGCTCTTCCCCTTCTTTGCTTTGGCAGCCAAAGCGCAATTTTCTTCATCAAATTTCTTTGATGAAGATCCGTCCCTGGTACTTCGCCTTATCTCCTCTTCCACAAGATCCGACCAAATTCGCTCCCATCTTAGCAATTTCTCTCGACCATTGACAAAGTCCTGATAGGAATGCCAACTCTTCGGAAGCCCAAGGAGAGCTAAGCTCACCAAGTCCTCGTCATCAATAGTCACCCCCACACTTCCCAGCTCATCCCTGCATTGGAAAAAATTCGTGAGGTACTTGGGCATACTGTCGCCTTTCTCCATTTTAATGTTCCTGAGTTTATCCTTAAGCGCCAACTTCTTCTGGTCGCTCTTGTTTTGAAATAAATCTATCAAAGCTTTCCACATCAAGAATGGAGAAGCCTTACCATGAAGGCTGGATACTATGTGATCCTTCACACCTTCCAACAGAATTATTCGACACTTTGTTGTCTTCTTTTGCCATGCATCAAGTGTGGCAGCAACACTAGAAGCAGGTTTTGGAATTTCTGCATCTATGAACTCCTTCAGCCCATTGTCATCCAACACCGCCTCCATCCTGTCCTTCCATGCAATATAATTCGAGTTGCCCTCAACGGCATACTCCAATTGCAATCCGTTGAAAGATATCTCAACTTTGACACCAAGAAAACACTGCTGCAAATTCAAATTCCACCAGCACAAAACTCAACTGCTTCAATGTTTTGCAATTGCTCCAATGATCAATATCGCTCTGATACCATGTAGAAATTTGAATAACTGATATATTATTCACCGAGATTCTCCTGATCACACACTATTTTATCTTCATGCATAATACAAAATCTCTTCTACCATTGATCATTAATTGCGGAAATAAAAACAATTGCATGCGCACATTAAAACCATAAACAATCACACATATGAACACAATATTTCATGGGAAAGCTTAAAGCTGGAAACCCCCAACTATCTATATATTATATGTCATAGAGATCACGTAACAATCATTGTACAAAGCTCCTCACAAGGTCTCAGCACAATCTCCAATTGATACACACTAATCAAGCTAGATCTACCAAAACACATGCTCCAATCTCTGCAACCTGACAGCCAGCCTCTATTGCGTAATCAATGTTGTAGAATGGCTCATAAATAACTTTGAACCACCTGGCTTGTACCGCGCAATACTCATTGGCTTCTCCGCTCACTGGTTGTTGCAAATCATGCAACTGTATAGTCACAACTGATAGTCACACTTCTATTTCACCTATCTCTCCACTGGTCTCCACTGAAACTGTCCATGCACTGAAGTTAACTGAAGTATTCTTTAGTTGATTAATGAGTTTATAATTAGTGAATTAATTAATAATTAATTCACACCAATATTCACTAGTGTATCAATCAGTTAGATTAGATACAACTAGTTCAACTATGTTTAGATTAGTTAAACTGAACACAACTCCATTAACTCCTCAATCAACTCCACCAAACTCTGTCACATGAGTTCTAACTGAAGTATCCATGCAATAGCTCCACATAACCCTCAGGAATAGCATAATTCCTTCTGTCAGCTCCTGTGCCACATCTGTACACTTAACTGAAGTGCTCCAAGAGAATAAGATAATGTTTATAGTCCAAATATTATTAAGAGCTAATAATATTTGACATATCTATTTTTAGACTGGCAATCTAAAAATAGATTCCACCCAATATGTCTGAAAATAGAAGTCCATCTATTTTTCCAACTTGACCAACCCTCCACAAATAGCATCCTGCAACTCATAGAATCATGATCGACATGTCTAAAAATAGACTTTGTGCCAAAAATAGCCTACGGTCCCACTTAGTGAAGGCGACTTATTTCCACTAAGCTCATCATCTTGTTGCAATCTCAACATATGCATTGACTACCGACAGCTGAACAAACTGATTGTGAAAAATAGATATCTACTGCCACGAATTGATGACTTGTTTGACCAAGTCTGTGGAGCTAGAGTGTTTTCAAAAATTGATCTCAGATCCGAATATCATCAAATCCAGATTAAAGAGGAGGATATATGTAAGACAACTTTCTGGACTTGTTACGGTCATTACGAGTTCGTGGTATTGCCTTTCGGCCTCACCAATGCTCCGACCACTTTTATGAGCCTGATGCACGACATTTTTCATCCATATCTAGATAAGTTTGTACTGATTTTCATTGACGATATCTTAATATAATCTAAGAATTAAGCAGAACATGAGGAGCATCTCAAGAAAATGCTGCAAACACTACGAGAAAATCAATTGTATGCCAAGTATAGAAAGTGTGATTTATATAAAGACCGAATCCAATATTTGGGTCATGTCATTTCAGCAGAAGGAATAATCGTCGATCCTGAAAAGATCCGAACAATTATGGAATGGGTTGTTCCCAAAAATGTTGCAGATATACGATCTTTCATGGGTTTAGCGGGATACTATCGTCGATTTATCAGGAATTTATCCAAAATTACTTACTCCATAACTTCCTTGCAGAAGAAAAGGAAAGCATTTAAATGGACAGTGGAATGCCAAGAAAGATTTGAACAATTAAAGCAATTACTAACTTCAGCCCCAATTTTGAAGGTGACAGATCTCGAGAAGGAGTTTGTGGTGTGTACGGATGCATGTCAAGGAGTGCGTGAAGTTATTATGCAAGAAGATAAGGTGGTGGCATATGAATCTTGTAAACTGAAGGAACACGAGTAAAGGTACTCTGCTTATGACTTGGAACTCACAGCAGTAGTACATGCTCCAATAATGTGATGCCATTACCTGTTGGGAAAGAAATTTATGTTATTGAAAGATCATAGTAGTTTGACCAACTTCTTTAATCAACCAAATCTAAACACACGAAAAGCCAAATGGACCGCATTCATGAGTGAATTTGATTTTGAAATACAACATTTGAAAGGGAAGGAGAACCGAGTAGCGGTTTCCTTAAACAGGAAGGTGCAGTGTGTTTATGAAATACAATACCACCAAATTGAGTTTGATGTGTCTAGAAAACTTGCCGAAGCTGCCCTAAAAGACCCCGAGTATAAAAATATTTGGCGGCATACTAAGGAATTGTAGGCAACGATAAAACTACTAAATATAGTATTAACAACCGGGAACAATGGACTTTCCGTGGAAGAATATACATCCCTAATCAAATGTCTATCAAACAAATAATTCTAGATGATCACCATCGCAGTCCATACACCACACACCTAGGATATCAAAAGTTGTTTTCCCGTGTTAAAGAAGAATTTCTTTTGGCCAGTGATGCAGAAATATATTGCAGGTTACTTGTCTAAATGTCTAGAATGTCAACAGGTAAAGGCCGAGCATCAGCATCAAGCAGGATTATTGAAACCTCTTCCTATTCTGGAATGGAAATGGTAAATGATTACACTAGATTTTATAATCGGGTTACCTAAAATGAAGAAACAACATGACTTCATTACGAACATTGTTACTGATCAAACAAGAACTATTACCTCAAAACGAGAACTCTAACAAAAAAAACATCAAAAACCATGAAAAAACAATGCGTAAACGAAAGTTGTATTCTGGAATAACCTTTTTTTTTGTTCAGGGTATTTTTTCAACTATTTTTCTTTTGACAAAGTTGGTTGTTGATTATATTCCGAAAAAAGTGGGGAACAAGATCTCCATTACATCCGGATTACATAGAGGTATATCAGGGAGGGGTGTTTAGACAGAAACCTAATCTCCCATATAATTCTTGTTGCTACTACATTTTAAACTTGATTTTTTGTAGATTCTAACAAATTGAAACAACATAACAACAAATTTAAAAGTCATAAAACGTAAAGGTGTGGCAGTCCATGGTCGTGCTATGGTGCTGAAGAGTCAGTTCATACTGTTTTGTTGCTCGTTGGTGTTGTCCGGGATACCAAGGTTGCTGTCCGGATTAGTGTTTGCATTGCTGGAGCTAGTGCTTGGGCCTGCTCTTTTTTCCAACATATAGCGAAGGCTTTTGAGTGCTTCTTATATATGTGTGCAACGATTGTTGATTCCTCTCAGTTGTTCTGAGAAGGATTGGGCCTGATAGCAAAGGAAATTGACATCGACAGTGTGCTTCTCCTGAGTGATCTTCAGTTGCGCCTTGATCAACTCCATTTCTTCTTGCATATCAGAGCAGTGGATGCAGTCTTCACTTCTCATATTGGCTGGAGGGTTAGAGGAGTTAACTGAGGCAGTGGGCACGAGGGGAGGGGAGAGGCGGGGGAAAGACAGGGAGGAGGTCAGGTGAGAATGGGGTCACAGATGATGGGAAGGAAGAGCTCTAAGAAGCAGGAAAATATCGGAACTGGCAGAGGACACAAAAGCTCCAAGAGGGGGGGAAGAGAGTGCCAAGGGCTAGCTCGAAGGGTGGAGCGAGATTCTGCACCGAGGGAGGGGAGGGGAATGCTAGAAACAGAAGAGAGGTGGGGGGGAATAAATAGAGGATGGAGAGGCAGGAGGTGTGCTTAGGGAGGGAAGAAGATGAGGAGGGGAGGGTGACAGGATCATGGGAGGGGTAAGGGGGTAGGTATGGGCATGGCAGAGGAGTAGGGATAAATTCGAGGAGGCACATATGCAGAAGAGGGTCATCATGGCAGGGAGATGCATGGGGAGGATCAAGGGATAGGGGTGAGGAGCGAGATTCCTTGGGAGTGAAGTTGGCCAGGGGGTTTGGAGCAGGTTGAGTTGGCCAAAGAGTCCGCTTTTTTTATTATTTTCCCTGAGAATCTGATAAAATGATAGATCCCAGATATCTTTGGCTAGGTTGCGGTTTCTGATAATGAGTCTTTTGAGGTCAATGTTGGGGGTCGTTGAGGAATTCAACATCAGTCAAATGACAATGGAGGAATCTCTGAAGACCATAACTTTTTTTATTTTGAGCTTCTCGATTAATTGAAGCCCTTGCATTAGGGCGTAAGCTTCAGCATTTTTGTTTTTCATCTGCCCCAATCCTAATTTAAAGGAGGCAATATGATTTCCATCTTGATCCGTGATGAGACCACCTACTCCGGTTGCACCAGGATTTGATTTTGAGGCCCCATCAAAGAAGAACTTGGGTCGGCATGTACTATCAAGCCATTCTAAAAATTCCTTCTCTTTTAATCTAACCTTCCACTGCTCATTATGGACAAGCTGCCTTACAATGGGTTTATGGTAACTCGGGAGATGATCAAGCATGCATTTGAATATTTTCTTTTCCTCAACTTGCAAGTCATTTAGGTTGAAGTAACTATTGTTCTTAATTAAATTTGTCTCAATAGTTAGACTCCAAGTCTTAGTTTGCACCTTTCTCACACATGGCTTTTGGTCACGGAAGATGACTTTGTTCCTCATGAGCAATATGTTCCAAAGAAGGAAATTAGGCAAAGTTTCCCATACTCTTTTGACAATGTTCTTTCCCTTTTTCGCATAGGGGTATTTCTTTTTCCATTGTGCTATTGAATTTAAAACTGTGGCATTTGTGTCGATCTCCATCAAAAGGGGGGAAGAGAGATGGCTCTAGCAGTTCCGGGTGAAAGAACAAGCAACGAAAATATGCTAAATAGATTCCTCGTCGACATTGCATAGAGGGCATCTAGAGGCTCCCTGAATACCTTTGTTTTTTAGACTATTAGCAGTTAGGATCTTCCCCTTTGCTAAGGTCGAAATAAAGATTTTTATTTTGGGCAGGGCCTCAGATTTCCATGCTTTCTTCCAGGTAGCCCACAGAGGGGAGGGGTAGGTGTCACCGAGGAGAGTCTCGTAACTTGCTTTGATGGAGTAGGGGGATCCAGTGGGATCCCATCTGAAGTTGTCTGCTTCTCCCTTTTCTAAAGGGGCAATGCCATTGAGCATGCTTGCAAGTGTTTCTTTGTCATTATGAAGATGAGGGGGGAGATTTGGGAACAACCAGTCAATCCAGTGATTGCTATTTTCTTCCCTACACGAAATATGATTTAGATAATTAATGCCAAGTCCCTTGAGATAAATATGAATGTGAAGGAGTCTCGGATCAGTTGCAAGGGGTGGCTTTCCCATGATCTTATCTTTCCATATATCAGTTGTGTGATCCTCGAGAGGAAATTTGGAGATGTGATCGCAGAGAAACGAAATAGCTTTCTTGCAAAGCGACCAAATGAGAGAGCATGGTCTGTTGGGGATCGGTTGATCCAGGGCACACTTTCTTGGGGCTGAGAGGTATTTCCACTCCAAAAATTGCTTCCACCATGACTTTTGTCCTGTAATGAGTCTCCATACGATTTTTCCTCCAAAGGCCAGATTTAGAAGTTGAGGGATGTGAATGGCTAAACCTCTATTCTCATACTTATCAGTAACTTGTCTCCATTTTACTAAGTTGAACTTCCTTTTTTCTTGCTTTCCTCCTTGCCATAAGAAATCTTTGAGGATTGTCTCCATTTTATTTTGAACGCTGATAGGGGCTTGTAAGAGGGAAAATTGATATAAGGGTGGGGCAGAAAGAACAGCTTTTATAAGGATCAAGCGCCTTGCCATGTTGAGCTAAGAGGCTCCCCATTGAATAATTTACCTTTTCATCTTATCGAGGGTAATACTCCATATCTCATTCTTTAGAGGGCCGCAGCTGACAGGCATCCCGAGATAATTGAAGTGATTCTAGTTCCATTTATAAGGGACCCCAAATATTTGGGCAATGTTGTGGATGGTGTTTTGTGTTACATTCTAGCTGTATATGCAACTTTTTAGATAATTGATTTGGTCTCCCAAGTAATACATAAATTTTTCAAGCAAGGTCTTAAATCTTTTGGTTGCTCCTCCCATTAGTAATGTATCATCAACGAACTGGGAGTGCTTCATATTCTTAGTCCCATTACAGAATTTGATACTTGTGATTAAGCCCACACTACGGTTGTAGTCCAGGGCTCTGCTGAAGGATTTTTCCATGAGGATGAAGAGGAAAGGGGATAGGGGGCATCCTTGCCTGAGGCCTCTAGAAGATTGGAAGAAAGGGACCGACCTCCCATTGACAAGGGGGGAGATCTAGGGGTGAGAGATGCAAGCTAGGATGAGGGAGATGATTTCTTCATTAAAGCCCATTTTCCAAAGAACAGAGTAGAGAAAGGAGTGCCTTACCCCGTCAAAGGCATTGGCTAGGTCCAGCTTAAGAGCAAAACCCTTTTCCGATCTACTCATATTGGAGTGAATTACTTCTTGAACCAGAAGGATGGAGTCCAAGATTTGCCGGTTGGCTAAGAAAACTCCTTGATTTTCGGAGACAAGACTGGGGAGAAAGGTTTTGATGTGGGTGGCCAGAATTTTAGTGATGATTTTGTAGGAGTTGCATAGGGATATAGGCCAGAATCTAGAGAAGGTGGAAGGGCAAGCTTATTTAGGGATCAGGGCAAGATAGGTCGAGTTTGTGAATCAACCTATCTTTTTTTTCCTTTGGCTCCAATTGATCATTTTGATGAGGTATTTTTTGATTCTCTGCTAGAAGGTCCTATAGAAGCTCATGGAGAATCCATCAGGCCTAGGGGCTTTGTCTAGATGAAGAGTCTAGATTGCTTTGATAACCTCATCTTCACCAATTTCCTTGGAAAGGTTAGCATTGATTTCATCCGTGATCATGATTGGGGTGTGCTGCAGGAGGTCTTCATAATCCTCAATCCCCATGTTCTCTGTTAGGAGATTTTTATAATGTTGATGCGCTTCCAATTTGATCTCAACTTGCTCTTTTGTTGTGTTATCCCCATCATCTTTTATGAAAGAGATGGTGTTCTTGGAGGTCCTGACTTTTGATTATTTGTGAAAGAATGAGGTATTCTTGTCCTCAGCCTGGAGCCAGAGACTCTTGGATTTAATCCTCCATTTTTCTTCCTGCTTTCTGTTCGAATTGTACATTTCCCAATACAATTCCTTTTCGTGTTCTTTCTTCTCCTTGGTAATACCATGCTCCTCTATGTCTCTTTGGACTTCTTCAAGCCCTCGCTTCACATCTTTTTTGACTAATTCCGGCTTTCTATAGTGATATTTAGCCCAACCTTTAAGGGTTGTGTGTACGAGTTTCAATTTTATCTCCCATCTAAACAGGGGAGATCAAGCTACCTAATTTCGCCATGTGCCTTCCACGATTGTTCTTGCATCCTAAAATTCATACCAAAGCAGGTTGAAATAGAAGGGTAGGGGCCCAAAGTTAGGTTTCTCTGTAAGGAACAGAGTGACAAGGTAGTGGTCCAAGGTCGAGCATGGAAAGATAGTGGAGGTAGCTATGTTTAAGAGGGAGATGAGAGAGTCTGCCACTATAAAGAAATCCAATCTTTCCATGATGTTGCTTGGGCCAAGCCTACGGTTGTTCCATGTGAAGTTGCCGTTCCTGGGAACAATGTCCACCAAATCATGGTCAATCATGATTTGCTTCGAAAGATCTCTTGAAGGATCGGGAGAGAAAAAATCCCCTCTTTTCTCCTTTTGATGCATAACCAAGTTCAGATTGCCTCTTATAATAAGATTGCTTCCGCCTTCGTCTTCCATGTCAGTTTGGAGCGATTTCTAGCATACTTGTTTGTTATGATAGTGGTTGGGACCATAGATGTTGTAGACTGTTATCATGATATCTCTTTGCTCATTGTGCAGCTTGACCTTTTTCCAGTGATGGTTCTTTAAGCTTGATTGGTGTCGCCATATATTTTTATTCCAGCTTATAGCGATTCCTCCAGATGCGCCCCTGGATCCTACTGTTGTGCCAACATAGTTCTTGTGTCTGTTTATGATTGCCTCAATATCGATTTCTTTTTGTTTGGTTTCTTGAAGAAGAATGATGTTTGGATGTTCTTGATTTATGAGATCCTTTAGGGCATTGATTTTGGAGGGGTGCCCTAGTCCCCTACAGTTCCATGTGAGGGCTTTCATTATTTAAGGATTGAGGGGAAGAACCCAGACTTCCCTCTTGTGGCTTGTTGACTTGGTTCTTTGCTATTATGCCCTCCTATAAAGGTCTCTATTGGCTGTTGCATGTCCTTCTGGGTTGCCTCTTCCTTGTGGTGTTTGGTGGTTTTCCTGCATGGTCCATATTTTTTAATTATTTCCAAGATAGGCCCTAGGTCCTTTGTTGAATTTTTGGTGATGACTCGAGAAGATGAGGGTTCAAATACAGAGTGGGGAGGGCAAGATTTGGAAGGGGAAGATGGGGGTATGAAATTAGAAGGGGAAGGGGAGGAGGAGAGGAGAGGGGAGTCCTCCACAAGAGAGGACAAGTCAGAGAAGGGGTTAGAGGATATCAAATAAGGTTCAGGAGGAGGCTGAGAGGGGATCAGAGTATGATCGAGAGGGGAGGGGTTGCTAGGACTAATCGTCAAGGAGGAGGGATGGGATGTCAAAGGAGAAATGTATTTAGAGTTGGAGGAGGAATTATTTTTTTTGATGATTTCCCACTGAGGTTCAGAATTGTCAGAATTAGCAATATCAGTCGTTTTTGGACATCTATTTGCAAAATGACCGTATTCATGGCATACCTTGCATTTGAAGGGAAATTGTTCATAATCGAGCTGTTGGATATGCATCCAATTATCCACCTTTAGCTTAATCGTCTTCGAGAGTCCTTTCCCAAGATCAACCTCAACGTAGGTCCTAGCGCATGCTTGCATGTTGTCCTTTGGTTTGCTTCTGTCTATGAACTTTTCGACTGCATTTCTGATTTCTCTAACATAGTCGTCCCCCCAGCAATGCAGAGGAAGATGGGGGAGCCAAACCCATACATGGACCTCATTTGGGACATCTAGCACTGGGTCGAAATACGAGGTCCATTTGCTCAGATAGAGCCCCTGGGTGTCCATAAAGTATGGCCCATTTCTGAAGTTCAGCTCTTTGTCTTCCTTTGTTTCAAAATGGAAGGTAAAAAAACCCCTTTCGTAGAATCTAATGGAGATTTTCCCTTGCGTTTTGTCAAGCCAATTACGTTCAACCCATTTCTGCACAGTCTTGGGTGACAAACATAGATCTATGAATTGCCTTATGAGCCCTTTATCTGTTAGGGAGAGAGCGACCATTCTAGGAATCATCAGAGGCAGGGCAACTTCCTGAATTTTGTCTAGCTTCTTCATAAATTTTGAGATCGCGGGCCGCTGTCGAGGGGGATCTAGGGAAGCGATGAGGGTTGAGAAGGCCAGGGTGTGATCGAAAGGGGAAGCCTCCTCTGGGATGGACTTCAGAGGGTTCATGGGGCCAGCGACAGAAGCAGCGAGTAGGAGGGAGGGCGACAACACAGAGCGAGGGCTAGGGCATTGCTGAATCTAGAGTACCGTAATTAAAATTTTCAACATTTTTTAAAAATGGAAGTAAAAGCCAATTGTTTTTTGTGCTAAAAACAACCTAAAAACGAAAAGTGTTGATGCTGGAATAACGTCGCCAATTTTTTGTGTGCAAAAAATAGCCTGAAAACTAAAAGTGTTGATGCTGGAATAACGCCGCCAATTTTTGTGTACAAAAAAAGACCCTGAAAATGAAAATTGTTGATGTTGGAATAATGTCTTGTTCTTTTTGGAGTAAATTGTCAACAATTTTTAATAATGACATTAAAGATAAAATATCATGACTCTGAAAACCATTAAATTTCAATGATAAACATGACATTAAAGATAAAATATCAAACTTCTTAAAATTCCAACGATTTTTAGGCATGGTATTAATGATAAAATATCATGTCTCTAAAAAGCCTTAAAAATCCAATGATGACTTTAAAGATAAAATATCACCTTTATGAAAATAAAATTCCAACAATTTTTAGGCATGCTTTTAAAGATAAAATATTACTTGTAAAAAAAGAAAAATTATTAAAAATAAAAAATAAAATAAAATAAAATAAAAAAACACATAATTTAAAGATTAAAAACAAAATAAAATAAAAACAATTTCTTTCTTAAATTATAAAAATTAAAAAAAATGATAAACAAAAATAATTTAAATAAAAAATTTTAAAAATTAAAAATAAAAATAAAATACTAAAATAATATATTTTAGTAAATTAATTAAAAAAAACATTTTAAAAATTAGAATTAAAAATAAAATAAAAACAAATATTAAATTAAAAAAAATAAAAATAAAATAAAATAATAAAAAATATAAAAAATTAAATTAAAAAAAATTATTAAAAGAATATAAATTAAATTAAATTAAAAAAAAATTATTAAATTAAAAAAAAATTGTGGGGCTCGGCTACCGCACAGGGAGGTATATATATATATATATATATAATAATTTTTTTTTTAAAATTAAATTTATCTTTTTTAATTAAATTAAATTAAATTTTTTTAATTATCTATATATATATTTATCTAATTTATTTATTTAATTTATATTTTTATTATCTTTTTAAATTTAATTTTTTTTATTTTTAATTTAAAATTTAATTTATTTTTTATTTTAGTATTTTAATTATTTTTTAATTTTAAATAATTTTTATTTATTTAATTTTATCATTTTTACTAATTATGTGGTTTTTTTTTTCAAATTTGTTAAATTTTTTTTTTTTTTTTTTCAAGTATTTTTTGTTTTTTTTTTAATACTTTTATTGGTTATATATATATATATATATATGATTTGTTTTTGTCATGTTTATTTTTTTATTTTATTATCAAGATGAAAATCACCACTCTAAACAAAAAGGATTGATATTACATCAACACTTTTCAAAATTAGCATTAAAATGACTAACATTTTAAAACATATGTTTATACTTGATAAATAAAAAATCACCACTTCTCAAAATCGACATGAAAATCATCATATTTAAGAAAAAATCAAAGAAAATTTAAAGTTCAAAAAATATGCTTAAAAAAAGCAGGTTATTCTACATCACCACTTTTCAAAATCGACATCAAAATCATGACACTTAAAATTAAAAAAAAAAAGTCCTAAGAAAATTTAAAGTGCCAAAACTATGCTTAAAAAAAAATGGTGATTATGCATCACCACTTTTCAAAATCGGGTGTTTGTTTTTGCTACCTCAAAAAAACAGGTGCCAGGTAATTTTCTCGTTTGATCGGTAACTTTGTTTATAGTGGTAGTGGATAAATTGAACAAAAACACTCACTTTATTCAAGTAAAATCGACTTACAAGACAATGGACATTGCATATATTTTTATGAAAGAGATATTTAGGTTACATGGTATAATTAAGGTGGTCGTTTCCAACAGGGATGTGAAATTTACGTCTGCTTTTTGGAAGACTCTTTTCACAAGGTTGGGTACTCATATACATTTCAACACTGCCTACCATCCTTAGAAAAATGCTTAGACAGAAAGGGTGAACCAAGTATTGTAAGATATGTTGCGGATGTACGTAATGAATCAACCAACTAAATGGGAGGATTACCTCCACTTGGTTGAGTTTTCTTATAACAATGGTTACCATGAGTCGCTAAAAATGAGCCCCTATAAAGTATTGCATGGTGAGAAATGTAGAACACCCATCAATTGGATTGGACCTGAGGAAAAAATGATATTGGGACCAAATATGCGGAAGGAGATGGAGCAAGAAGTTAAAAGGATTCGCCATAACTTATGAGCTGCTCAAGACAGACATACAACTTACACATATATAAAAATGACTCATAAAGAGTTACAAGTGGATGATCATGTCTACTTAAGGATTAAGCGCAGGAAAAGAACCCTACAATGGGGAGGATGTGCCAAGCTAACACCTCATTATTGCAGACCTTTCCAACTCTTGGAAATAATAGGTCCAGTGGCCTACCACCTTGCCCTTCCTAGTTATATAAATTTCCATAATGTATTTCACATTTCATTGCTAAACAAATATGTGTATGATCCCACACACATAATTAATTGGCAAGAGGTTTAGGTAGGTGTTGTATGAATTAAAATAGAAAGAATAAACTGAAATTTATGAACCTTGAATTTATGGATGTTGTGATGTATGAAAGGTCGAACCGGACATGGAATTCAAGGTAGAACCCCTGCGTATTCTACACTGGAGAGAAGCCACATTGCGGAGGCGAGTGGTCACCCATGTTAAAGTGGAGTGGATGCACTTTAGCCCATAAGAAGCTACATGGGAGGAGGAGGGACTGATGAAACAGACATATCCAAATCTGTTTCATGAATTGGAAGGAACATCGGGGACAATGTTGCACTGAGAGGGGGAATATGTAACTTGTATGTGACTTAAAGATTTATGTTAGTTACCATAGTAACTATTTTATTTACAAACTTGCTTATGGAACCTATAATAAATTAAAGAAACTTAATGTTTTTATTTCATTTTTAATTTATGTTGAGTATAATAATTATTGATGAATTAAAAAGAAAACTAGTTGGTGATGAATTCAACCCTGAACAGTTGGACAGTTGAAATAGTTACTGGACAGTTACAAATTTCCTCCTCGTGATTTATAGGAAATCAGATGCGAGGGTGGCGGTTGGCTCTATTTTTCTCGAATGGTCTGGAGAGAGACTGGGGATGAGAAAGTAGTTAGTATTTGGGCAGGACATTTCCATAGGGAAGATTCTTGAGCTGGATTGCACCATTGGAGACCCTAGATCTGACTGATTGTGAAGCTGGATTGTTGTCTCGAGGCTTCAATAAATAACTAGAGTTCAACTGACAAACTGTTCAGGCGTAGATCTCGGGGGGTGAAGAGGACGTTATTGCCCTTCTCAAGGTTGGGAGGACCAACCATAATTACAAGGTTTTACTCGATTGCAGCACATATAAGTAATTATGTGTGATTTGGGATTTACGTAGACTGATATCTTGAGATTTAAATTGTTGACAACTTCTGTTATGTAAAGGAAAATGGGATTGTTGTGTTGACTGATATGCTGGAACAAGTTTTTTTATTTTTTATTTTAATATATATATATATATATATATATATATATATATATATATATATATATATATATATATATATTGTGTGTGTGTGTGTGTTTGCCTGAATGGAAGTGTAGCGAAACTGTAACCTATAAGGTGCCTGGTGAATGCACTGTTTGCACCAGAATGACTAGTTGGCACCAAAGAGACTAGTGTATCTAACCCTGTAGAGTGTCGTAGTCACTACCTAAAAGAGGACCACTACAATAACATTTTGAATTCTAATTCAGTCACGGTTGAAACACACCTGTAATGATTATGGAAAAATAAGTGTTAATTTGTTGCTAAGTCATAATTAAGTGTTTGCAGGGTTTAGCTACACTCAGGAGAACTGAATTCCCGAGGTTGCCTTATCCATACTGAACACTTAGCTGTTACAGTAGGCACCTTTCCTGAATAAAATTCTTGCAAATGAGATTAATAAGAAATAGGAAATTATAAGCTTATTAACAAGAAAGAAGGCGTATGATGCAAACCAAAATTAAATTGTAAGGAAAAAACAACATGACTTTCAACAATGTAAGAAAAGCATAAATACATTCAAGGAAATTCCGATGTAGATCTATGTTTCTTTTACTTGAGAGAAATTCAGATGAAAACCTTAAGCTAACAGAATAAAGCTCTCATTTATGCGTAAAAATTCTTTACAATAAACTGTGTTGAAATAGTAGGAGCATAATATGATACTACAACAATTTACAGTAACATGTAATAGTTGGACATATTGGGTACCTAAGACTGCATATTCATTCTATGTATAACAAAAACTAGAAATTTACTCTTCATCATTACAAATTGAATTCCACAAGCTCTAGGCACATTGCCAGTAAGAGCAGTATAAAAACCCTTCTAGAGGTAGTATTCGAACTAATAACTATACATGCATAATCAGGTGTTTAAACCTTTGCCAATGGGCTTTTCCAAAACATTGTGTAAACCAAAATTGTTACAGAGTTCTCTAAACTCTCTGTCGATGGCATAATTGTCAAAATATCAAATTTACACCTCACACCTAAATATCATGAAAATTAACAACGATGATTACATTTTAGGCCACCCAAGGGGCTAGAAATAAGATTCAATTAACATCAATCCGACAAAGAAACCTAGACTAATTAAAACATCAGAAGGACAAATCAAAATTTAGCCTAGCAATAGAAAACGTTATCCAAGGATATCTTGAAGGACATCTTAAGAGTTGTAAGAAGACTCAAACTACTAACCCTACAAGAAGCCAAGGAAATAATTTGCGACATGAACAAATAAGCGAGGGGTATTAGAGGAAACCCTCAAACCTTTTCCATAAGCCTTGGTGCAACGCCCTGTTTCTAGTAACACCTTCATAAACTTAGGAGAAGACATGTAGAGACAAAACAAGCGAAAGTAAGGGTCTATCTTAATGCTGGAAAAGTTACAAACAAAAGGAAAAACAATACTAAAACCTTGAAATAGAAATAAATTTACAGTTGCAGGAGGTGTGAATCCCTGCACCTGAAACCAGAGATGGTGAACCAGTGAAGGCCTCTCCCAAGGAATTTCCATAGCAAAGAGGACTGGTAAGCCCCTTTAACCCATCATTTTGTGCAACATTAAACTGCAGAGAACAACCATTCAAATCGCAGAGCGGTGCGGTGGAAAAACCAACAGAAAAATGAAGGCCAAGGACAAGATTAGGGTAGTTACTCTACCCTAACCCTCCTCCCAATCATCGAGAACCGTTCTACCAATCTCCATAGTTAGGATTGTGCTAAGGATGAACCAAAGAATCAACAGGAGGAGGTGAGGGGTTGTGAAGCTTCAACAACAACCCTTGGATCGACAATACTGAAGGGTTGAGATCGGAGGAACCAGTTGCCCAAGTTTGGGAAGAAGTGTTTGGTGGAATCCTTGTGATGGGTCACAACTGTCGAAGTACATTAAGAGATATACAAGTACCAGCGTGGGGATCAACAACAATTAAAACCATTAATACCTCAAAATTAAGTCTGTAACCCAAATTCGATTGTGCATAGATTGTGGTAATAATGTAACTTATGAATTATGGTTTCAATAACATGCCTGCATAATTAAAAATATGATTATGATGTATATCTTAACATATAGTTTAGGTTACATTTATGCAAGTACGTAGAAAGTCCTTATTATCTTGTAAAATAGCATGGTAACATACATTTTATTATTATTATTACATATTGCTGATGAATATATGTGACAACTACATTCTTCAATAACTTTCATTGATAGGTTGATGTTATTCAATAGATTCCATTCAATTTTCATGTATTGTTGAAACTATAGTCATTCAATTCAA
Organism: Pinus albicaulis; assembly: GCA_034641835.2. NCBI lineage: Eukaryota > Viridiplantae > Streptophyta > Pinopsida > Pinales > Pinaceae > Pinus > Pinus albicaulis. The sequence goes on from CM076578.1 coordinate 1,699,834,891, forward strand.
TAAATCCAAAATAGTTAATTTCATTCTATAAGAATAATATAAAGTAACAATGGTTACTTTTCTCCAACTAGGAAATTTTGCTGCGAATTAACAAAGGTTATTGTTCTCCAATTAGAAATTGTGCAGTGAAATTAAATTTTGATTATCAGAAATCCTGTGGGGCTTGGCCTAGTGGCCAGCGGACGTTCTGTTAAGGCGCTCGTGCTGTTAAGTAGGTCACGAGTTCAATCCTCGACCTCGATCGATAACCCAGGAAGCATGTGTGTGGGCCTTGCGTGATCCCCTATGGGTTATAGTGGTAGCCGGGGGGATTCGACCCCGTGTTATGCAAGTACGATACCTCTGCCGTTGTCGATTCCTTTAGACACAAAAAAAAAAAAATCGATTATCATAAAATTATAGATTGTAGGGCTTTACAAGCCTCCTGCTTTCTATAACAAACTACATATTGCCTTAATGAGAGTGATAATATCAACGTGGAATTTGTTTTTTGGGCTCATGATTAGTTTTTCATAATTGCCATAGAAATCAGCTTACTTACCATTCATTGGGCCCTCTTCATGCAGGGTTATCGATTCCCATTGTATTAAAAAAATTCTCACTCTCATCATTCCTCTTCATGTAGGGTTACCTGTTCTCATCGTTCCCACTAAAGATGGGCACAAGGCTTCGTGAGACACACTTTCTATACAAAAGTGTTGTTCATTGCAGACTCTTTTTTTTTATACATAGTGAATTAATAATATTTTGGAGTTACCTAATTGAGTTCAAGGATTAAATCTGTAGGTTGTCACTATAATCTTAAGATTATATCTATACTAATAATTTATGAAATACCAAGTGTTTAGAGGTTATGTGGGTGGGGCATCTACTTTTCTAGCTTATCACAACTGGTCAAACATGTCCTTTGGAATTGAACTCTGGGGCACCTATTCTTTGAGTCTTACCACAATGGTTCAAATATACCCCTCGCACTGAACCCCAAGAGCACTTACTCTTCAATCTTTATTACAACAAACCAAACATGTCCATTAAAATTGAACTCAAATAGATAGAAAAACAAAACAAATCTTACTCTAATGCTTTCAATCACTTAAACTACCTACCCAAAACAAGACCATCATCCTTGATTTTTCTTTTTAACCTTGATGAACTGATAACTGTGCTCCCAATATGAGGTATTCTAAACTATTCTGATAGTAGTCGCATGATGTCACCTCTAGAATTAAACATTTACCACTCATAAAAAATGTTATTTACTATACTCAAAAGTGTTAGCACTTTAATTATTATCTGAGATACTTTTACATTACTCATTAATGTAATTATGGTGTTAGATTCTAACCCTTTTGCATTCACATTATAATATTACTGTAAGTCATAACGTAAATACTTATTGAACTTATTACGCTTAATAATATGGTACTTGCAATCACCACATCATGATATTAAGTTTAATACAAGACTTTAAACACTTTAATTGTCCGGCCCTCCTGGCAGTGCCTGTCAGCTGTCTACCATGTTATTGGGAGTTGAGCTAACCGTTGATCTAGTAAAACCTAGATCTGACAGTTGTAATATCCCGAAAGGGAAATAACCAGTAATAAAAAGCATACAATAAGATACAATTTGCTATAAACTGAACATGAAGCAGATACACATGAAATAGAGAGAATACTGAGCCATTTTATTATACTGAGAAATATAAATGAGTACAAGAGGTTATCAGAGTGATGGCACCTCGACTTGCACCAGGCAAGTGTAGGAATACTCTCAGAATATCGATGGAATGGATGCTCTCTGCTCTGCGTCCAAGCTGCTAGAAAATTGTCGTGCTGCTGCTACTGCTGGAACACGATGAGTATTTGGGGTTGCTCCCCTACTCAGAAAGAGCTGAAACTCTGGAATCTGCCTCTACTCACAATACCCAGAAAATCCCAGAGAGCGTTTCTGAGATGGAAGTCCCTTGAAAATACCTCCCTTGAGGATCTACGCTATCCTCCCAAGGGTCACACTGATGCTGAATGAAATCCTTCAAAATATGGCCTCCCACTCTGCCAAAATCCTCCAATAGGCAAGGGCTAGCCCCTTGCTCAATCCTCCGGCCAAAATCCTCCAAAATAGTGTCACTCCGGAGCTCCCTCAAGATGGACTGCATCCTCCCTCTCAAGACTGCACAGTTTCTATGGCTCTGCTCCTCCCATGAATTCCAACACCGATCCTCCTACAAAATACTGATGAGACTACCTCACCCGAGCAAGCACTCGAAGTCTCCCGGGGCTGAGGGTGGGATCTCCGAATGGAGACACCCGATGCACTAAATAGTGCTGCAGACAAGCTAAACAGCCAGCGTGCTCTAAGTCGAAGTGACCAGCTCAATATGCATAAACTCTAATGAGGAAATGAGGAGGCTCTCCTCATTTTTATAACGATGGACCTCTCTCAACCCTAGGCCCCACCATCTCCTACGTTGCCTCCATTTGGCCCATGTTGCCAACTCAACTACGCTGGCCATGCTCATGCTGTCCAAGTGGGTCCCTCTTCACGTGGTCACTTGACCCCCCTTGGTGACAACGTTGATTTCACTAGGTGACTTTAGGGAGTTTACTTTATTCTAAGTTATTTATATCCCCCCTCTTACTCACTTTTATTTATATTTTAACTATAGAAGGAAAAATTGATCAAAAATAATATTTCCAATTAGCTATCGCTAATTTGGAATATTACAGTCTCCCCCGGCAAAATTTTGCTTGACCCCAAGCAACTGTAGTGATGGATGCTGCAAGATCTCCTCACTTTCCCAAGTGGCATCCTCATCCGACAAATTCTTCCACCTCACTAAGAACTCTCAGACTGTCATGCTCCGCAGCTGTCTCTCTCTAATATCAATAATGGCCTCCGGATGTAGCACCAAATACCCCTCATCATCTGTAGGCGGAAGCTCCTCTGTCACTGTCACCTGCTGTCCCAAAGCCTTCTTCAGGAACGATACGTAAAAAATGTTATGAATCTTGTTGCCTTGGGGCAGCTCCAACTCATAGGCAACCTTTCCAACCCTGCATATCACCCTGTAAGGCCCATAAAAATGAGGCTTAAGCTTCTCAGCCTCCTTCTACTTCAGAGATGACTGTCGGTATGGCTGCAGACGTAGGTAGACCAAGTCCCCTACCTCAAACTGTCTCTCCACCCGACCCCTGTCAGCATACAGCTTCTACTGGTTCTGTGCTGTAGCCATGTTATCCTTGAGAGCGCGGAGGATGTCCTGACTCTCTTGGATCCAATCCTTGGCTCTCAGAGCCTTGCTAGTACCAAACATCACATCAACAAAAGATAAAGCATGATAACCATATAATGCATAGAACGGAGACATACTGATAGACATGTGATGTGTGTTGTTGTAGCAGTACTCTCCTAGGTGCAGTCATTTCAACCATGCTCTCTACTGCCCACTGACATAGTTATGTAAGTAGCCCTCAAGCCACTTGTTAACTATCTCTATCTGTCCATCTGTCTATGGGTGGCAGTTGGTGCTTGGTGTCAACTCTATCCCCACTAGCCGAAAAAGCTCCTACCAAAATCTGCCCATGAAGTGGCTGTCCTTGTCACTGACAATGGTCTTGGGAAGACCATGTAACCTGAAGATATTATGGAAGAATAGCTTTGCCACCTATGCTGCTATATAGTGCGTAGATATGGCGAAAAATTGTGCATATTTTGTCAGTCAATCAACGACGACAAATATACAGTCCTTGCCCTACACCATGGGCAACCCTGTGATGAAGTCCATCGAAATAATCTCCCACTTCCCCTCTAGAATGGGAAGAGGCTGCAACAAACCTACTAGATGGTTCATCTCCCCCTTGTTGCGCTGACAAACTTCGCACTCCCTGACATGCTGGAGTACATCCTCCTTGAGGCCCTTCCATGAGAACCTCTCCCTGATGGCCCTGTAGGTTTTGGTAAACCCCTGCTGGCCAGACAATGGTGAATCATGAGAAGCCTACAGTATCTTCTTCTTGAGCTGGGAGCCCTCAGTCAAGAATATCCTATCCCTGTAGTAGATGATCTCATCCATCACCCTGTATCTATTATCCATCACCTGCCCATCCAGAACCTCACAAGAAAACCTATCCTTGGAGTACTCCACCAAAATTCAAGCCCTCCAATCTGCGTCCAAACTTGTCAGAGAAAACGCGGCTGGTCTACGTGAAAGTGCATCAGCCACCACGTTGTTCTTCCCTTTGACATACTCGATGTCAAAGTCATAGGCCTAGATCTTGTTGACCCACTTTTGTTGCCTCTCCTATAGCTGCTTCTTCTTTAAGAAGAATCTGAGGCTATTATGGTCAGTCCTCACCCTAAACTTGTTACCTACCAGGTACTGTCGAAATTTGGCCAAGGCATGCATGATGGCCAGCATCTCCTTGTCATATATGGCATATAACCGCTCATGTGGAAGGAGCTTCTGGCTCTCAAAAGCTATCGGGTGACCTCCTTGCATCAATACTACACCGATCCCCTCTCTCGATGCATCACACTCAAGAACAAATGGCTGTGTGAAATCTGGCAATGCAAGTACTGGGCAGCTGCTCATCACCTCCTTGAGCCTATCAAAGGCCCACTGCACTGTATCTATCCAAATGAATGCCTCATTCTTCGTCAAATCTGTCAAGGGTGCAGCAAGCTGAGAGAAACTCTTGACGAACTTCTTGTAGTAGGTGCAGATACCTACAAACCCTCGAAGTTCTGTCACATTTCTCGGCTCTGGCTAATCTCTGATGGCCCTGATCTTCTCCTTGTGGACCCTCACTCTGTCCACCCCTATAATGTGTCCCAGATATAGCATCTCCTTCAACCCAAACTCGCACTTGGAGAGCTTAGCATAAAACTGCTGCTCCTCCAAAATACGCAACACTGCCTCTATGTGCTAGAGATGCTCCTCCCATGTCCTGCTATATATCAATATATCATCAAAGAAGACCAGCACAAACTTCCTCAGGTCATTGCGGAAGATGTGGTTCATGCACGACTGGAAGGTGGCTGGTGCGTTGGTTAGCTTGAAGGGCATCACCAAGAACTCAAAATGACCATAATGGCACCTGAAAGCGGTCTTGGGAATGTTCTGTTCCCTCATGCAAATTTGGTGGTACCCGGATCTTAAATCAATCTTTGAGAAGAACTGTGCCCCTCTCAACTCATCCATCAGCTCGTCAATCCGTGGTATAGGGTACCTGTTATTCATGTTTTTCTTGTTTAGGGCCCTGTAATCTATGCACATCTGCAATGTGTCGTCCTTCTTCTTCACCAACACTACCGAAGAAGTGAAAAGACTGGTGCTAGGCCGAATGTGTCCAAGAGCTAACATCTCACGGATAGCCCACTCAATCTCATCCCTATAGGCCTTGGGGTGCCTATAGGGTGTGGTAATAATGGCTTGAATGCCCTGCTCTAGCTCAATAGTATGCTCAAATCCCCGATCTGGTGGCTGACCTGGCAGTATCTCCCCAAACACCGTGGCATACCTGTCAAGGAAGGTCTGATTCTCTGGATGAACTATCTGCCCGGTAGTCCTTGCCTCTGATGATGAAAGATAGTTCACTGTTTGTTTGACTAGTATAGTGGCACATTTTCATTTTTTTTTTTTTAGAAATTAATTTTGTCATTGCATATTTTAAAACCCTTTTGAAGTTTGAAGTTTGGGAAATCATTATAAAGGACATCATTGCCTTGAAAATTTATATCCATACTTGTCTTTTAGAATTTCCATCTCACATTAGGAAACCAACCAAGATAAAAACCCCCAAGATAAATAAAAAAAACCAAAAACGACAAAAAGTAAGAGATAGGTTATCTTGCACATATAGTGCACCACACTTCGTTAGCTTACGAATCCCAGATTGACAAATTAATGTAGCAATTTAGGACACACTAAATTGACCAAACAGTGGGTAAGTGTGCATGCCCCATATCTTCTCATGCTTCCTGGTCTTCTTATCATCCCACTCCATCTCCAATGCCTCCCAATCTGTGGTGACCTTCCCTAGAGTGATAAGCCACTGTACATCCAATACCACATTGGTATCCGGTATGTTAACCATGAAAAAGTGGTTAGTCACTGTGTAGGTGCCCATCGTCACTACCAGCTCTGGAACATATCTGGCACACTGCATTGTCTGATTTCCTGAGACCAACACTGAAAACCCATCGAAGCTCTCTGTCTGTATGCCTCTCCGCTCTACCATATGTGCATTGATGAAGTTTTGGGTTGCCCCACTGTCCACCAATACTGGTACTTTCTACCCCCGTACTGTCCCTTGGACATGCAGCATCAGATACTTGGGTACTCCCCGCAATGCTGCAAGGGTCCCCCTTGTAGGTGTAAAGGATGCACCTCCTGCTCCTAGTGGTGGAGGTGGAAAATGGTCCTGTGCTACATGGCTTCCCCCTGACTCCACGCCATCATATTCATCCTCTTCCCCGTTGCTCTCAGAGAAGACCTCAATAAAGTGTGCTTTGCCCGCAGCACATCTGTGTCCTGGTGCCCATGGCTCCTGACATGTGAAACACAACCTCTTCTTCTTCAACTCCCTCTTGGCATCATCATCCAACTGTCCCCTACCTGGATTCCCCTTTGGAGGCGGAATCCTCACATCCTTCCCCTTAGGCTGGAAAGCCTGTCTCTAAGGGTAAGTCATCCTGGTCCTGGGTAAGGCATCCTGCAAATCTCGGGTCCTGCCAACTGCATCATGGAGTGTGGTTGGTCTAGTGGATCTGACCAATCCCCGAAGCGGCTCTGCTAACCCCTCAATGAACATATAAATCATCCGTGCCGTGGATAGATCTGGTACCATCACTGAAAGTCTCAGGAAATATGAGATATAAGTATTCGGGCTCCCAGTCTACTTAAGCCTTGTCAACTCAAAAAAGTGCTCCTACGGATCCCTCTGATCAAACCTCTCTATCAATCTCCGGGTGAACTCGGCATATGTAGTCACTGTCGAATGCTTGAGTGTAACCATCCCATGGAACCACCAATCCCGAGCCTCTCCATCTAGATGCAGTGCTGCCACCTTGATGGCCTCCATCTCTGCCATCTGGTTGAGCTGGAAGTATATGTCCAGCTTCTTCACCCAAGCCTTTGCCGAACTGTTTGATGAACCATCAAACGTGGGCAAATGGAACCTGCTAACTGTACACTGAGTGTCTCCCTCGTGATAATGTTGGTGCCCTCTATGATGGTCGCAAGGTCTGCTGTCCCGCTGGAGTTGAACAAAATCTCTGAATGAAAGGGCATCCATGAACTCTTGCCCATATGCCTGATACTCAGCAAAATAATCACCCATGTGGCCAGGCTCTGGCTCTTGCTGTGCTCCTGCCCCAGTGTCTGCACCCAGAAAAGTGGGCATAGTGGAACGTGTGGGGGCATGTGATGCCATGTGTTGAGTGGCATCGTGCTCCTACAAATGGTGGGATGTGCCTGATCCCTCGCCAATCTGAAAACCCCTTGGGGTTTCATGCTGTCTAGCTTCTACAGCAGTGAATCTCTGCCCCGTCATCTCAATCTGCCTCGACAGATCCTGTACTGACTTGAGGAGCATTTCCCCAAACTTCTTCGCATCACTATCATCTGCCATTGGTTCCTCCTGTTCTGCGTCCACCACTGGAACGCAGTCATCCTCTCCATAGGTGATTTTCAACCTACACTCTCTGTCACGGTACCTTCTACCTCTATAGAAAATATACAGCTTCTCTTTCAGTGTCATAAACAACTCGCTCCACAGGCTGAGCCAGGTCTATGAGCTCTGATACCACTGTAATATCCCAAAAGGGAAATAACCAGTAATACAAAGCATACAACAAGATACAAAATGCTATAAACTGAACATGAAGCAGATACACATGAAATAGAGAGAATACTGAGCCATTTTATTATACCGAGAAGTAGAAATGAGTACAAGAGGTGATCAGAGTGATGGCACCTCGACTTGCACCAGGCAAGTGTAGGAATACTCTTAGAATATCGATGGAATGGCTACTCTCTGCTCTGCGTCCAAGCTGCTAGAAAAATGTTGTGCTGTTGCTATTGCTAGAACAAGATGAGTATTTGGGGTTGCTCCGCTACTCAGAAAGAGCTGAAACTCTGGAATCTACCTCTACTCACAAAACCTAGAAAAGCCTAGAGAGCATTTTTGAGATGGAAGTCCCCCGAAAATACCTCCCTTGAGGATCTACGCTATCCTCCCAAGGGCCACGCTGATGCTGAATGAAATCCTCCAAAATATGGCCTCCCACTCTACCAAAAACCTCCAATAGGCAAGGGTTGGCCCCTTGCTCAATCCTCCGGCCAAAATCCTCCAAAATAGTGTCACTTCGGAGATCCCTCAAGATGGACTGCGTCCTCCCTTTCAATACTGCGCAGTTTCTATGGCTCTGCTCCTCCCACGAATGCCAACATTGATCCTCCTACAAAATACTGATGAGACTACCTCACCCGAGTAAGCACTCGAAGTCTCCGGGGCTGAGGGTGGGATCTTTGAATGGAGACACTCGATGCACTAAACAGTGTTGCAGACAAGCTAAATAGCCAGCGTGCTCTAAGTCGAAGTGACTAGCTCAATATGCATAAACTCCAATGATGAAATGAGGAGGCTCTCCTCCTTTTTATAACAATGGGCCTTTCTCAACCCTAGGCCCCACCATCTCCTACGTTGCCTCCATTTGGCCCATGTTTCCAACTCAACTGTGCTGGCCATGCTCACGCTGTCCAAGTGGGTCCCTCTTCACGTGGTCACTTGGCCCCCCTTGGTGACAACGTTGATTTCACTAGGTGACTTTAGGGAGTGTACTTTATTCTAAGTGAGTTATATCCCCCCTCTTACTCACTTTTATTTATATTTTAACTATAGAAGGAAAAATTGATCAAAATTAATATTTCCAATTAGCTATCGCTAATTGGGAATATTACAACAGTGCAGCTCCTTGCAGTTGGGCTTAGGGTAACAACCCGCCCCATCGTCAGATATTGTGTTCATTTCTCCTTACCGCCTCGACCTGGTTCTTCTTTGCAAGTTCTTCCCGCTCCTCCATGTTCATTACTTCGGCAGCTATGGTACCAAGTCCTTGTCAATGGTTGCAGATGACAGTTAAGAACCTTTTCTATCTCAAAATGTTATATGCTCCTGTGTTTGGTTTGTCTTTGTGTTTTCTGCTACATATTGAACTCTTGCTATAACGCTTGGACCGATGTTGCTTCTCAGTTTCCTCCATTGATAACATATGAGGAATATCATTCTTTTGCACGAGTTATGGAGATTTTTTGTCTCAGGTAATTATCTCATGCCAAGTCCTTCTTTCTTTTCTCACTTGGTTAAATTTCAATTGGTGTGAAACCCCCGTTGAGGCCGAGGGTTTTAAAGCTCTGCTCGTTTTTCTCATTTTCTTTTCTTTGTTCTGTTTGTGGAAGAGGGTATTTTTGAAGATGGCAACAAGAAACAGTGAAGGAGGCATCCTGAAACATCTTTCCTGATCCTAGTTGGAAAGTGATCACCTAAACTAGGTGGAGGCCACACAGGTGATTTTTGTCGCAAAGTCTATTTTTAGACATATGGAGCATATTCTATAAGTTGCGGGATGCTATTTGTGGATGGTTGGTCAAGTTGGAAAAATAGATGGATTTCTATTTTAGACATATTGGGCGGAATCTATTTTTAGATTGCCAGTCTAAAAATAGATATGTCGAATATTATTAGCTCTTAATAATATTTGGACTATAAACATTATCTTATTCTCTTGAAGCACTTCAGTTTGATGCCTGGATGTGGCACATGCAGCTAACAGAAGGAAATACGCTTTTCCTAGGGTTTAAGTGAAGCTATTGCATGAAGACTTCGGTTAGAACTCATGTGACAGAGTTTGGTGGAGTTGATTGAGGAAGTTAGTGGAGTTGTATTCAGTTTAACTAATCTAAACATAGTTGAGCTTTTTGTATCCAAGTTAACTAATAGATACAATTAGTGAGAGTGGTGTGAATTAATTATTAATTAATTCACTAATTATAAACTCATAAATCAACTAAAGAATACATCGGTTAACTTCAGTGCATGGACAGTTTCAGTGGAGACCAGTGCAGAAATAGGTGAAAGAGCAGGTTAACTATCGGTTGTGACTATACTATTGCTATTTGCAACACACAGATGGGTGGAGTAACCCATGAGGATTACGCAGTTCAGGCTGGGTGGTTTATCTATATAAAGAGACCATCCCATAGCATTGAAACAAGCAATTCAGGTTGGCTATCAAGTGGCTAAAGGTTGGAGCATGAGTTTTTGCTAGATCTAGCTTGATAGTGTGTAGCAAGGGAGGTAGTGCATGAGAGCTTGCAAAGAGCTTTGTACTATGATTGTTACATGATCTCCATGACATGTATAATATACAGATAGTTGGGGGTTTTCAGCTTTAAGCTTTCCCATGAAATACTGTGTTCATATGTGTGAATTTTTATGGCTTTAATGTGTGCATGCAATTGATTTTATTTCCGCATGTGATGATCAATGGTAGAAGAGATTTTGTATTATGCATGAAGCTAAAATAGTGGGTGATCAGGAGAAACTCGGTGGATAACATATCAGTTATTCAAATTTCTACATGGTATCGGAGCGATATTGATCATTGGAGCAATTGCAAGACATTGAAGCGGTTGAGTTTTGGGATAAACTCAAGAAACATAAAGATGGAGAAAGCCGGAATTGCCACAAATTGTCCACAGAAGAAGAAAAATAAGCAGGCTGTTGGGACTATAGTTGGAGAGGCCTTAGCCTCACAGTTTGAGCTGGATTTTTTGCTGATCGCATGCTTGGCCTCAAGTATGATGGATTCAGTGTGGTTCTTGGACAGTGGTGCTTCCTTTCACATGACAGGAGATGTGAATATTTTCAGTGACTTGGTGGAGAAAGATCTCCAGTTGCATGTTGAGTTGGGTGACAATGGACGATACAATGCGACCGAAATTGGTACCATAACCTTTCAGAGGGAGTCAGGTAAACTCATTCTTTTAAAAGATGTAGTGCATGTTCCAGGTTTAAAGAAGAATTTGATCTCAGTCGCAATGTTAGAGGATAAAGGGTATGAAGTTGTCTTTAGAGAAGGAAAAGTTTTCCTTCGGCACAAGGCAACAGGACAAGTCAAGAAGGTTGGGATTCGGGCAAAGAATCTCTATAGACTTGAAGTAGATGGGATGTCTACGGAGCTTCCTACTGTTGGGAAGTGCATGAAAGACATGCAATTGATGCTTGAGAGGGAGCAAGTTTTGCATGCAGGTAAGAGTGAACCTCAGGATGTGGAGTAGCCACAAGAGGATCATGGAGTGGAAGAAACCACTCATGCAGAGAAATTTTGTGCCAGATGGGCAGAGGGAGTGCATGCAGCTATACCACCAGGTGAGAGGTGGGGCAACATGCATGAATAATCCCAAGAGGAGATTTCTGGGCAGAATTCACGAGATGGTGTGGATCTCATGGATTGAACCTGGCTACGAGGTGCCCATAGCGCAACAGTAGCAAGATCAGTTGGAGTGATGCAGGCAGATCAAAGTGACAGTGTTGGATACTGGAGCGCGGATCAGAGTTGACAGCAAGTGCAGAGTGCATGGGTGCAAGAGTTCAACAGCGCAATGGTTCCTGATGACATGTGCAATTGGCCAAGAAAAAGTTGAAGAATTTGATGATAGATGCATTAGACTGATTGAGTTGTTTGGAGCCTATTCAGTTTCAGAGAAGTTGCAGAGCAGATGGATGGAGTTGCATGGCGCTTGTGAAGGTTGTAGGGCGAATGCATGGAGTTGCATGTCGCATGCAAAGACAATCCTTTCTTGTTGAGAGGGAGTGTTGAAGATGGCAATAAGAAACAGTGAAGGAGGCATCCTGAAACATCTTTCCTGATCCTAGTTGGAAAGTGATCACCTAAACTAGATGGAGGCCACACAGGTGATTTTTGTCGCAAAGTCTATTTTTAGACATATGGAGCATATTCTATAAGTTGCGGGATGCTATTTATGGATGGTTGGTCAAGTTGGAAAAATATATGGATTTCTATTTTTAGACATATTGGGCGGAATCTATTTTTAGATTGCCAGTCTAAAAATAGATATGTCGAATATTATTAGCTCTTAATAATATTTGGACTATAAACATTATCTTATTCTCTTGAAGCACTTCAATTTGATGCCTGGATGTGGCACATGCAGCTGACAGAAGGAAATACGCTTTTCCTAGGGTTTAAGTGAAGCTATTGCATGATGACTTCAGTTAGAACTCATGTGACAGAGTTTGGTGGAGTTGATTGAGGAAGTTAGTGGAGTTGTATTAAGTTTAACTAATCTAAACATAGTTGAGCTTTTTGTATCCAAGTTAACTAATAGATACAATTAGTGAGAGTGGTGTGAATTAATTATTAATTAATTCACTAATTATAAACTCATAAATCAACTAAAGAATACATCAGTTAACTTCAGTGCATGGACAGTTTCAGTGGAGACCAGTGCAAAAATAGGTGAAAGAGCAGGTTAACTATCGGTTGTGACTATACTATTACTATTTGCAACACACAGATGGGTGGAGTAACCCATGAGGATTGCGCAGTTCAGGCTGGGTGGTTTATCTATATAAAGAGGCCATCCCATAGCTTGAAAACGAAATTCAGGTTGCCTATCAAGTGGCTAAAGGTTGGAGCATGAGTTTTGCTAGATCTAGCTTGATAGTGTGTAGCAAGGGAGGTAGTGCATGAGAGCTTGCAAAGAGCTTTGTACTACGATTGTTACATGATCTCCATGACATGTATAATATACAGATAGTTGGGGGTTTTCAGCTTTAAGCTTTCCCATGAAATACTATGTTCATATGTGTGAATTTTTATGGCTTTAATGTGTGCATGCAATTGATTTTATTTCCGCATGTGATGATCAATGGTAGAAGAGATTCTGTATTATGCATGAAGCTAAAATAGTGTGTGATCAGGAGAATCTCAGTGGATAACATATCAATTATTCAAATTTCTATAGGTATTTTCCAGAGCATTTCCCTGAAGGTTAAATCCTCCGTGCTGAGGGTTTATGGTTCTGAGAGTTTGTCATTTTCATTGCCTTCAATAGTTACAGGGTATACGCCAAAAGATTCAGTTTCATGTTTGTTAAACTCTGGTTTTAGTCTTGTACTCAAGAAATATATATATAGATAGACTTATACCTGGACATTGCATTTTCTTACTGCTTGTCTTTCTTGCTTATTTGATGCACATGACACTACCGGAGCCATGGTGGAACGGGTGTCCTCCAGGGTCTGCATGTCGCTTCTAGAATGACCAGGTAAATCATGTCTCTACTTTAGTCTAACCTTAAGTTTTTAAATAAGTTTCTCTCTCTCATGTTTTACTGAGGGTATAACCCTCTTGTCTGCATAGGTCTCCAGAACTGGCATAGCTTTCCCCTTGCATGTATGGCTTCATGCAATACTCCGAGTATGAAGGATTGGACTTAGTTTTAGTTTCTCTTCATAAATTCTCGACTCCACCGTTTCAATTTTGGTGCTAAGTTAACTTTGTATGATTTTCTATACGACATTGTATAAAATATTACCTTTAAATATTATTTCCTTAGGTCTTTATTCACGCATACCGAATACTTGAAGTTCACTGTGGTTAATATGGATCTATGTTCCGGTTGCCTGTTGTAATTTTTGTTTTGATAGTCCTTCATGCAACTGTCACTTATGGGTTTTATTCTATTTAGTATATATGATATACATATTTATCTGCATTGCTATTTGTATATTCTCATGACAATTTTCAGATTTATAAATTCAATGTCTCAGTTTTTGGGTTATTATAATTTCCCTAGAAATGATGTTTGTTTTCCAATTTTCTTGTTTTGTACCCTTATGGGTGAAAGATGATTATTTTCATAGCAATGGTTCTTGTGGCTAGAGGACTGGAACCTCGCTCTCTATCCCACGAAGTTCGGCTTCTAAACTTTTGAGCATGTTCATCTATCTATTTTTATTATTATTGAGAATTGTAAATAGTGGTGAAAACTATGGTTTGCAAAGAATTTATATCTTGTGTTTTCTTCCAATAGTTCTTGTGTGTGTGTGTGTGTGTGTGTGTATCTGTGTCTGTATGTGTGTGTTGTTCAAAATCTCAAAATCTTAGATGGACATTCAATAATACTGGTTATTGTACTATGCTTGCCTATACTGTGTTTATTAAATGATCTTTCTCACTGCATATATCTTATAACTTTCTATCTCTACATATTTTATAGCTACTCCAGTTAACATAGTTCAAACAATAAAATTTCTGTATTGAATTTTCAGTTTTCCTGTAATTGTTTTCTCTTTGCTACTTACTTATTACAGGACTATTTCTCTTTTTATTTTTATTGAAATACAAAAGCAACAATTTCATTCCAGATTAACATAGATAATTAATAGAATTGCATTCCAGTATTCTAAATCTAAGTACCCTTTAATTATCATTTCCTATAAAATTATCCAGTAAACTCATTTACTTATCTTTGTAATCTTGATTAAACTGATGGTGCCACCCAACCTTCAGAGAGGTGATCATGTCCTCTTCTCCCCCCCCTCCCTGAGCTCCGCACCAAAGTTTAGATAGAATTTACTTGTCAGGAGTTAGACCTCAGGACTTTTGTCCAGTTTATACTACCTTCAGGTTTTCAGAGCTCCACTGGTCTATAACCAGCTCTGGAAAACTCTTTTATGTACAACCTCATGTTGTAAAACCATCTGTCTCTTGTCTCTTTTCTTGAACAGAACCCCTTCCCCTACTCAGGATTTCCTTTTTATCCTCTTGGGGAAGGTAACTGTCAGAAACAAACTATCACCTCCCTTTTTACTCTGGAATCTTGGAATTCTTTTTACCAATCAGTTAATCCATTACTCCATTTAATTTATTCATGAAATAGAATTTAAGTTTTCTTTCTTATTAACAAATAACCTATTCATTAACCTCTTTTCATTAACAAATTCAAATGTAGTTATAAAAGTCTTTTAGACAATCATTAAAATAAAACGAGGTGTTACACATGAGCAAGTGTCTCACTAGCAGCATATTAGTCACATGAGCAAGTGCCTCACCAACAACGATTTCCAAAACACTTCCATGTGAAAGCTATGTTGCCAACATAACAAGACTGATTCGTGGCTTACTCTCTACCAGTATTAAAAAATAACAATAAAATGTTTAATTTTAAAAATTATTAAATAAAATTTTAAATAAAAAATTTAATAAATTTAAATTAGTTTTTTTTTTTTTTTTTAATCGATTAACTATTTGTTTTAACTATACTTATTCTTGAATTTCATTACAAAACTAATTGGTCAATTTTATTTATGAACAACTGTTGCACTACATAGATTAAGAATTATGTTGCTATTAAATTTGCATATAAAAAAGGCTAGGATGATATATATAAAGTATATTATGAAATTATATAAAGTATACTATGAAATATTTAAACTAACATTAGTATAATATGGAGAAGATTAACATATATTTTCATATATGTAAGCTAAAAAAATGATTATTTAATGAAATTGCTTTACAAAACACAATTGTATTCAAATTTATATGACAAAGTTTGTCAATTTATATTCCTCACCCCACCTAGAAAATAAAACATTGTAATTCAATTACGAAGTAGTAATTTTGGTAGGTTTTGTTTGAATCACATTTAAATTATGTACATATACAACTAAATAGATGTCACATTCATATAGATCTGAATTATCAAATTTTTAGTACAATGCACAATTACATAGTGTTGATCAATTTGGCATGGTACGTAACATGATGCTTGAGTCTTGCCTAGGCAATGACTAATAATGTGAAAATTGTGAGGGATTTTTCTTGGGTTTATTTTGGACTAAGTATTCAACCATTGACCATATTATAACTTGGCGATGTTAAAAAGAGATGAAGAAACAATATTTAATAATGCTTCTTTGTTTTTTTTTTTTTTTTTTTTTCTAAAAATGATCATACATTGTCAAACTTTCAAAAAATAATGGAGAAAGTAGGAATTCAAGTTGACTGAAGAAGAGCTAATTTCCAATTATATGAATAATTTATTGTAAAATTGAAAATTCAAATAAATGACAAAATTAGAAGGATAAGTCAAAATCAAAAGTAGAATAGAAATGCCATAAGAATGTCTACTCTATTTGACTTATAGGCTTATATATAAATTAGTTAAAAATTGAATCATAAAAAATAAGATATACATATAAGAAGTTATGCTTTATTATTGTTAATTTATGTGGATTATGTTATGTTATTAACAAATCATAACAATATTTGTGATAAAATATATTCAATTTCTTCATAGGTAATATATTAAAATTCTAGTGTATAGAAATAAATAACCATAAACACGAATACTTTTATTATATACATAATAAATGAAAAAAATGCTATTATTTATTATTATATAGTAATATTAAAATAAATCATAGAATAAATTCACCTAAAATTTTATATAAATATACAATATTATAAAAATTAAATAATATTTGTTAAATATAAAAATATTAAATTGTAAATATTTATTTAAAAAAAAATAGGTTAAACCATTAATATTATTAATTAATACAATTAATATAAAATATCATATAAATATATGCAATATAATTTAAACTTTATTACAATTGGTGCAAAATACTATATAAATATATGCAATATAATTTAAACTTTCTCTTTTCTTAGAAAAACAACTTTTTGTATTCCATTCTAATTCTATTGATTTTGTTTTCACATAATATCAATAGATGCTAGATGTGGAAAATTTAGATTATGAAATTTAGACAAAATTAGTTCATATTTTTTAAATTAAATTTTTTAATAAATTTTATTATAAATAATATAAACTAGCAATTGCACCACATGTTGCAAAGGAAACGTCGTAAGGTTGTGGTATAGGAAAGAATAACATATAAGAAAGAAGAGGTAGTAGGAACTTTCTCGACTCCAACTGATCCTTGAGAATAAGAGGTGGAGAATTATGTTTACTCGACCTCAAATCAAAATATCCATATTGGGTAATTGATTTGGAACTTCTTCTTTGTTATTAATTGCATTTAAGATGTGTTTTTTCATAATGGATGAGACATTTTGGGCAAAGTACTCAAGACCTCTATATGACGAAATATGCATGTTTATTTATTTTTTTGGTATGAAGGATGCACTTGGTTTCTATGACCAAGTTGGTCAAACTTCACCCTTCCATGAAATTATTTTCTTCTATTACATTCGCAATGCTGAATTCCTCTGATACTACTTCTAGATGTAGAAATTTATATAACTAATATGTTATACATATGAGATTCTCCTGATCACACACTATTTGACTTCATGCACAATACAAAATCTCTTCTACCATTGATCATTAATTGTGGAAATAAAAACAATCGCATGCGCACATTAAAACCATAAACATTCACACACGTGAACACAATATTTATGGGAAAGCTTAAAGCTGAAAACCCCCAACTATCTGTATATTATATGTCATAGAGATCATGTAACAATCATTATACAAAGCTCCTCACAAGCTCTCAGTATAATCTCCAATTGCTACACACTAAGGTCCAACCTAGCAAATCACATGCTCCACCTCGCCACCCATAGCCTCGCTCTACTACGCAATCATCACGAAGAATTGGTTTCAATGAGCTCGAATTGGTCCACCCTTACCACAATAATCCTCATTGGCATCTCCAATTCATCGTGTGTTGCAAATCATGCAAACAATATGGTCACAACTGATAGTCTCACTAGCTCTTCACCTACCTCTTCACCGTCTCCACCGAAAATGTCCATGCACCGTAGTTAATTGATGTATCTGATGTATTCTTTAGCCGATTAATGAGTTAATAATTAGTGAATTAATTAATAATTAATTCACACCACTCACTATGTATCAATCAATTAGACTACAGATACAACTAGCTCAACTATGTTTAACTCAAATAAACCTAACACAACTCCACCAACTACCTCAATAACTCAATTAAACTCGTCACATGAGTTCTAACCGAAGTATCCATAACACCCACTATCCACTTAACCCTCAGAAATAGAATAATTCCTTCTGTCATCTCCTGTGCCACATCTGTGCACTTAACTGAAGTGCTCCAAGAGAATAAGATAATGTTTAGAGTCAAAATATTATTAAGAGCTAATAATATTCGACATAGCTATTTTTAGACTGGAAATCTAAAAATAGATTCCGCCCAATATTTCTAAAAATAAAAGTCCATCTATTTTTCCAACTTGACCAACCATCCACAAATAGCATCCTGCAATTCATAGAATATGATCGACATGTCTAAAAATATACTTGCGCCAAAAATAGCCTACGGGCCCACTTAGTGAAGGAGACTCTTTTCACTAAGCTCATCATCTTGTTGCAATCTCAACACTCCCTCTCAACAAGATAGGGATTATCTGCCACCCCAATCCTGCTTGTATGGTATTCAAGTTTGCTCCTGGTGAGTGCCTTCGTCAAGATATCAACATCCTGATCCTCTGTAGGAATGTAAGAAAGTAACATGATCTTTCGTTGCACATAATCTCTGATATGATGATACCGGATGTCAATGTGTTTAGATATATCATGAAATACTAGATTAACCGAGAGTTTGATGCAAATCTGATTATCGCAATATATCATAGTAGGATCTAAGTGTGAACCGAACAA
Organism: Pinus albicaulis; assembly: GCA_034641835.2. Lineage (NCBI taxonomy): Eukaryota > Viridiplantae > Streptophyta > Pinopsida > Pinales > Pinaceae > Pinus > Pinus albicaulis. The sequence goes on from CM076578.1 coordinate 1,699,853,657, forward strand.
CCTAACCAGGATCTTCCTCATCCATATAGCCTCACATGCAGCCAAACTTGCTGCCATGTACCCGACCTCCGCTGAAATGATTGCCACGGATCTCTGTTTCCTACTGTACTAAGAAACTGTTGTAGACGTGATACTGAAAATCCCTCCAGATGTGCTCTTTTTGTCCGTTGGGCTCCCTGCCCAATCTACATCCGTGAAGCCATGTAGCTTCACCTCATCCGACTGTTTGTACCATAATCCATATCCCGATGTGCCTCTAAGATATCTCAATACATGCTTGCCTGCCTTCCAAAAGAGCTTGGTAGGCTTAACCATAGCTTGTGAAAGTTGGTTAACAACGTAGCATATGTCAGGTCGTGTATTGACTAGATACATAAGCGACCCCACCAACTGTCGGTAAACAATGGCATCCACTACCTCTGCCAATGTAGCATCCTCTTTTCCATCCACCAAGAAGAGGAAGTATCAACAGGCTGGCACCCATGCATGTTGAACTTCTCCAAAGATCTCCATATACTTGCCTTGAGACACAAATAGTCCATCATCACACTCTAAATTTCCAATCCCAAGAAATAATGAAGGAGGCCCAAGTCCTTCATCTCAAACTCCTTTGCAAGATCAGCCTTGCATGAGTGCATTAACAGTTCATCACCTGTCAGAATCAAATCATCTACATAAAGTACAATGATCAAAAACTTACCCTCCACCAAAATCTGGTATAGGTTCGGATCTGCCTCACTCTTGGAGAATCCAAGTCCAGTGAAATAACTGTCTATCAGTGTGTACCAAGCACGAGGTTCTTGTTTCAACCCATACAGTGCTCTTTTGAGCCTGCACACATGCGACTCACTGCTGAAGATCTCGAAACCTTTGGGCTGCTCTATGTACACCTCCTCCTCAATCACTCCATTGAGGAACACAATCTTCACATCCATCTGATGAATGTGCCACCCCATCTACGTTGAGAGAGCAATAATTGTCCGTATGGAAGAATACCTTGCGACAGGTGAAAAGGTTTCCTCATAATCGATCCCCTCAATCTGTGAGAAGCCTCGAGCAACAAATCTTTCCTTTTACTTCTCCACACTCCCGTCAGCTGCTTGCTTCACTTTGTAGATCCATCTCGAACCTACCATTGATTTCCCTTTCGGCCTTGGGACAATCTCCCATGCACTATTTCTGATAATCGAATCATACTCTTCCACCATGGCATCTACCCATGTAGGGTCCTCCACAACTTCCTTGAAAGAGGATGGCTCTGTCACAATACACTTTCATAAGAGCTTGTGACTAGTGTACCGACAGGGATCGTTCTATCTCTGCGCCTCGTGATGTAGGTGCTCCTACAACCTCTTCTTCATCCTCAACCGCCGCTCACCTTCGTAGTGCGTCGCCCTCTCGATGGCTGGCGCCGCATGAGTGGTCCCTTCCACTCCATGAACCTCTCTGTGGCTGATCCACATCCCCGAGGCTCATCCTTAGAACTAATAGCTCCTCATATGCATGTTGTGCAATTGTGGTCTCTTAAGAAAACACTTCAGGTTTTCTCATGAAATTTGATATCTGGTTTACAACGCCTCACATCAATTGAAAATACACACGATAGTTGTGGGGTGTATCGCCACCCTCAAAATATCCCAAACTCGCAATGGCTCCAGCCTCTTCCCCGGCATCCTTTGTCACATGAATGTAAACAACAAAAACCAAAATCCTCAAATGGGAAACATCAGTCTTCTTACCAAAAAACGCCTCCTCAGGTGTACTCATGCCAAGTATCCTATGAGGACAATGGTTTTGCACATAGACGGCAGTATTGCATGCCTCAGCCCACAAGTGTATGGGAAGGCCTTGATCATGAAAATAGGCCTCGATCATGAAACATCACTCGTGCGGGAAGACCCACGATCGTTCTCTTATTCCGCTCAGCGCCGACCCCATTCTTCCGTGGGTTATGAGGCGCTGCAGAGCTCCCTCTCTTTCGAATTCCTTCTGCGCTGCAAAAGTCTTTGAATTCGCCAGAGATGAATTCACCACCATTGTCGCTCCTAAGAGCCTTCACCTGCTTCCCCGATTCTTTCTCAACCAATGCCTTGAACTCACAAAAATTTGAGTATGTCTTGCTCTTCTTCTACATGAAGAAGATCTAGCACTTATGAGAAAAATCATCAACAAATATCACATAGTACCTATGCTTTACTGTCGAAGCTACTGAGAAAGGTCCACACACGTCTATGTGAATTCTCTCAAGGATCATTGTGGCGCGACTATCCTTCTCATGAAAGGTGGATTTCACAAATTTTCCCAAAGTACATCCCTTGCACTGATCTGACTGTGCAAGTGTACCTTCGGGAAGCCCGGTAGAAATCTGCAGCAAAATTTTCAAAGCACCATGGTGAATATGGCCCAATCTCTTGTGCCATAGCTCGCCCTCATCTCGTCTCACCACTCCGTCTGCCTTGCCTTCCATTGTTGCGCAGCCATCTACCTGCAACTGATAAAGGTTCTTAACTCAAACCCCTATCCTCTAGGTTTCACTAGTTTCCTTACTACACAAGAAAGCCTTTCCCTCGCAAAATACAACATCATATCCCTTGTCTTCTAACATGGCCACCAAGATCAGATTCTTCTTCAATCCTGGAACATGCATCACTTCCTTCAATATGAAGGGTTTACTAGACTCCCTCTCAAAGGAAATGGTACCGATACCAATCGCACTGTATCTACCATTATCGCCCATCTCGATGTGCACTCCAAGATCCTTTTCCTCCAGATCACTAAACAAATCTTTGTCTCCGGTCATATGGAAAGACGCACCACTATCAAGAAACCACATCGATCCCATCACACTTGAAACCAAGCATGCGATCAAAGAAAAATCCAGCTCAAACTGTGAGGCTAAGGCCTCTCCTGCTGCAGATCCAGCAGCCTGCTTATTCTTCTTCTTCTGTGGACAATTAGTGGCGAAATGTCCACGCTGGTGACAGTGAAAGCACTTCACCTTGGACATTTCCTGCTTCTTGCCTTTCGCACCAGATTGAGAAGCTTTCTTGCTCTTCCCCTTCTTTGCTTTGGCAGCCAAAGCGCAATTCTCTTCATCAGAGTTCTTTGATGAAGATATGTCCCTGGTACTTCGCCTTATCTCCTCTTGCACAAGATCCGACCAAAGTCGCTCCCATCCTGGCAATTTCTCCCGACCATTGACAGAGTCCTGATAGGAATGCCAACTCTTCGGAAGCCCAAGGAGAGCCAAGCTCACCAAGTCCTCGTCATCTACAATCACCCCCACACTTCCCAGCTCATCCCTGCATTGGATGAACTTTGTGAGGTACTTGGGCATACTGTCGCCTTTCTCCATTTTTATGTTCCTGAGTTTATCCTTGAGCGCCAACTTCCTCTGGTCGCTCTTGCTTTGAAATAAATCTGTCAAAGCTTTCCACATCAAGAATGGAGAAGATTTACCATGAAGGCTGGACACTATGTGATCCTTCACACCTTCCAACAGAATCCTTTGACACTTTGTTGTCTTCTTTTGCCATGCGTCAAGTATGGCAGCATCACTAGAAGTAGGTTTTGGAATTTCTGCATCTATGAACTCCTTCAACCCATTGTCATCTAGCACCGCCTCCATCCCGTCCTTCCATGCAATATAATTCGAGCTGCCCTCAAGGGCATACTCCAATCGCAATCCGTTGAAAGACATCTCAACTTCGACACCAAGAAAACACTGCTGCAAATTCGAATTCCACCAGCACAAAACTCAACCGCTTCAATGTTTTGCAATTGCTCCAATGATCAATATTGCTCTGATACCATGTAGAAATTTATATAACTGATATGTTATACATCCGAGATTCTCCTGATCACACACTATTTGACTTCATGCACAATACAAAATCTCTTCTACCATTGATCATTAATTGCGGAAATAAAATCAATTGCATGCGCACATTAAAACCATAAACATTCACACATATGAACACAATATTTTATGGGAAAGCTTAAAGATGAAAACCCCCAACTATCTGTATATTATATGTCATAGAGATCATGTAACAATCATCATACAAAGCTCCTTACAAGCTCTCAGTACAATCTCCAATTGCTACACACTAATCAGGTCCGATCTAGCACATCACATGCTCCAATCTATGCCACCTGCTAGCCTGCCTCTCCTGTGCAATCACTGCTGAAGAATGGCTCTGAATGAACTCGAATTGGTCCAACCTTGCTCACGCAATCCTCATTGGCATCTCCAACCACTATGTGTTGCAAATCATGCAACACTATAGTCACAACTGATAGTCACACTGCTCTTTCACCTACCTCTTCACTGGTCTCCACTGAAACTGTCCATGCACTGTAGTTAACTAATGTATTCTTTAGTTGATTAATGAGTTAATAATTAGTGAATTAATTAGTAATTAATTCACACCACTCTCACTAGTGTATCAATCAGTTAGACTAGATACAACTAGCTCAACTATGTTTAACTTAGTTAAACTGAACACAACTCCATTAACTTCCTCAATCAACTCCACCAAACTCTCTCACATGAGTTCTAACTGAAGTATCCATGCAATAGCTCCACTTAACCCTTAGGAATAGCGTAATTCCTTCTGTCAACTCATGTGCCACATCTGTGCACTTAACTGAAGTGCTCCAAGAGAATAAGATAATGTTTATAGTCCAAATATTTTTAAGAGCTAATAATATTCGACATATCTATTTTTAGACTGGCAATCTAAAAATAGATTCCGCCCAATATGTCTAAAAATAGAAGTCCATCTATTTTTCCAACTTGACCAACCATCCACAAATAGCATCCTGCAACTCATAGAATATGATCGAGATGTCTAAAATTAGACACGTTTGGTCAATTTAGTGTGTCCTCAATTGCTGCATTTAATTTGTCAATCCGGGAATCGTAAGCTGATGAAGTGCGGCGCATTATATGTGCAAGATAACCTATTTCTTAACTTTTTGTCGTTTTTGGTTTTTCTAAGGTGAAATGGAAATTTTAAAATGAAAACAAGTTTGGTTATATTTGTTCAAGGAAGTGATATCCCCTATAATGATTTACCAACTTGTAACTTTAAAAAGCAATTTGAAATTTACAATGACAAGACTTGAAAGAAAGTAAAAGTGTATTGCTGAAATGAAAAGGTGCTGCTAATCTAATGAATCAAAACAGTAAACTAGTGAACATGAAAACCAAACTATTCTTGCTGCCAACTAAACACAAAAGAAACTATGCTTATGGAAATTCAAAATTGCAACAAAATAAATCTAAATCAGATTACATCAATTCATTTTCCGACCCTTCATCATTAGACCAGCTATGACTTTCGGAAGTAATCATAAACAACTTGTGTAACTGATAATTAATTTGCAGAAAGTAAACTAATACTAAACCATATACTCATGATTCAATCCCTCGCCATCAGTCCAGCTGTGGCTTTCAGAGGCAACTGAAGATGTCATACATGATTTAATATATCTAAATTTGCAGAAAAGAAACTAATACTAAACTACACATTTCATAATGCAGTCCCTCACCATCAATCCAGCTGTGGCTTTCGGAGGCAACTGAAGACGCTATGAGCAGCTTAATATATCTAAATTTAACTACTGAATCAGATAAGCAAAACTGAAATGTACAAAGCAAGACTGAAGTTAAACAAAAGCTATGAAAAGAAAACTAGCAACAGAACAATGTTAGTTTCATGTCATTAGTCAAAATGCTATAAAAATGCCCGGGCTGTCTACCTAAAACCTGCACAAGAAAACTGATCAGTGATTAACAATCATAAAACATGTAAGACAGAAATGAAATGGAAATTATGAAAATGTATAAACAGAAATGAAACAACTACAAAGTATGAACATATGATGGATTATGATACAATGACTTTTAAAAGAAATGAAATGAGAAATGTACACTAATACACAAAACCTTGGCTGAGCAGGGGCCCTCTACACAGCTTTGGTAACTATCCTCAAACACGAATTAAGTTGAAAACAGAGTCTTCTCACATTAAAAAGCAGTTCATTACAGAATGGTAGTGTTACGGCTCAAGGGCAGCGTAATCACTACAAAGCAAACATAACAGAGTACGAACATCAACTATCAATTAACAACTATCAACTAACTCTACGTGCGTATGCAAATGCTCTATATATAACAGCAAACTGTAACTGTTTCCTAAAGTTCATGATGACAGGGAGCACGTAGACCACTACAGCCACAGATATAGGAGTATGGCCGTGTTGGAAAGTGAATCTGCGGAAGGTGGATGCTTCAATTCAACTCCAGAACTCTGCACAGATGTCGATTTAACCTCTGCAAGCTTAGAAACGGCCGTATGGATGTTTATTTGCCACGAAACAGAGTCCGGCCGACATGAAACTCCATAGTTGACTTCCACGTGGACGACTTTGACCGCGGCTTCTTTGGACGAGTTTGCTTGAACCAATAGGACACGAACCATGTCCATGTCATTCCTAGCCTGCCCATGTGGCTCGTTTCCCTTGTAGACACCTGTAGCATATAGTTCCACAAAATAGCTGCGGAAAGTTGCAGCAGCTGCGGAAAGTGGCAAGTTTCCGCAGCTGTATGAACAAAATCTAGATCAAATAGAAAACACAAAAACATACTTAAAAACCATGTTAGATACCCTTTTGCACATGATATTGACAATTTTGGAGGTTTAGGTGAGTGAAAAAGGTATGGAAA